>JAFBJQ010000172.1:0-123208 GCA_016785345.1 Trinectes maculatus
GCCGCCAGGGTTTAAGAGCAGAGAGCCTCCTCTCTGACCTGAACTTTTCTTCTGCTCGCTCTCACAACCGCTGTGAAATGGCAAGAACCAAGCAGACGGCCCGTAAATCCACCGGAGGCAAAGCCCCCAGGAAGCAGCTGGCCACCAAGGCTGCGCGTAAGAGCGCTCCGGCCACCGGCGGCGTGAAGAAGCCTCACCGCTACAGGCCCGGTACCGTGGCCCTCAGAGAGATCCGTCGATACCAGAAGTCCACCGAGCTGCTGATCCGCAAGCTGCCCTTCCAGCGCCTGGTCCGAGAGATCGCTCAGGACTTCAAGACCGACCTGCGCTTCCAGAGCTCCGCCGTCATGGCTCTGCAGGAGGCCAGCGAGGCCTACCTGGTCGGCCTGTTCGAGGACACCAACCTGTGCGCCATCCACGCCAAGAGGGTCACCATCATGCCCAAAGACATCCAGCTGGCCCGCCGCATCCGCGGAGAGAGAGCTTAGACTGCCGCTTCTCTCACAACAATAACGGCTCTTTTAAGAGCCACCTCCCTCTGTGCTGAAGACTCATCTCCTCTGCTGCTGCTCTCTGTCTGCTCACACTGTTCCACTAAACATCTCGCACCATACACAAACACGTGCTCGTTTACCTATATTGCCGTCTTTGTGGGGACCACCTATGATACAAATGTGGACTACAATTAGTTAGCATCAATATTCGTCTTGGTGTTAAATTTCATCTGTGTAGAACCCATAACTATAAAAGTTCTATGTTTTTTTCATGATCTATTTAAATTTTACATTACAGAACCTTTGCTCCTTCTCCACTTGGTTCACTAAACATTTCACTCGCTACACAAACCTGCCTTACCCTTGCCATGTGTCAGACGATCATCAAAGTGCATGAGAGTTATTGTCCTAAATTTAGTACTTCAGTCTGTTAGTTGGAACACACATAACATGAATATAGTTTACATCACTACAGCATAGTTAACATTTATATGAGAATCTGTATTATTATTGTATTATTATTCTCAGTAAAAAGTAGGACACGCTGTTAACTTTTTACCATAAAAGACAATGAACATCATACTAGCGGTGATGTTTATATCACATTAGATGTTAGTTATTTAAAACATTTAAACAGTTTCTGATTGCACTGTTTGGAACTTAGATGTTTCATTTTCATTTGTCTGATTTTATGAAAAAGATTATGAAGAATGCAACAACACAACTGCACAAAATCATGTCAGTCAATGTACATAATATATCGATTTTACACCTTTTGTTCTTTATTTTTGAAAACTGATATTTTTTGAGCACTTTTTTGATAAAGTATCTATATAGACCAAGGCAGAAACAATTATTTAACTAAACAGATGTACGTGATAATGCAAATTTTCAAATCATAATTAACAGAGGTTTTTAGACAAATTTGATAAAACATTAACATTAATCAAAAGGTGTGAATAATGGACTGATAGAGATTTAATAAATAAAGAATCCTCTGTCAGAAGTGATTTGCTCTTTACTCATACAACCATCTCATTTCAAGTAAAAGTAGTTTTGTGTCTAAAAATCTGTGTTGATGACAACAACACATTCTATTTTTCTGACAAGATGACAATATTTGTTTAGATAGTTTCCAGTAGAAAATGTTAGTTACAATAAGAGTTCATCTGAGGCCTTGTGTAGCGGCAAAGTTCGTTCAATTCAATTTTATTGACCCAATTTTTAAAGCTCTTCAGTTACAACACATGCCGCTACTATTGTACAGCCTTCTAGCATTAAACTTGACAATGATGAGAATCCAAGGTCTTGCCTAATTCTGCTGATGTCTGGTGTGAGTCGCTCCGGTGGGACGTTGCTGATGATTTCTATTTCTCCAGTTGACGCTGATTCCTATTTCCGTGAATCACTCTGGTAGATCAGGGGTTGATTGTGCGGATCGAATCTCAGGTTAGTCCCGGGTCAGACTCCGGTTAGCCTCTGCCCTCACAGGTTGACCGCTGGTTTAATCACGTCAAAAACTGTCTTGCTCTGTAGGCCGACAATTCTCCTTTCTCCTTCAGTTCGTGTGTTCTCTCTTCTTGTCGTCAGGCAAAAGTGAGGCGTACAGCTCATAGCGGCCCGATACCTCACACGTATAGCTGTGTACTATGTATGAGGTCATCACGGCCCCAAAGGCGGTGTTGTACATTAAAGCATTCTTAGCCACGTTGTCGTCGTCAAAGGAAACCTATCGGCTTGGTCAATATGGCTCCTACACCTTGTATTAATGACCAGGCAGATCAGCATATGTTCTTTAATATGGTTTTAATCACAGTTGATACATTTTTGTGATTAATGTGAAAGACCTTGTTGTATATTGTTGTACTATATAATTGCAGACACGTGAATACGGTTTAGTGGTGTTGTGTCATTCTGACTGGTGGCTACAGATACAGAAACAAATCTACCAGCAGTTTATGGGAAGTATAGGATAATTTTCCATGTCGTCAACGTATTTGTTTTAATATATGCTGATGATGTTACTGTAATAGAAAAATAGACAAACTAAGAACAAAAAAAATCAATTGCGCACATGTTTCTTTTATCCATATTTTTTATCCACATCCTTAAATTGCCTCCTAGGCACAAATAAAGTTTTTGAATTGAATTGAATATTATTTTTTTATCTTCACAGATACAATCATAATCAGATCTCCTTATTATTATAAATTAATCAATTTGGTTTCATCTTAACTTTGTACAAAGTTAAAAAGCTGTTGAGACATAAATGCATCAAATATTCTAAACCCTAACCCTAACCCTAACCCCACAATGGATCAGAGACAGGGTTTTATTAGTCCTGTTGTTCTAGTCCTGCTCCTGTGGAGGCGCTAACACACCACAGCCACAACAGTGGAGGAAGACTGCACCTCTGTCTTCAATCACGTCCTCAAAGGGTCTTTAACAGTCGGTGCAGTCAGTGGTGTCCATCATCAGCTGACTCTCTACAGATCAGTGACAATGAGCGGCAGAGGAAAGGGAGGAAAAGGACTCGGGAAAGGAGGCGCAAAGCGTCACCGCAAAGTTCTCCGTGACAACATCCAGGGCATCACCAAGCCCGCCATCCGCCGTCTGGCTCGCCGCGGCGGAGTCAAGCGTATCTCCGGTCTGATCTACGAGGAGACCCGCGGTGTGCTGAAGGTTTTCCTGGAGAACGTCATCCGTGACGCCGTCACCTACACCGAGCACGCCAAGAGGAAGACGGTGACCGCCATGGACGTGGTGTACGCTCTGAAGAGACAGGGCCGCACTCTGTACGGTTTCGGCGGCTAAACTCAGTCAACTACATCGACAACGACAACAACAACACAACGGCTCTTTTAAGAGCCACACACTCAGTCACTGAGAGACACAATTTCTGGTCAATTTCTATCATGAATCTTTCAGGTTACTGTATCTCACACATAAGTGTCAATATTTGAATGTTTTCATGTTGTTAATAAAACTAATAAAATATTAACTGCTCAGTTGACCATAACCATGTAGTCAATATTTTGTGTCCTCAAAATACAATAATAAACATGTTTGTTTACTTATACTACCATCTTTGTGGGGACCAGCTATAATACATGTGATGGCTGGAGTTTTGTTTTGGTGGAAAATTTCATCAGTATAAATATCTGAACCTTTGCCACTTGTTCACTAAGGACCAAGTTATTGTATCTCACACAAAAATCCCAGTATTTGAATGGGTTTATGTTGGTAATGTAAATAATTAACCATATTGACTGCTGAATTAACATGTTCAAGCTATGACACCTATCACTAGTCCCCAGAATACACTGGTGCACATGCCAGTCCGTTTTTATGGGGACCATGCAGAATACATGATATGGGGATATTGGTTTAGTGTTAACTCTTAGTTACATGTTAACATCAGCATTTTAAGATTTCATCAGAAGCCATCAAATCCACAGAGTTCTGCACTTTTATTTTCATACATTACAGAGCCTTTGCTTATTCATTGCTTCTTGTCCACAATGGAAACATGAAGTCCTCAACTTTGATTATTTTTAATCTCATATCCATAAATCACAATTTGCCAAATTTAACCATCTAAAATGCAACATCACATGTTCTCAACCCTCAATACTGGTGAGAGAGCAGAGCAGTGATGAAGCACCATCAGACTGGTTCTTATGATAAAAACACTTAGTTGTTATATTATTAACTACACAAACTGCAAATCACCAAACTATTGCTACCCAACAATTTCCATGTAAAGGTATGATTCTTGTCATCTGTGTTGGACACTATACAACCAGCTAGTTTCCCAGAGATGTTTATTCTAATCATCTTCACCACAATTGATCATTGTGTTGTTTTATCACCAAATTTAACCAGTTAGAACTTAACTTTTTTATTGGTGAACAAGACTTAGTAAGGACCTAACACACAGTGAGTCCTGAAGGCGCCAGAAACACGACCATCCCCCCTCCCACCTCCAGCCCAGTGAGCAGCTCGACCAATCACGGGAGGGCGACCACACAGTCGTGTTTGCATGCGGCCTGTATAAGAAGAGTCGCTCCTGGAGCTCTGAATCATTCGTTACTGTAAAGTAGTGAGTTACCAAAATGCCTGAACCCGCCAAGTCCGCGCCCAAGAAGGGCTCCAAGAAAGCGGTGACCAAGTCCGCCGCCAAGGGAGGCAAGAAGAAGAGGAAGACCAGGAGGGAGAGCTATGCTATCTACGTGTACAAGGTGTTGAAGCAGGTCCACCCCGACACCGGGATCTCCTCCAAGGCCATGAGCATCATGAACTCGTTCGTCAACGACATCTTCGAGCGCATCGCTGCTGAGGCGTCTCGTCTGGCTCATTACAACAAGCGCTCCACCATCACGTCCAGGGAGATCCAGACAGCCGTGCGCCTCCTGCTGCCCGGTGAGCTGGCTAAGCACGCTGTGTCTGAGGGCACCAAGGCTGTGACCAAGTACACCAGCTCCAAGTAAACCACCATCACTAGTACTGCTGCTGTTGCTGCTTCACCAGCAACAACACAACGGCTCTTTTAAGAGCCACACACTCACACTGACAGAACAAACTAGTTCCTTTAACTCGGAACAACAGGTAACGTCTGTAAATGATTGATAAGTTGCAAAATAATTTGACGTCATTACAGTGAATCATGATACTGACTCCGACTCAATCATTGGGGTTCGTAGTGAAATAAATGCTAACAACATAAATATGTCACAGAAGACACATACCCAGATGTGCACACTGAATAATAACAGATATTTTATTTCTATCAAGTGATACTGTGTGATACCTGTCAGAAAACAGGTGTTTGAGAAAATCTGCAGTACTAGTATACTAATACACCAATACTAGTAGTGAAAAAAAGGAGTCGGTTTAAATTAAGATTCGAACCGGCGTTCAGCCTGCGCGCAGCGGCCGCGGCGACATTGACTCTCCACGGTTCTCATGGTGTGTTCACTTGCCGTCCCTCGCTTCGAACTCTCCAACATTCCGCTCGTGTTTGTTAGAGCAGTAAAGACTCTATTAGACTTCATTAACGTGGATCTATAAATAAGACGTGAAATGACCCGAGCTGCACTAATTGGGCCAATTAGCGAGTCTAAGTGTGTCGCTGTTTGTCCAAAGTCACTGTATCAGGTTTCAGTGGAGCGGTTGTGATGTGGGCGGAGTTTAAACTAAGTGTCTCGTCTCCAGGGTGCATTAACACAAAGTTGACCCAAATATCACATATACTATATATATATATATATCGGCTGTGAGACAGCGAGTCCCTGCAGACGGGGACACCGGAGACAGGGACAGGAGAGACGGGAGCAGCATGCTCGGTCTGAAGGCTGCTGTTGTGGTTGGCCTGGGAGCGGCTGCGGTGGTGATGATGCTGGACTGCGTCCTCGGGGAGTCGGCATGGAGAGAGGAGGGTCTGCCCGGAGCTGCAGCCCGGACCGGGGTCTACGTCATCGCCGGAGTGTCCCTCCTCGCTGTCCTCTGGCTGTACCGGCTGCTCGTCTGTCCCCTGGTGATGCTCAGGACGCTGGAAGACGTCGGCTACGTCGTGGAGAAGGGTCGCTCCAAAGCGCAGGTGGTGAACGAGGTCCGCCGCAGGAGGAAGACCGGAGATGTGCCTCCGGTCTATCCCAACGGCTGGTTCCGGGTCCTGGACTCATCCATGGTGGGAAGAGGCGAAGTCCAGAGCGTCACTGTTCTGGGTATGATCACTGTTGTACAGTTTATTGATCCAGGAGGTATTTATTTTGAAACAATAGACACCAGACATGTTGTTGTTGTTAGTTCTGATGCATTCAAGACATAACTTCAATGTAACAATGCAAACTTTCATCCACATTTCATCATTGTATAGTTACTGTTACTGTTACTGATCTTCTGTCTGATTTCATACTCAACTTAAACGTCATGTGTCAACACCTTATTATGTTGGTGTAAGTGTTTCTGCAATGGGACAAGAATCCATCCATCCATCCATCCATCCATTCATCCATCCATCCATCCATCCATCCATCCATTCATCCATTCATCCATTCATCCATCCATCCATCCATCCATCCATCCATCCACGTTGCTATCAGTGACAGTTTATCAAGTCTGTAACTTTGATGTTAAACAAATATGTCGAGCATTAATCGTCACTGGCTTCTCGTGTGTGTGTGTGTGTGTTTTCTGTTGACTCTGATGCAGTGAGGCTCAGTTGCCAGGGAAGGAAGGCGACACCAGCTCATTTTACAAACATTTCAGCCACACTTCACTAACACAACGGTGCCATGCAGCTTTTGTTTGGAGCGGTTTACACAGGCGGCTGCCTGGTGATGCTCTCCATTGAAACAATGCCTCATTCCTTCACGTCAAACAAGCCCCCAAGTGCCTGTTTCATTCAAAGTCATAACAGAGGTGAATGTTGTCATTACTGGGGGGGAAAATTCAATTAATTTATTTATTAATAAATAAACAAAAAAAATAATTTTCACCTGATTGGTTAATTGGCAGTAATTGCATCAGTGCCAAACCAAAACATTCAATAATTATTTGAAAGGACAATGAAGAGCACCTGAGTTGGATGTGTGTTTTCATGTCTTATATCTTCCTGGCTTATGAAGGCCTTTAAACACATGTTGAAAGACGGCACCATATTTTGGATAGTTCTCTGTAAGCACCAGTGGAGCAGGTTATTAATGGTCTGACAGGTTGGATGTCTGTGGCCAGTGGGATGCTTAGAAAGCACTTTCACTAATCTGGGAGCAATTTGAGCACCGTGGTTCGTCTAAATGTCAGGCTAGAGTCACAGGATACAGTCAGAGAAGGTTTATGAATGTGGGTCAGCAGACACAGTCAGACACAGAGTGATGTGGGGTGAGCTGGCTTCACTTTGCACACTCATCATAAACACTGACCCAGTGTAGAACAGGTCCCTCCCTTGGCCGTAGTGCACCGAGTTTGGGTTGTGTCAACAGTCTGCTGCTGTTTGAATCATTGATCCCAGGTGAGCAGCTGGCAGTGTTCAGAGGCCAGGATGGGAAAGCCTACGTGGTCGATGCCTACTGTCCCCATCTGGGCGCCAACATGGCCGTCGGGGGACAGGTGGTGGAAAACTGCATCGTGTGCCCGTTTCATGGATGGCAGTTTCGGGGGAGAGATGGCAAGTGTGTGAGGATCCCATATGCAGAAAAAGGTATTAACTGATCAGTATTACTTTTCACCCGTTAATTGTCTTAAAAATATGTATCTTCATATTGGATTTGTCTTTCAGTGCCAGATTTCGCAAAGGTCCACCACTGGCCCAGCTGCGAGGTCAATGGCCACATCCTGATCTGGTTTCACTGTGATGGGAACGAGCCGGAGTGGGTCGTCCCAGAGAGCCAAGAGATTACAAACGCAGAGTGGGTCTATCGAGGCAGAACGGAGCACTTCATCAACGCCCATATACAGGTAGGTTACGTTCAACCCTACAGTCAAGTCAATGAAGGTGATTTTGATGCGTGGCGTAGACAGAGCCTCATGGTGACCTCTCCTCTCCACAGGAGATTCCTGAAAACATAGGGGACTTTGCTCACCTCAACTATCTGCACACCGCGGGATTCGCCAGTGGCAGTGATATACGCTACATGGACAAAAAATTGACATTTATGCAACATTCCTGGAAAGTAAGATGCTCTTAAGAAGAAAAAAAATCTGAAATTTTGATCTTTGATGGTCGCGAATGTAGACATTTTAAAAACATGTATTTCTGTTTCCTCAAGGCTCAATGGGAACCTGAGTCTCACCCCAACCGGCACTGCTCCCGGATGTTTCTGAAACACAGTTTAAATGTGTTTGGACGCCACCTCCCTCTGCTGGACTCTGATGTTGCCGTCAGACAGGTACAGTAAAGTTCGAGGTCGATAAACCTTTAACGTATGACGTCCTAACCGAATATACATGGACTGAAACGGTCTTGACGGTTGGTTGTGTTTCAGATTGGACCGGGACTGGTGTGGATGCACTTTCAGCACAGTTTCCTGGGGCAGGGTTTGGTAATACAGTGTGTGACTCCAGTGGAGACTCTGCTGCAGTGCGTCACCCACACCATGTTTTATCAGTCCAACATTCCACCTCTGGTGCCTAAATTCATCCTCAGAGTCGAGTGCATTCAGGTGCAGTACACACTGACCTCCTTCTGTCGCTGATGTTCACGTCGTTAGACTGTGCTTTGTGACATGTGAATAAGGATATCAATGAAATATATTATTGGTAATTAATGCAACTGCACAGCAGCTGTTGCTAACGCTGTTGTGCTGTCTTTGTGTCGTGTAGTTTGAGCGGGATGTGATGATCTGGAACAATAAGAAGTACGTCGCCAAGCCTCTGCTCACAAAGGAAGATTCGGCCATCCAGAAGCACAGGCGCTGGTACGCTCAGTTCTACAGCGACAACAGCCCGCGGCTGCAGTACCAGCGCCACACGCTGGACTTCTGACCTCTCCGGGCCACATACAGGAGAGATCGGCAGGGGGGTAGACGCCAACCAACTGTCTCCGAGGAGCCAAAGTCTGGAGAGAAGAGAGGAGGAGATGGTAAAAACATTTGTAAAACACATTTTCTATATATCTTATTCTCTTACTTTGCACATTTCTCTTGATATAGATCGAGAATCATAGTTTTGAATAGTAATCAATAAACATTGGCTAGCCTTTTTACAATCAAGTTACTGCTGATACAATATCAAGACATGGAGTCAACTTGTTATGACTTCACGCCAGCACTACTCATAATGACCACCAGAGGGTGCAGTGTGCTCAGGTAAAGGTCACAAGGCCTGAGTCTTCATAATACAGGAAGTGAGTGTTGCTTAATTACAGTCCCAGTCACCAGTAATGAGAATCTCACCCATTGACTTTACCCTTTGAACAAAATGTTCAGAACGTCACACATACGTACTGCACGCCGAATACACCATGTGGTCAAAAGTATGTGGACGTGACGTTTGGGCGTTTTGATAACCACAGTATCTGATGACATTTCCCGACAGTTTGTGTCTCACAACACGACCTGCACAGAGCAGAGGTCGTTAACGTCTTTGTCGTTTCCAATTTAAAACGTCGCCAACGTTTGTACTTTGCTTTTGGTCGCGCGTTGAATGACTGCTGTATACGCTGGACATTTTTATTGTTGCCACTATAGTAGTAGCAGGTTTGTGAGTAGTGTGATGCAGCCCAGTCGTTGCCAAGTGAGAAAGGGGCAATGCCAGAAAACCACCAGGGGGTGTTGTCATGTTGGAAAACTTTTTTTTTTTCACCCAGACAGCAATAATGTATTTCTGTTCAGAATAATTATATAATATATAATTTGTTGTTGTTGTGTTTATTTACTTCTACATCACACTACATTATAGTTGTATTATAGTTCTCAGGTTGTCTCTGTAGACCCAGACAACTCACTGTCCCAATTTATGTTGACCCTAATGTAGACTGCTGTAAAATGGCGGCTCTGTTCCACCCCCAGCTTTTCTCCTCCATTTCCATCATATAGTCCAATTCTACCTTGTGTGTCTCTTCACACGCTGCACATTGGTTCATTGGCCAACACATCTCATCTGAACGAGCCTTATTCTGAATTTCTCAGAACTGTATTTGTGGCGCGGCGCTGATCCTGGAGCAGTCTGAGCACTGCAGGTCAGCCAGGTGTCAAGCCAGTGATGATGAATGGTTCCGGGTTGGGTTCACGAGGCCTACATGGTGAATAGGTACAGCCCCTGGCTGCATGTTGACATGACTATCAACCATTTACTTCTGGTTTGAGTGGATATCAGTGTCTCACTTTGACTTAATCTCCATCGGATAATCTCACCGTGACCTTTCCACACCGTCAAATGAAATCTTGACTGTGTGAGTGAACCTGGGCTCGGCCACTTGATACTGGCTGCTGTGTTTGTTTTCTGATTAACGTCTCCAGTTACCCAACAGCCGGCCGATAGCGACTTTCCATCTGTAACAGTGGTGATGGCCGTGTAAAAGAGCACTTCACTATTTTCCTTCGCTCATCTGCTCGTGGTAATGAGGTGGATTATCATATGCTATTAGATTCACTGGAGGAAGAGGAAGGAGAGGATTCAGTTTTCATCTTGTACTTTCAGAACCGGCCAAAGATGCGATGTACATTTAAATATGAATAAATCTGCACTGCTTTAACGTGTTTCCTCAACTCAAGCTTTCCACTGCACTTAAATACGTTAGTGTGTTCAATTGAGCGGATGAGCAGTGAGAATGTTCAGCCCTGCACTTTGCCAGTGGCACTTCTTTATGGCACACTGCACTCCCCTCAACTCCTTATCTGTCGGCGTCTGTAGCTTATCGCGCTTTGTCCTGGCAGAGAGCTGCGCTGCGTTTGCTTTACTCAGGCGTGACATCAGCAGCTGAGTTCTTGTCCAGGAAGAAAGCGGCGACAATGTAGTGAGACGCACACTGAGCTCGCATTGCGATGTAGGGGGGTTAAAAAATGAGCGTAATGAATCATGGCTGCAGCAGAAGACCATGAGGGTGAGGGGGAGGGTGTTGTGACACTGGAGGACAAGGACGACTCTGTCTTACATCCTCTGCTGCACAAACCTCAGGACGACGGCGATGAGCATCACAAAGCAGATGTTGCAGATGGCAGAGACACATCTGCTCCACGAGAGCTGGAAGTGGCTCGGCGAGGCTGCAGTCTTTCCGAGTGCCACATCTGTTGCGGCTCCGGAGACGACCACCACATCACCTCGCTCAACTGCAACCACACGCTGTGTCACCACTGTGTGGCCGGCATCATGAGGCAGGCCAGAGACCCGGGCAGACTGCGGTGCCCCTTCTGCCGGCAGACCACCCCCTTCCCACAGTGGGAGATCAGGAGACTTCAGGAGGAGTCCTACAGCAACAGTGTCTGCGAGGCCGCACCCGTCACGAGTCCCGGCCCTCGACCTCAGGCCGTCGAGTCATCACCACTCTGCTGCTTCACGCACACACGCGCAGGCGTGTGCGGATACGGCGTTTATGCCTCCTGTCTTGATGGAGAACCAAGATGGACACAGCTACTCTCCCTCTGTTTCGCCATCACCGCCTTCCTGCTGCTGTCCCTGGTGATACTGGGCTGTTTCCTCTACCTGCTTATTCCTGATGTAATCCTGTCAGTACTTTTCAGGAAGGTCTGAACTTCCCATTCAGAGACGAACACGTTGCAATGCAGTTGTAGTTGTTGTCATGAATAACCTGCTTCTGTAAGTTACATACAATAATATGCATTACAGATGCGTGTGCAGAATTAACAGCATCTTTTTTTTAATGTTTTTGTGTCAATGTATCTGTGCAACTAAACAGATCAACTGTAAAGACACATTCCTGGAGACATGATTGTTCAACCAAGATTTATTTATTTAAAGAAAACGACAACCTTTTAAAAAGTAAATTCACTATCATATATCTCTGTGAGTCCCGTGGTCTAGGGTTGGGTTGTGTTTGTATTTCCTGTTTCCGTGTGATGCTGTTTGGGTGTGACCTCCAGTTCCTGCTCCTCCCACCTTCTTTTCTACACGTCTGTTCCACATTCCTATAATCACCCACTCACCCACTTCCTGGATCTAATGATTGGATTGATCACGTTGTTGTCCTGCCCCGTGTTTATGTTGCTTCAGCCCATCGGCCTCTGTATGGTTTTTGTTTGTTTGTTTTAATCATGGTTTGTGACACAGCGAGAATCCTCCTCTGGATCCTGATGTAAACTCCAGCACAGGATTTCCTGTTTCTACTCTCACCGCACCAGGTCCTGGATTTCCCACTGTACATTTCCCAATCAGGTTTGATCATGAGAGTTATTTTTCACTGTCACATACACACAACACACAACTGTACAACATTTCAAAGGTTAACGTCATTTCAGTATGATACAAAGATAACAGCAAAAACATGAAGATAAAAAAAAATGCATTAAATTGCATAGATAGAGATTGTGTAACTTGGAACAGATGAGACTTGGAATTGGAATCTGGCGTCTCTTCAGTGTGAAATGGAAAATTGATCTTTTATTGATCAGGCCTGCAGCCACCTACACACACACACACACACACAGGCACAGGGCCGTGCAGCAGGATGGGAGTGAAGCTATAATCCAGAAGAATCGCCGTGTTCTCTGCAGAATGAACATTTCGGCTCAGGACAAGGACGTGAGCGAGCACCGAGGAGACTCATGCATCTATAATTTATCCAGGAACTTCACATTACATGAGAAACACATCAGATAGGAAGGCATCCGTCTGCGGCTCTGTTTATGTCACAGCATGGGGCCGTTCATTTGTTCCCTGTGTTTTCTACCTGGGTAAATCTTCAAATAAAGACACTTTTGACCCTTTAAAATGATCAAAACTAAGTCAAATGACACATACATCGTCATATATTATCATATATTATCATGTCAGCAGTTAAATGATTTGAACTGTTAAAATTGTATTTACATTTCATCATTATAAGAACTCTATGTTAACATTTTTTTGTACATGTGTGTGTTTATGTGTAGTGGTAAGTAATAAGAAGTTGGTTCGTTATTGAAGTACACACTCACATCGAGTCGTGCAGAGGACTCTGCAATGGTGTGTGCGTCTCTGTTCTGTGTGTGTGGGCGGCCTGCCTCTAAGTGTGAAGGCAAGTGTGTGTCCGTGTTTGTGTGTACTGTCTCTTGGCGGATTAGCTTGCATGTGTGCATGCTTAAGTTGAAGAGCCTGCGACGATCTGTGTGTTTCACTGTTCTTATTTCTGTTTGCCCGTGCATCAGCGTCTCTGTCTGTGCAGCTCCTGCAGCAAACGAGCTCTGCCTGACGAGTGAGAGATGTGTGAGTGGGCCGTGAGGGAGGCAGAGGAGATATGAGGTGCTCCGTTCAACGCCATCATTATTCATATCAGTTATTTTCAGTGGCTTGATGATAGCAGGGACTTATCTCCTCCCGTCTGTGTGGCTGCCATTTTGGAGGCTGTTTATTGTTTGGCTATTGGATGCATTATTTTTTAATATTTTTTTTTAAATACAGCTAGAAAAAAGATACCTTTTGAAATTAACTCATTAACTCCTCACTAAATCACATAAATGTCACTTGCATCTATCTTTGTCTTAAAATCGTAGGATATTTAATCCCATCGAATTATAATAACAGATTTTCTATCAGTCGGACGATAAGCTGTGGGTGTGGACGGTGGAATGTGGTCAGGACTGGAGGACAAACAAATCATGTTGGCAGCTCATGAATGATGATATATATATTTTTTTCTTTTTCAGCCTTGTGATTAATTGAACAGCTGGGTGCAACACGCAGGGAGACACCATGGTGTTGGGTGATTTATAATTCAGAGCACCGGTGACCTCATTTCCCAGTCACCTTTAACCCCCCAGCAGAAACTGTTTGTATTGGTGTGTGTGTGTGTGTTATAACAATAACAATACTGAAAGAGGTGACCGTCATTAAAGTGAGAAGCACAACACACAGTGAGTCTCCTTCACGAAACATCCTCTTCATCCTGTTTGGTTCAAGTGATGTTGTTGAACAAACTCAGTGTGGCCTTGTCACGGCGCAGCTCCACTGTAAAGAGCCCTTTGTGAGCACGGGGGCGCGTGCGTTGTAGGGTAAGAAGGGAAAAAAAGAGACCCTGTTTCCTAGGTAACCAGTGGGGTTGATTCTGCTCATGTGTCCGTGGCTGCAGAGATGCCTCTCAACAGGCAAAGGCTCCATAGCGCGAGGTCAGAAATTACACAACACGCACAGAGAGAGGTCTGCGCACACGCGCGCCCGCGCGATGTCGGAGTGTGACGGAAGCCACTGACACAAACCTGCGTAATTAATGAGCTGTCCAATTAGTGGAGAAACCACAACTCTCATTACGTCTCGCGTCCATAACTGAACTCTGACCTCTGACACCCCCCCCCCAAACAACCACACACACACACACACACACGCACACACACACACCTTCCACCAGGCTAATACAGGAAACAATAACCTATCACAAAGGACACGCACTGACAGAGCCCACGTATGAGGCTCTCTCTTCTCTCTCTCTCTCTCTCTCTCTCTCTCTCTCTCTCTCTCTCTCTGTGTGTGTGTGTGTGTGTGTGTTGCATCGAGCTGGACCCAGTGATCGCTTGTTCTGAACAAGTCCGATACCGGCAGCTTCTCCTCTGCTCATCCTCATCATCTTCATCACCATCATCACCATCACCGTCAGCAGCATCAGCATCAGCATCAGCAGCATCACGCCAACGCGCAAAGCCCAGCGAGGGGGGAGTCGATACGCCGGGAGCGCGCACAACCACCGCGGCGCGCGTGCACAGCTGTCAGCACCAAGGACAGCAGCCGCTCAGCCGGGAGCGACGCTCATCAGTCCGCACGGGGCGCAGGGAGCAGCGGCCGCGAACCGACACTCACCCCGGAGAGGGAGCAGCCTCCTGGACGATGACTCGACTCCTCTTCCAGAACCACAGGCGAGTCTGACTCTGCAGAGAAGAAGAAAAAAACAGGGTGGACGATGCGGTTCGGGGGGTTCCCGGTTCACACCCTGCCCCTGATGTGATTGTGCACATCGCTCCGCATTGCACACAAACCCACGTTCTTCCACTGCGACCCTCTCGCCTCCCTCCTCTCACCTCGCGCACATCGCCCGCCTGCGCCGCCGCTGGCCGTGACGTGCTGCTGCCCAGAAGCTGCTGGAGCCGACCCGCCGCGGAGAGAAGCGACCGGGCCGCACTGTGCCGTCTGTCGGTCCGCACGATGCGTCTGTTCCTGCTGCTGGCGCTCCTCTCGTGCTCCTGCGCGCGGGCCGGCTGCGAGCCGAAGATCGTGAACATCGGGGCCGTGCTGAGCCAGAAGAGGTACGAGCAGGTCTTCAAAGATGCCGTGACCCAGGCCAACCAGGTCTACGGCAGGGACAAGTTCAAGCTGACCGCCATCTCCGTCACGCACAAACCCAACGCCATCCAGATGGCCCTCTCCGTCTGCGAGGACCTCATCTCCAGCCAGGTAAGAGTCTGCTGCCACCCACTGCCTCATTCACATGCTCCTCACATACAGCACCAGAGGATGTGCATGTCGCTACCAGATGTGGTGATCTTCTCACTCAGGGGCCTCTGATGTGGGTATGAGACCCAAATGGTTGCCATGGCGAAATCACCATCACCTGTCTTTTTTTTGGTTTGTTTGTTTGGATTGGTGGGGCTTTGGTTTCAGGCAAATCAGGACACACAGCTGCAGAGCTACTGAACTGCCGAGGATCCAGTGAGGGTGAAAAAGATGCCATTCACAAGAATCCGCTTGGCGTTAGACGTGTGTGTGTGTGTGTGTGATGCATGATGGCGTTTTGGCAGGAGAAGGCCGAGATGGTTGTGGACAGTTCAAACCGTTGGCCTTCCTGCCCCGGCTCATTCACTCAGACACTGGCTGTGTGTCTATATGTTATGATGGGAACTGAGACGCTGCAGTGATGTTCCTGTTCCCCTGTTCTCTGCTGTAGCAGGTCCGTTCTCTGTACGTGCTGCAGATCTGCTAAACAAAACATGTGTGGGTAATAATGCATGGATGCATGGCGAAGTGTGTGTGTGCTTCTGAGACGTGTGAAGACACTGACACGCTCTGAAATGCACCATCTTCTCGGGGAACGCTCCACGCGGCTTTTTAAAAAGCGCCCAGCGTTATGTCACATCATGTTCTCGCTCTCACTCCTACACACAAACACACACAAACACACACACACACACACACAAACACACATAACTAGGTTTCATGCAAAAAACACCCACAGCCTCAGTGCTGCTCTCGTGTCCTCGGCCGTCCGTCTGGTGTAATGGCTCTAATTGGTACAGGCTTGCAGAACAACACTGTCACATCCGCTCTTCTGTTACCCAAAGCACGAGGGCACAAGCCGCCCATTAGTCTGCGCAGATTACACCAACAGTGTAATCCGCAGCGTCTGTAGTTGATGCTGACTCATGTGATTTAGGGAGAAAAGTCCGTGTGGGGTTTAATCAGAAGAGATGGGCTTCTGGGCGATGAGAGTCAGTGAGAAGGAAAAGTCCATGGCAGATGGAGGAGCGATGCCCGGGAGCAGTAGTTGGAAGATAGACCTTGTTTCTGACCCAGCAATACAAACGGCTCACATCCAATAATCCAGGCCAACTTGATTGTATCCTCTCTGTGGCATTAATCAAGGCTGAGCTTCAACAGAAATGTTCTCTTTCACTAAAGTGATTGTTTGGCCGGAGTTTGCTTCATGAGGAGATAACACTAAGCCAAACAGTCACACAATTAATATTCATTCAGCCAAGACACAGGACAACGTTTCTTTGCTCTTGTGTTTCTCTGTTATGGATCAGTTTGTCCCTGACGACCATTTATGAAGCATCCAAAACGTTGTTTATAACTTGTTATACTTAAAAACATATATTTCCTATGATATATATATATAGTCATTTTTGTGATATTGTGTTGCAGTGTGAACAAATCCAGTTGTTTCCTATTGTTTGTATCAGCTTCATACATCTTTGCTGTGGCTTCTTAATGAGGGACAATTCCTACCCCATGTCATGTTACTATGTACATATAATGTGTGTCTAACTCATGTGTTAATATGAGTGTTATCCCTGAAATGACAAAACTATACATTAAAAAGACAAAGAGAAAGAAAGGAAGAGAAAAGAAAGCCTGTGGTGCATTGAAAAAGTTCCTATTTATCTGAGCAGGACTGCTGGTATTAACGCTCTGTCTTGTCTGTGCCGGTGTCAGAGTGACAAAGTGTTTCTTCCTCTGTGTCTCTGCAGGTCTACGCCATCCTGGTGAGTCACCCTCCACAGTCCAATGACCACCTGACTCCGACGCCTGTCTCCTACACCGCAGGCTTCTACCGCATCCCCGTGGTGGGACTCACCACCCGCATGTCCATCTACTCCGACAAGGTGAGTGATGGATGAGAGGGATGTGAAGAGACAGAGAGCGAGAGAGAGAGAGAGGACAACAGGAAGTGAGAGAGGGAGTAAGGAGCTCTCCTGGGGCAGCTTCAAAAGCTTCTTAGATTAAACGTTCCATCACTCTCCATTAGAGGAGCTGTGATTAAATGGATTTCCAGCTGAAAACTGAAAGAGCGTCATTAATAATTCCGCCGACCCGAGCAATGTTTTTACGAGGTGGGAAACGGTGAGAGGAAACTTTAAAGCAGTGACAATAAATAAAACGCGTGAATGAAAGTCATTTCCAAAGTCTTGTTTTAATGGAACCCTCTACTGATCTGGAAAATTAAAGAGAACTGTGTCCTTGATATTAGACAACAAAATACTCTACTGTTTGTACCTGCCCTTTAGAAGAATGCACGCCCTGATCCGTAGGATGTGTGTATGTCCAAAACCACTGAATGCAACAGTGGAAAAATAATTATGGTCAATGTTTGGTTCAGGTACAGAAAGACCACAGCTGTTTGATTTTAATGATGGCAGGAAACAGGAAACAGTGTCAGTCCTAGGATGTGTTTCCTCCTCCCTTTAACATTTACAGATAAGATCTGAAACTGTGTTTGTATTTCAGGACTCGAGTAATTTTTTTACAAAAGTCAGAATCTGCCATCACGAGGAATGAGTTTGTTTGCTAATTTCTATGCCGAGTCGTTAATGCAAAATAAAGCGCTGATGTAAAACTGTAAATGTGTGAACGTTAATCCCTTCGCTCTCCGGCGTCACGCTCCTCAGAGTATCCACCTGTCCTTCCTGCGGACAGTGCCCCCGTACTCCCACCAGGCGCATGTGTGGTTCGACCTGATGCGCGAGTTCAACTGGAACCACATCATCCTGATCGTGAGCGACGACCACGAGGGGCGGGCCGCTCAGAAGAGGCTCGAGACCCTTTTGGAGGAGAGAGAAACAAAGGTGAGACGCTCCAGCTCCCAGGACCCCTCAACGCCTCCAGTATGTGTGCGTGTGTGTGAGCACAAGCGTACGAGTGTGTAATGTTGTTTGAAACCCCAGAGGTCTTTTATGTATGTAACTGTTTTCCTTTCCGTTGTGTGGCCACATCTCTCTCTCTCTTTCCCTCACCGTTGTGTAAGCATTTGCTAACGAGACATCAGCAGTGTCTAATGTGGTGTAATCTGACAAAAGTTTGTGCGTTTATTTGCTCATCTTTCACGTTGCTTTTCACCATAGTCCAAATGATCCTGTGTCTGTCCACAGTGGGAGCCAAATAGTGGACTTTAACACGGGGCTTTGCAAACCATCACAGACTGAGGCGTCTCTGTCGCTGTCGCTGTCGCTGTGTGCGATGATAGGCCGCTTCTATACTGTGCTCACAGACGACTTGTGCTCATTATTTGAGAAGGTGTTTGTGGGGTTGTTGTTTTTTTTGGATTCTGCTGATGCATCGGTTTTAAGTGGAGCTATGAGCTGTGTATGTGGGTCACTGAAATGCTGATATTCTTTGAGCTAAAACAGACTTCAGCGATGCCCTTTAGGAGCGTACAGGGCGGGGGGGTGGAGGTGGGGGTTGGGGGTTTCATCTGTTCTCTTATTTAAATGAAGACACCTCGGGATATGTCTTTTCCTTCATACTGTGTCAAAGCCGTCCCTCTCCGGGCCTCTGTGCTGTAATTGTGTGGCTGAACCAATTTAGGCCCGATACTGAGATTTAATTAAATCAGCAGCCGAGGAGACGCTGAATGTGACACACGCCAGAAGGGAATGTGCACAAGGCAGCGACGGCTAAAGCTCAAGATGCTTGAAGTCATGAAGGACCAGGGATCAGTATTGATCAGATGGAAAAACGACTGTATAGATGGTGATAGTGATTTAGTTGTTTTTAGACTTAGTTGTTTGGGTGTCTCATAAATAGCTCACTTTTCTGTCTGGTATTCTGTATTTATTAGTCTTTTATTGTAGATTAACAAAGATTAAAGCATCTTTAACTTAATGAGTTAAATGATGTTAGTCTGAATGTGGTATGTTACAGCTTTGATACATTATACTACAATTTTTTTTTTAAAGTGTTATTTCTGCTAATCGCCCTAATTAATTTGTTTTGCATCAACTCAACTGCAAATTGACGTGATTTTGCAGTTTCAGTATTTGGCAGAGTCACACGGGGGGTGGGGGGGGGTGGGGGGGCTCTGGACACTGTGGCCTCAATGCAAACGTGACCAACACAACATGAAATATTCATGTCTGAGTGAGGATACAAAAATAGATGGCTCAGGAATACTGAGGGGGGAAAACAGAAACAAAGAGAAACGGTTCTGTTCAGACAGTATTTCTTCATGCACTCATATTTTTTTATATATGTTTATGGTATTTACACACAATATAAAGTGTGATGCCTGTGTACACAATGTGCTAAAAAAAATTAAATAATCCGTTTTAATATTTTTACTTCACGTTAACAACTACTCCAGTGAACTCCTGGTCTAATGGGACGTTCCACTTGTTTTCCGGTGTCGTTTTAAAAAATTCACAACCGACAGTTTTAACTCACAAACGCTCGAGCTGCAACACGACTGACACGAAGATCTCAAAAGCTTTCGCTTGTACAACAGGACCTCGGCGTGCTCAGCTGAAGCGAGCGGAGGAGCCTGATGTTGGGAATTCACTTGCCAGCGTGGATGTTGTATTTATGTACGTTCAGTATGTACTGAACGTACGTCAGTTCTGATTTAATTAATTACAGTTTAAAGGTGAATTAGATTTGACAACAGTTCCAGTAGAAATATTGCAGCAGCATTTGATGTTTGATATATGTATATGGCTGCAGGTGATGACGTCACCATGACAGATAGTTGCACAGACTGAGCGTTTCCTGGTGCAGTTTTGCAGCTTTTCATGTTGAATAACTTGATGAACTTGATGCTGTGAGCGAAGAAAATGCGAGCGTGTTGAAATGATTATCTTTCTTATCTCTTAAGTGGTCACGTGTGATGTTCTTTGCAAGCCCCTCTGTTAAAGATCCCAATTTGAAGCAGAAAAGTGGAGATTTGTTGGAATGCTTTACTGCCCTCCATTTTCAACTGTTTATAATATTTTTCTGTGTCTGCATATTTTCTCTGTGCACATTACTCATCAGAATAAAAAAAGGAACTATGAAAACCTCGACCAACTGTCCTATGACAACAAGCGAGGACCTAAGGTATATTTGCATGGTCAATGCACGCCGCCCACCAACTTTCCAAACGTAGCAACTAGAAACCAGCCCAAACCAGTCACCAGCCGACCCAGAACTATCCCTCTCTTGGTAGCACGTGTTTTCTTTAATTTTTAGTTTGAGACATTTCTCCTGTGTTTTAAATGAAGAATGGTTTTGTTATGAAAACGCTATAATTTTCAGTCATGACAGAAAAAAAAAAGTCAATCAGTGAACAGCGCCTCGCTTTTTTCATTTTCATTATCTCCTTGAATCAAGGAATGCATGTATCTCAGAACACACACACTCACACACACGCAACACACACACACACACACACACACACACACACACACACAAAAGAGTTTGCAAGTCCTTTCCTTTGTGGAGAACCGGTTGTGTGGGACAAAGCCGTTTCCCAGATGCTACTTCCTCCTGTTCTGTAGCACTTCCCTAGTTTTCAGCAATTTTTTTTGTTGGGGGGGAAAACGCCCCCCTCACCCCCTTCACATGTTTTTAGTTACTGGTTGCATTGACCTTCTTCTTCCCCCTACCTGACACATGCACGTCCTTCTTTGGAGCCTTGATAACCCTCAGTTTGCATGCCAACAAACGCAAAAGTTTTTTTCCCTTCAAGCTTTTTTTTTCCGTTCTTGGTTCAGCCGGTTCCCCTGGATCGCTTTCCTTTTTTATCTCTGTCTCCCGTTTTCAAACAAAATCGACCAAGCTCGAAACCAAGCAGGTAAAGAGGAGGCAGCGTGGTGTCTGAGGCAGGGAAGAGTAGCTGGCTTGACCTTTCTTATGCCCTGATCACAGGCAGAGAAAGTCCTCCAGTTCAGCCAGGAGACTAACTTAACTGCCCTGCTGCTGGAGGCCAAAGAGCTGGAGGCCAGAGTCATCATTCTCTCCGCCAGGTGAGCTGATGATGATTAGTAGTAGTAGTAGTAGTAGTAGTAGTAGTAGTAGTAGTAGTAGTAGTAGTAGGAATAGTAGTAGTAGTAGTATTTTTATTATGATGATGACAAGTATTATTATTATTATTATTATTATTATTATTATTATTATTATTATTATTGTTGTTGTTGTTGTTGTTGTTGTTGTTGTTGTTGTTGTTGTTATTGTTATTGTTATCTTATCATTATCACAATCATTATTTATTTATTTATTTATTAGTAGTAGTAGTAGTGGAAGTAGTAGTAGTAGTAGAAATAGTAGTAGTAGTATGATGATGACAAGTATTATTATTATTATTATTTGTATTATTATTATTGTTGTTGATGTTATTATTATAATTATTATTATTATTATTATTATTATTGTTGTTGTTGTTGTTGTTGTTGTTGTTGTTATCTTATCATTATCACTATCATTATTTATTTATTTATTTATTTAGTAGCAGTAGTAGTAGTAGTGGAAGTAGTAGTAGTAGTAGTAGAAGTAGTATGATGATGACAAGTATTATTATTATTATTATTTGTATTATTATTGTTGTTGTTGTTGTTATTGTTATTATTACCATTATTATTATTGTTGTTGTTGTTGTTGATGTTGTTGTTGTTGGTGGTGGTAGTAGTGGTGGTGTTATTATTAACACTTTTTAGCATATTCAGAAGTGAAAAACAAACCTTCTGTTTTTTTTCCTCTGTGGTACATTCCAGTGAGGAAGACGCTGCTGCGGTGTACAAGGCCGCCCGCTTCCTCAACATGACGGGCTCGGGCTACGTGTGGCTGGTGGGCGAGCGGGAGATGTCGGGTAAAGCCCTGAGCGAGGCACCAGACGGTACGTTCATCCAGCAGAGATCAGTGTGCGAATTGGCCACTTTAGCCCCCGGCCTTACTCAAGAGGCCAGTCATAACACAAACAGGAGTTTGTAGGATTAGAGAGATTACACGAGTAACTGGATGGTGGTTTGTTGTGTGTTGAGCCTTTAAACGTTTAAGCAGTCTGAGCTTAAAGGTTTAAATGTGCCGTGTACTCACTCGGTTTTTAGTTTCTATACACATGTGCTGGCTTATTCCATTGTGCTCTTCTGCCATATTAATACCCTGGTTTCCATTGAAATGTGAAGGGGGAGTTTTGCAACAGGTAACTGATAGAGTGGTAAGAGACAACAGCCTTTTTCCTCCTTGTTCCAGTTTCTCACTATATTTTTTTTTTGTGTCACTTTTCGGTCACAAATGTCGAGCGTCTTTCCCCGGGACACTAAAACACCACCACACCCCTCAAGTCGTTTTATTCCTGTTTCCGTCGTGTCCTGTTTGTGTCCTGTCTCATCATCTGGTGGACCTGGCTGCAAGAAGAAAACTTAGCTGAAGTTGGATTGTTGCTTGGTTTAGATTTAGAGCCGATTGAATGTTTTGGCTTGTTCTGAACACAGATGCTGATAAAACAAACCATCGCTCTCAGGACCACAAAAAACAAAAAAGATCCAACTTCAAGGGACTCTTTACACATGCTGTGAAAAGGTCATGTGCAGCAACATCAGAGAAGTGATCCATTTATTTATCAATCACATGGTGTGGATGCTTTCCAAGTAATCCTCAAACAGACGGGCAAAGAGGACGGATCATTCAACTGATGTCTGACCTTTATACAGGATGTCTGAAGTGGAACCCCTATAAGTTTTTCTTTTTTCGTCACACGTTGCGAAAAGGATCCAGAGAGGCCATAGTTGTCTCAGGTCAGTGATGGTCCGTTGTTGGTCTCAGGTCTGATCGGCCTCCAGCTCATCAACGGGAAGAATGAGTCGGCGCACATCAATGACGCAGTGGCCGTGGTGGCTCAGTCCATCCAGGAGCTCTTTGAAAAGGAAAACATCACAGAACCCCCGAGAGGATGTGTGGGCAACACCAACATTTGGAAAACTGGGCCCCTTTTCAAACGGTAAGATGAAACACTGACCTGATACGAACCCTTTTCTGTACCGCTGAAAAAGAGCGGAATCGTTTTCAGATCCCTTTTACTTACAGATATGGCTCATCGCCACGTGTCGCACAGTTCAAAGGTTTAAAAAGAAGAAGAAGCTGTTTTTAAATGTGTAAATTAGGTTCATTCCGTTTCCGGCTGGCTGAGCCAGGCAGTGAATGGCACACACTCCAACGCATTGTCGCGTTCCTAATAGACGACACGCGATATCTACGCATGGGCGCTCGCGTGCTCAATAACTCGTGTGATCGCTTCCATTTGCTTGACACAGGGTGCTGATGTCATCTAAATACCCAGAGGGCCTCACGGGCCGCGTGGAATTCAATGACGATGGCGACAGGAAGTACGCCCACTACAGTATACTCAACTACCAGAAGTCTCGGCTCATTCAAGTCGGCATATACAACGGAACGCAGGTAAACACCGTCTGAGGAGTCTCGTTCACACAACCCTGAAACTATTTATAGGAATTTAAGAAAACATGTCTCCTCATTTTCATGCTCACTACCCATTAGTATCCTGTGCTGCGGCAACGCTATGGGCATAGTGTCCTTTTTTTAAAACTCGTATTGGACATGCAGACCCAGTTTTCTATCTATAGCACAATGGACTTAATGTAGGGCAGGGCCACAACCCTCTGTCTGTGCAGTAAGAAGCAGCTCTGCAGTTCCTCCAGCCAAGTGAAAGATTTATCATTGGGTTCTGTTGCTGTGATGAACGGAAACATCCAGGATGCGTGATAATTATAAATGTCCTAAAGCCCTGGCGTATGATACATACAGTATGTCAGGGGTCAGTTCAATCAATGAGAGACCCGCTGAGCTGTGGTTATATAACGCTGACTCATCAGTGACGCCCACCCACAGTGCTGGAGCCTCACCAGCTTCTGTCACCACTCTCTTACATGACTTTATATGCATGTGGCATCCCTGCAGGTGGTCATGAACAATCAGCGGAAGATCATCTGGCCCGGAGGAGAGACGGAGAAACCGCAGGGATTCCAGATGTCCACCCGGTTAAAGGTAACTCATACCTTCACTGCTGCGATGTGACGTTCGTGTCCAAGCGGCTCGGATCCAGCGTAATCACATTGGGCAGCGTGTTAACGTTTGTTCACCCGGGAGGAGAGACACAACTGATCTTTGTAAATAAAAGCAACAGTGATGCGTTTACTTTGACTTTCATCTCCTCAAATTTCCCATGGGGCCTGAAGAGACCTCATCTTTATCCCTGTCAGTTATTCTTTCTTTCACCTGTCTCCTTGTGTATCCACAAGTATGCGGGAGCTTCTGCTAGGACATTTGAAGTTTGTTTTTTCAAACTACATGATAACCATCTCTCTCTCTCTCTCCTATCTGTTGTAGATAGTGACGATACACCAGGAGCCGTTTGTGTACGTGAAGCCCACTATGCCGGACGGAACGTGCAAGGAGGAAATGACGTTGAATGGAGTCTTAATTAAAAAGGTTATCTGCACTGGGCCCAATGAGACCATCCCAGGTAACACTTCAGGGACAATAATATTGCACTCGCCAAACACCCACTGGAGATGCAGATATAGTACATATATATATATATATGTGTGTGTGTGTGTGTGTGTGTGTGTGTTCAGGCTACACCCTTAGAAGAAAAGAGAAATGGGAAACGTTTGTAAATTGTGGTTTTGTTACAGGTCGCCCGACTGTACCACAGTGTTGTTATGGGTTCTGTATTGACCTGCTGATAAAGCTGGCTATGACCATGAACTTTACCTATGAGGTGCATTTGGTGGCTGATGGGAAATTTGGAACTCAAGAACGGGTCAGTTTTTCCAATCACATTATTTGCAGTTCTACGTTGCATGCATCCCAGGTAACACTTCAGGGACAATAATATTGCACTCGCCAAACACCCACTGGAGATGCAGATATAGTATATGTGTGTGTGTGTGTGTGTGTGTGTGTGTGCGTGTGTGTGTGTGTGTGTGTTCAGTCTGCACCCTTAGAAGAAAAGAGAAATGGGAAACGTTTGTAAATTGTGGTTTTGTTACAGGTCGCCCGACTGTACCACAGTGTTGTTATGGGTTCTGTATTGATCTGCTGATAAAGCTGGCTATGACCATGAACTTTACCTATGAGGTGCATTTGGTGGCTGATGGGAAATTTGGAACTCAAGAACGGGTCAGTTTTTCCAATCACATTATTTGCAGTTCTACGTTGCATGCAATAGAGAGACAGTCTGAAAGATGCTGTCGAGGAGGATGTCTAGTCCCACAAGGCTTAACACAGATCCTCAAACCCTGGACACCAGGGGGTGGCCTGGAGTCTAGGCGACAGCCGAAGCTCATTTTAACAGTGTCCTCTTTGGGCTTCAGGTGAACAACAGTAACAAGAAAGAGTGGAATGGCATGATGGGAGAGCTCCTGGGGGGCCTGGCTGACATGATCGTTGCCCCGCTGACCATAAACAACGAGCGAGCGCAGTACATCGAGTTCTCCAAACCTTTTAAATATCAAGGCCTTACCATCCTCGTTAAAAAGGTAAGTGGCCTGATTGGTGCTCCGTCGCGTCAAAAGTGTCACGTCGCACAAACCCTGGACGTCCACCATATCACAAATCCCAAATGCAGGCAATGTGTACTGTTATACTAAAAAAACACACCGATATTTTCTGTATTGTGTTGACAGAAGTGTAAACAATGATAATGACAACGTAGTGTTATATGCATGCAACTGATCCATATGCAAATAATGCTTTGTTGTGTATTTTTTTCCTCTTGTTCCAGGCACCCATTCGTTTATGATTCCCGCGAGTGGCGTGTTTGAGTTTCCTTGACGTTTGTCTGTGATCTGCTTCACCGTTGTTGTTCGTTGTCAAACAATCACCACCCCGCGCGCTGTGTGTTTTCAGGAAATTCCTCGCAGTACGCTGGACTCGTTCATGCAGCCGTTCCAAAGCACACTGTGGCTGCTGGTGGGTCTGTCGGTGCATGTGGTGGCGGTGATGCTTTACCTACTAGACCGGTTCAGGTACAAGGGGCGACCTGTGTGTATGTCTGTGCCCATTTGTCTATTTTCTGCGTGTGTGTTCATAGCTGAATCACGAAGCACGCAAATGTGTGTACATGCACTTCTTAGAGCTGCAGATCTTCCCTGAGTGTGGACACGCGGGCAGACAGAGGGGAAGATTGTCTCCAACCATCCCACCGCTCTGTCCCTGTGCCAACGTCTTTGTCTGCTGTCTCTCTGTGGACATTGTCTCCCCCTCGCTTTGCTTGCTCTTGTTCACTTCCCCCTCTCTGCCTGGGTTCGCCAGGGTTTTCCCTTTCTGCTGGCTTCTCAGCGATTTCTCACAATGTCTCCTGCAACCTTCCCAATCTCTCCAGCCCATTTGGAAGATTTAAAGTTAACAGTGAAGAAGAAGAAGAGGATGCCCTCACCTTGTCGTCCGCTATGTGGTTCTCCTGGGGAGTGTTGCTGAACTCGGGAATAGGAGAAGGTGAGACACGCCTGATAAGAATAAGAAGAACATGACAAATCATCACCCACTGAGCAGTCAATGTTTGTTTTTGCCAGAAAACCACAGCGCGGCTAAGTAGTTTGTTCTTTATGTAGATTAGCAACATCAAGTCCGCTGTGGCGCCAGGCGTTGGCTGATTGTGGAGGGGGTTTTTTTCGGATGACATTTTTCTCCTTTTAAGTCACACAACAGGCTTTGATGCAGTTTGTCTTTAAACAGTTTATATCTGTTGCTTCTCCTTGTTTGTGTTTCCTTCCTTGTCAATCACTCTGTAGGTTTTAGGTTCGCGTTGTGTGACGCCTGAGCAACGTTTACGTTACTGTAATGGGCTTTTGTAGCTTCGGACTTAGACCAGTTAGCAGTAGCAGTGTGCGGGGGTTTGCTCAGCGGTAGAACTGTTACTACTCGACATGACTAATCCGATTTGAAATCGAACTGACTGAGCTGAGAGGTTAAAACTTGAGCTCACCACACAGGTGCACCACGCAGCTTCTCAGCGAGAATCCTGGGTATGGTGTGGGCCGGCTTTGCTATGATCATTGTGGCCTCTTATACTGCCAATCTGGCTGCCTTCCTGGTGTTGGACCGGCCTGAGGAGCGCATCACCGGCATCAATGACCCAAGGGTGTGTAGAGTATGGTGTGAGGACCATGTCACTACACAACCGCATTTTTACTTTGTACAAATCTAAAATTGTGTCAATTATGCATTGGCAGACATGACTACGCATTACACATCTTGTCCTTGTGTGTCTGTGCAGCTGAGAAACCCATCAGACAAGTTCATCTACGCCACGGTGAAACAGAGCTCCGTGGACATCTACTTCCGGCGGCAGGTGGAGCTTAGCACCATGTACCGCCACATGGAGAAGCACAACTATGAGAGTGCCGCCGAGGCTATCCAGGCTGTTCGTGACAAGTGAGTCTCGGCCAGGCCGGTCCGACCAGAGCACGTGTCGGCCGGCTGCTCAACCTGTCAGGCACACAGACCAGGGCCAGTCCAGTCAGCTAGGGGGGCGGGGGGGACATGGAGCCCTGGACCAGGCGGATGCAGCAGGACTTACTGCGGCATCCCCTCTGATCCAGGCCCATTGCCCGGCCAGAGCAGAAGTACAGGGACAGCTGCAGGTGTGGACGGGTCAACAGCGCTGACACCAGTGTGAGGTCGAGCTCACGTCGAGTCGAGGAGCACCCTTTTTCAGGTTGTACCCAAAGACGAACATCTTTGAGATGGGGGGAATCCGTTGGGGGGACGCGCCCTCACCCACCTGGCTTTGGATGTCATTTGGGCCCATGACGGTAGAGATTGCCGGTGAAAGCTGAATGACGCGCAGGGTGTGGTGTTTGTGTGTGAGCGAGAGACGGGTGGGAGCCGTAAATCTGTATGTAAATCATTGTACTGTTGCACCGTAACCCCCTCCTCCTCCTCCCA
Organism: Trinectes maculatus; assembly: GCA_016785345.1. Classification (NCBI taxonomy): domain Eukaryota; kingdom Metazoa; phylum Chordata; class Actinopteri; order Pleuronectiformes; family Achiridae; genus Trinectes; species Trinectes maculatus. The sequence goes on from JAFBJQ010000172.1 coordinate 28,509, forward strand.
CCCTCCTCCTCCTCCCTCTCCCTCCCCCTCCCCCACAGCAAGCTGCATGCTTTCATCTGGGACTCTGCGGTGCTGGAGTTTGAAGCCTCGCAGAAGTGCGACCTGGTGACCACGGGAGAGCTGTTTTTCCGTTCGGGCTTTGGCATAGGCATGCGCAAGGACAGCCCCTGGAAACAGAATGTGTCCCTGGCCATTCTCAGGTCTGTCCCAGCCGAAGCTGCATTACTCGTATGACTCTTTTTTTTAAAAAAAATTCGTTATCAATATGATTTCGTGGTCGCGTACTGACCATTTATAGCCACCCGATACATTGCCTTATGTCCCATCTCTTCTCCTCTCCTGCCCTCTCTGTCTGTCTGCCTGTCTGTCTGTCTGTCTACCTCAGCCCCGTCTATGTCTGTCTGTCACTGCACCTGTCCAGCTGTCTGTATTTCCTTTCTGTTGCTATCTGGGAGTAAGCGGCTCGAATGCTCTGTCAGCGCGGCGCCTATTAACTCTGTCACCTCTCTCCCCACTACCCCCCCAACCCCCTGCAGTTCTCATGAGAACGGCTTCATGGAAGACCTAGATAAAACCTGGGTGAGATACCAGGAGTGTGACTCAAGGAGTAATGCCCCAGCCACACTCACCTTTGAAAACATGGCAGGTATGGTCCTTATGGCATAGCGAAAGCGTTAAAAAGTGATTGGACAAAAACTGCAGTGGTAAGGTACTGTAGCCCTTTTTTGTCCAATACCTTTACAAAGTCATTGTTTTAGTGTCGGCGTAGGTGCTCTGTGGACGTGTGGCGTACAGTAGCTTGTGCTGTGGCTTTGTGCAGTTGTGGTCCTCAGTTAGTATGATGTGGTTTGCAGCCGCCGTCGTCAGTAGGAGCTGGTTGGAAAAGGAGGGGCGACCACTGGGCATGATGGGCAGACCATGCATTCATGCCAAGTGGGCGCGATGGACTTGTACACTGCCCACTCACGCGTCTCTATCTCTGCTCTGTGTGTTTTATTCGTCTGTCCCTCAACCCAAAGGGGTCTTCATGCTGGTGGCTGGAGGGATCGCGGCAGGGATCTTCCTCATCTTCATCGAAATCGCCTACAAGCGCCATAAAGACGCCCGCAGGAAGCAGATGCAGCTGGCCTTTGCGGCCGTCAATGTTTGGAGGAAGAACCTGCAGGTAGGAACCATCGCCGCTGTCTGTTCACGCCCAGGGTGGAAGGGCCAAAACATGGGTGCGGGAGAACCAGTAAAGATCCTTGTGCGGGTTGAATTCTGTCTCTCAGTCCCTTTAGGAGATTGTCATCAGAGGTGATCAGTCCACCAGATCACCATATGAGAAACCATGATCTCTGATGGACTCATGTACTGTAAGTGGCCACCCTTTAGGTTCCAGTAGTCCCAAGAGGCCAACAGTGCCCGTGTGTCTTGTGTGTGCCTGCAGGACAGTAAGGAGGCCTCTGGAAGTCAAGCGGTGGCTGGGACCCCCTCGTTAGTATGTAACAAATTAGCAGGGCCATTTCCACCTCCATACCACCTCCTGCTGTTAGAGTAACGATAAGATAACTCGTCCTGTGGCCCCGCCCACATGTTGGACATCCGAATAATACTTCACCATCCATGTCCATGGCATGAACTAGTATTTCTAAGCTGCTGCAACGCTTCTAAGCTTCATGAGGTCAGATGATGTGGACATGGAAGCCAAATGAAAAGAAACCGTGCCAGAAACGTTGTAAAACGGTGACTGGTGCAATTTGACCGCGTCAACACCGAGTTCCTTTACTCTGGTTGTGATATTAGCAGCTGTCAGTATTTAACAATGCACATCAGCGTAAGGAATGAAATAAATGCCCCGGTACAATCGCACAGCAGTGACGCGCCCAGGATTGTCAGCCAAACTGCCGAGTGTCATGCCACAGTGCACATTGCTATCTTCTTGTAGTTGCTATATTGCAAACACTGTGGAAATTAGCGAGCGTGCCAGAGGCTTCACGCCACAAAATCAGCCATCTGATATAAGGGTCAGTTCTCCCAAGTATTTTTTTCTCCTTCTAGTGCTTGCAGTATCTAGATACTTTTAGTCGTACGTGCGAGGAGTTTGACATATCCAGCTTTGTAACCAGTAAATTGGAGGCAAAGATAATTTTGTGTAATGAGATACAAGACGTAAATCAGATCTGCAAAACTGAGTGAACCGAACTTCTGGCTACAATCCTCCTCTCTGCTGAGAGTATTGGATCGATGTTCCTCCACCCATACATCGTTTGTTCCTTTTTTTTTTTTAAATGGCGTCAATCCATGATTGGATAGCTCAAAGTGAAATGTTCAAGATCACACTGAGAGTCTGTGATGTGGCAGCCCATCTGCTGCCTCTCAGTAAGCCCTGAGCCATAGCTCAGTGTTTGGCCTTGCTGAATGGCGGCAGCAGGGCTGGAGGAAGGTACAGTATAACATCACAAGTGCCTGTCAGCAAACCAGTGTCCCTCTGAGAGTGTCTGCCATTGACCTGTAACTGTCGTGACTGTCTTCATATGGATGTATGTTCTGCAGGCGTATGCGCGTGTGGGTGTGTGTGTGCGTGTGCGGGGGTGGGGGATAGGGGGCATCACTGAGAAAGGAGCGGGACACAATAAACTGCTCATAGGCCGTATCCAAGTCAGTGATGATCACGTCGATTTCTCTGCGCCGCTGAGCACAGACAGCTCATGCGTGCTCATCTTGCTCATCGACCATCACCGTGGGCCCCAGAGCTGAAAGCACAGACACACACAGTCTTCACTGACTGACTGTCACCGCCGTAATGGAGGAGACTGGGCGAGCCACACGGAGTCGAACTAATACAATCTGTTCTGTTCTGCGTGAAGATTATTTAGGGATGTTATTAATACTGTTTGGGTGCACTGCTCTGATTACTCACTGTGATCTCATTTTCCCACAAATTACAAAACGACAACTTGGTTATGTAGGACACAAACTCAGCTGCGATGGGAAAAAAAGGAAAAAAAAATCCTAGTTCACAGTTTATGTGGCCTCCTCCTTCCTTAGTGCAGCGAGCAATGACATTTGGAGTCCCATTGTTGGCATCATTGCAACTGCTTGCACATGTGTTTGTGTGTAACTATGTGCTTATACTGCCTCCAGTGGGTGTATGATGCAAACAGTACTGTGCACCCACGTCCCTTTTAATGCAAGGGTGTAACCTCAGAGGATGTGCACTTCTGACTAACCAAAATCTGGACTGAAGGTGCATGAGCAAACGAGACAACAAACTGTTGCGCTCTTTAGCTACAGTCATTAGGAATAATGCATTTGGATTCGAGAGGCTCCACCTCTCTGACCTTTGGCCTTTCCGAATAACCGGCGTTATTCAGAAGTGCACCGCCTGAACATGACTGAAACCGGTGTCAGTTTAAAATGAAGACAAACTGTCGGCGTCCCTGTTCATGACAATGGCGACGATGATGATGATGATGATGATGATGATGATGATGGCTAGTGCCATGCCACGCTTCATCTGATGGTCCAGCATGCCCTGCATGGCCGGGCCTGTGCACACGCAGCACCTCATCAGGCCTCAGGGCGGCGACACTGCAGTCCTGCAGTCTGAGACGCGTAAGAAACCGGAGCCAGGCGAGATTAAAGCAGGGACTGAGCCTCACTCCAGAAACGAGACGTTCACCATTTACTAACCTGAAATGTCATCTTCCAACAGGAAATAACATTTTTGTTCACTATTACCTGCACTTACACCCAGTGATGATGTGGCAGCTTTCATCTATACTCCACACCAGCTAATACGCGCTCTCCCCCTGACGTCATGTCCTCAGGGGGGGAGGTGAGTGAAAAAATGCATTGATTGATTGTCGGGGGTGACAATTATTTTTTTTAAAAAAGAGCCTCGTCATGTGACCTGATGAAAATGGATGTACTGCGGGGACCAGTGCTGGCCAGGACTGATTTGTCATGCTATTTGTTTTGTGTTTACTTCCTCTATGTTTTTCCCTTTTATTTCTTCCCTCCATCCATAAAAACGTTTTTTGGCATGTTGAAATTCACACCACACTGCCCCGCCCACCCACAGGGCCCCCCCCTCTCCCCCGGTGACGACTCACCCATCCTCTTTCGTTTTTTTTACAAGTGGCATCGATGAGCCTCATGAAATGAAACATACAACAATCACCAATCTTTATTTGATTTTTGATTTTTTTTTTCACATTTACACAAAGTAAGATTTTTTTCCAGCAGCGACAGAAACCCATTCTTTCTCAAACCATTTTTTTTTCTTTTCTTGCACTCCATCCCGTTCCCCTGTGTGTGTGGGGTGAATTTCCATTATACCACATTGAGGTATAATGACTTTAAATGGGCTTTGATTACTGACATTTGTCGCTGTTGTTTTCCCTCCCTCCCTGATATGCATCTTAGTGGTACCGACACTGTCGCTTCTCGACATTTTATACCTGCCTGGCTTTGGATGTGGATGTTTGCTTTGCTAGTTTTTATCCGAATTTCCACCCTTTTCTTTGATCCCCTTGGCTTTTGCTTCAGGATCTTCTTTAAAGTTATGATAATTAAGTGGATGGAATATTTATTTTATTTTTCTTTTCTCCCCCTATGCAGCCCTCTTCCTCTCTAGAGACTCAGGATGTAAGAATACCTTATTATGAGTTGTATTCTTTATTATTCATTTATTTACTTCTTTATTGCACACAAACACGTAGCACATGGTGCTGAGAGTAGCTGTGGGGCACTCTGATGGGATGAGGGAGGGAGGGCAACTAATTGGCTCAATGTCTTAAAACAGCTAATTGAGTATTGAGTAGATTTTAGATATTTGGTTAAGCATCTTTTTTTTTTAATGTAAGTTCGCTGGCGTGTTTCGATGAGGGATTTTCACCTGCGCAGTGTGTGTTAGCCAGTTTACAGGCGGAATGCTGAGAGATAAAGTAGAGTAACGCAGGTATCACGTCCACTGACATCTGTACTAGTCATCACTCATTTCAATGCATTACTAGGAGACGATTTGATGTGTCAGCACATTTCTAGGAGACGTAGCCATCTTGTACAGTTCCAGCGTGATGATGTTGAAATCATAAAATGCAGATGCCCTCACCTCAGCCTGAGCAGACTATTTCCACGTTCATATCTAACAGGCTTTATCCTTTTCTTTCTCCCTCTTTGTGCATTTTACACTTCCGAGTGCTGTTATCTTTCTCACAAGGACCCTCCCTCTATTTAGACAATATAACGTAAGGTAATCTATTGGGGTGGTGGTGGTGGTGGTGGTGGTGGTGGGAAAGAGAGAATGGGTGAGGCTGTCACCCCAGCCAGAGGACATGAATAATATTTCTACATATATTTATTTTAGGATAGGAAAAGTGGTAGAGCAGAGCCCGACCCCAAAAAGAAAGCCTCTTTTAGGTCCATCAGTACCACCCTGGCTTCCAGCATCAAGAGACGTAGGTCCTCCAAAGACACGGTAAGGAGATGAAGAAGCAACATCTTCCCTTCTTTCTTTCCTCTCCTCCTCCTCCTCCTCGACTGTCTCTATCCTCTCCGTCTTCTCCAACTTCTTATCTGTCCTCTCTGCCTACATCCCCATATCCAACCGCGACAGAGTGCCATGTTCCACTCCACCCATCTCTACACGACTCCGCAGCCTCTGCCACGTGTCTGTCAGTCCACCATTGCTCAGCCATCACCATTCAGCATCTGTAGATCCTCGAGAAGGTCAGAGGGCATCAGAGCAGGAACTCAGGTCAGGCAAGGCTCCGGATTTGGGGTGGAGGCGTTCAAGTGCCCTGGGGTTTTGTGGGGTTTTGATGGGATTAGAGGCTTCTTGAGGAGGGGGGCCACAAACGCAAGCAGTCTGCCAGTGGTGTTTTGTCTTGGGCTGCTCTTCCTCCCTGCCACTGGTCTGGACGTGGATTCTGGCAATTGTGTCCTGATATGATGGCGTTGTTGTGTGTGTGCGTGTGTGTGTGTGTGTGCTGTACATAAGCGTGTGTGTATTTGTATATTTGTGTGTGCGGCCTGTCTTTTCGATTGCTTGATCCTTTGTATCCTTCCTTTGCATCGATCCCACCCAGCCTTCGTCCGTTTGGGTTTTCAGCCGCTGTTGGTTTGCTTTTGGTTTTGAAGAGCATGCGCTGGTGTTCCGTCATTTTTTCCCCCCCGAAAAAAACTAATTTTTCAAGGCAGTGGTGATGGGCCAGTCCTCCTGAGAAGAAAACTAATGCCTTGTCTGATTGATCAACATGTCTATTTCAGGGTTACGCTCATGGATTCCTATTGATCTGATTAATTTTTGCGTTGTCATATTTTATTTGTCATGATTCTTCTTTATTTCCCAGTGTCCTTGTGGTCTGACCTGTGCATGCCTCTTCCAGGGGATATTTTCAGATGGTGGAAACAGTCTTTCTCATGTCGCTCTTAATGGGCTACGAACTCTGTGAAGCCTGTGACTCTCATTGTGTTGTAAGCCAAGCAAACAATACATGCAATTCTATGTTTTTATTTGAATTGTGCTTCACACCTTCTTTGCTTGACTCCTTTTTTTTTTTTGTTCTTTATGCAGCATAATGAGTCATTCCTTCACAGTTCAGTTGAAAAGCCCTGTTCCTGGCGTTTGGGAGGTTTTACTCCACAAGTGCTCTGACAAACCAGTGAGCCACAGTCACTGTACCCAGCTGCTTCGCCAGGAGTAGCTGGTCACTAAATAAATAAATAAATAAATAAATAAATAAATAAATAAATAACAGTATTCTCTGGAGGTAGCACAAGCACCTTCAAAAAAGAGGCTTCTGCACTAACATATTATAGCCGCTTAGTTCAAAAGGGTCACAAAGTGTTTTTTATTTGCCTTCCTGTCTTTCTCTCTTTCTCTTGCGTTAACCACCTTTTTTTAATGAATGTTTCGGCCTTGAAGTAAATCACCTCTTTTTTTTCTTTTTTTGTTGTTGTTTTTTTGTTTGTTTTTTTTCTTTTAAATGAATCGGTCTTGACTTTAAAGATGAAAGCGTGACGGGTGGAATCGCCTCTGTTGTAATATGCCTGTATGCGGGTTCAGATGCTGGTTTGAGATCCCAAGTGGGAGAAAAAAAAAGAAACGAGATATGGTTTGAAGAGGAAAAACGTAAAACAGGTTTTAGAGTCATCAGCAAAGATGAAAACCATCTTCAGTCTTTGACCATTATTTTTGATTTTATATAAATGTTCTTCTTTTATATTAATGGATATCAATGGACTTGAGTGTCAGTGTCCCTCACCCACATGCCACACTGCTCCTCTCTCCCTCTGCACGCATGCTGATTACTGTCACTGTCATAGATGTAGAAGAAGTAGAATTAATCTTTAGTAGTACTGCCACATATTAGGATGTACCTCTATAGTTGTTTTGAGTAAGTAGCTTTAAAGCATTACCTGTGGTTGTGATGTCAGTGAAGTGTCTCTCTCTTGCTGGTCCACTTGACCCCAGTAGGGCGCGCTGTTAGCAGATCCTCAAGGTACAAGTCATGAGGAGGCCCCAGAGGGGGGCTGTAAGCCACATGATGATGCCACATGCGGGTCAAGGAGATGAGGGGCATCCACTCTGACTCTGGCTGATTTAGAAATTGAAACGTTTTCACAAATCAGATTGGATGTTGCCACATCTGTAAGCATGTTAGTAGCATCACAGCAGCTGCTGACGCTTACATGCTTGAATGCACTGGCTCCATCTGCTTTAAGCGAAGAGGCGCTTAGATCCAAAGATCTCGACAAATTGACAGTGCAATCATTGTTTCTAATTCGTGTACCGACATTGCCCATTGGGAGTAAAAAAACTGGTTTCACTATCATAGTGCTGAGCCAGGATTACGATTGGCATGTTGGAAACCGCTCCACCCAACCTCACCGCTTTCCACAAATGGCAGCGCGCTAAAAGCTCTATTTGTAACGTATTTATTGATTCACAGCGTTTAATTAGGGATTGCTTCACCGGGTTTCTGTATATTTGCTCATTAGCGGGAGGAAGCGACCTCTGCATCGCGAAAAAACATGGCTCACTGCTGTCAGGCGAACACGCTGAAAAGACTCAGTCAGAAGCAAAAACCTCTGTTGCCATAGAAACTGAGCGCCTGCATGGAAGCGGGATCCTGTTTCCCCCTCTCAGCACTGTAGATGCCTACGCTGCTTTAAAAGAAGCACAGCGGCGCAGGGCCGGGACGCGAGAGTCGAACACAACAGCACTTTGAAATCAGGATAAAAAAATATCATCTCCTCTGCCTGAGCTGCTAAAATTAGAGAAGCTGTCTGGCACGCATGCATACAAATGACTGTGAGGAGATAAATGATGCCATCCCTGTTATGAATCAGTAATGTCTGATTCAAACATGCTGTTGTCTGCTCTCGAGAGCCATACGTCTGCTCCCTTCTCAGCCCATCTCAGGCACAACCTGGCCGACTGACATCAACGTCAAATGAGAAACGGAGGTTTGCCTGAGAGGGTTCGAGAACATCGAAGCACGGGTGTTGTTGAGATTCTAGAGACTAATACTGTGGAAAAGGAAAAGGAAATAGGAAAACAGCTGCCGAATGCTGCGTTTGTCAAGAAATGACACCCTGTTGTGTGTGCCCCCCCCATTTCTCTTCACCTCTGCAGCAGTACCCACCCACTGACATCACGGGCCAACTCAACCTGTCTGACCCGTCTGTCAGCACTGTGGTGTAAAGCGAGGGAGACGCTGAGGTCCGCTCCCCCGAGGAGAGAGGAGACAAGACGGAGGAGAGGAAGCGGGAGGGAAGAGATCTTTTCCGGTCCCTTCGCCGTCAGTGCCGGAGTTTGCTTTTCATCACCGTCCAATGGGGCTTTTTTAGAAAACCACCAGCTGGAGAAGCGGCTGAAAACACTGAACTTGCACCTTTTTAAAGTCAGGAATCCCTGGCGTTAGATGTTTGTAGGGTCCCCGAGCATGCAACAAAGAACCCACCTGACTCATCTACTATCTTTTCCTTCTGTATATTATTAGCTGACTTATTTAACGTCTTTTTTTTTCATTTGTCTTGAACTCACAGAAATTTACTTACTTACTGTTTGATGTTTTCCAATTCCCTAACGAGCTGTTGGGCATTTAGCATCCCAGGTTTAGTTTTGTTAAGTCGGTAATGGATAACCTAGTTCCAGTGCAAGTACTGTACTCTACATATCACTTCTAATTAGGGTCTTGATACCATAGTAGTCTTTCTTATTTCTTAACAACATATAACTGCAATATAAGGCGTACTGTAAGCTTCAATAGATATCGAGGACTTTTTTACTAGAAGCTACCTGTGTTTTTATCTACACTTTAAAGGGTTTAAGGTTTCTTTTATGGGAAAGAACTAATAACAGCACTAACAATGAGGAAATGACTAATCCTGTCGACCACTGACGATGGTGGAAGCATGTGTGTACTTGTATATGAACACGATCTTTACGTATCTGAGTGATCTTTGTTAGGTTAAAGGCTGTAGAGTTCCCAAACATTTAATCTTGCACCAATCTCCTAAATGCATGTGTACTTACGTTTTTAGTGAACACCCTGTTCTTTGACGTCCGTTGGAAGCAAGACATTTCAGATGCCACGTTGCGTTTGGGGACGCCCTTTCGCTTCCTCTCTCCTGACACAGCAGGCTTTCTCATTTCCAGTCGTAAAGGGGTTGCATCAAAGGGCCAGGTTTTTCACCCAACCAGCACTCGCTCTTTTGTGTAAAACCTCCCCGTTGTGCTGGGGAACTTTTACACAGAGGAGCCAGAGTGAATTTAAAGCTTTGCTCAGCTTGTGAGCTGTTGCGCGGGTCTTGGTTAGATGCAAAAACAGGCCGTTTCCCATTTTCTGGAGCTGAGAAACCACAGCTGTTTGCCAAAAGGACTATCACACCCTTTCCAGTGTCTGGCACTGCATAGCACTTTATGTCGAGGGGTCTCCCAAACAGCAGACTAAGATACTGGTTTACCCAGAAACCAGAGCAGGACCAGTATCATCAAAACGATGTATTAATTACCCACTGTTTATTATGACAAATCTTGTTTTGCTGATATAAATAATGACATTTTTGAAATGAAGAAAAAAATACGACAACAGATTTAATGATAAAACGCAATCTGCTTTATAAACTTGGACTGATATCTTGCTTCTAATTATTTCTTCCTGGCCGATGCATGCTTCTGCGTTATTATAAGTGCTTTTGGGTTGTTTTTCTTGTTTTGTTTTGGGTTTTTTTTTTTTTTTTTGGATGCCTGTTGTTGCAGTGTATAGTTACCTGAGCTGTGTGGAGCACTTAAACTGAATGTAAATACAGCCGTGTTCAGTGTCAATGGGGTTGCTTGTAATGATGACTGCAGCTGAGAATGTCTGATGTCGTAGTAACAGTTGTGATACACAGGCATGCGTTAACACACACACACACACACACACACACACACACACGCACACACACACACACACACACACACACGAAACCCCTCTTAAGGGAGAAAATGCCTGTTTTTCTTACCTTTTCCAGTAAAGATCTTGCATTGAATCATCTTGTTTATACAGCTGTAAATAAAATATACTTACATTGCCAGCTCTGGTTTTTAATGACGGCCTGTTTTGGTTTGAACATTTTATTTTAATGCGAATAATAGCTAATGTTTTGATTTTAAAAAAACGACGTGTGTCATAATATAAATATCATGCTGATTTAATAGTTTTAAAGTGCATTAGTTTGTTGATATGTTCGTTTACGTTTCCCTGCCGGAACCAATCTTTGCCGCTTTGTGCTACGCCGGTGGACTTTATTGATACAACGCTGAGATCAAGCTAACGTAAACAAAACGCAAGGCTGAGTTTTTCACCTGGAAGGTGTAATTATTGTTGTCTGAGACTAAAATAGAAACAGCTAAAGAGACTTTTGAAGTATTTCTATGGACTCAAATAACCTTTTTTCCACATGACCAACACGGTATTTTGAGTATTTATAACGCGCTTTGTGTATATATTTGTGCTTTTGTTTATGTTGAAGTTATAGTTTATAGTTCACACGGTCACATGTGTAGTATTTGTGAACATCGTCTTCAACGAACCGACCTCTGTGTTGTGTTGTCGTGAAGAGAGCTACAATGAGAATGACACAATTCTATAAATTGTAAGTATATATTTATACTTATATATTATATTATTTTATTATTTTTTTTTTAGAGCTGAACATTTTGAATAATTTTGTCGTCTGATCAGTTGAAATTGGATGTAACCGGTAACATTGTTTGAAGATCAATGATTGGCGGAAGAATGTGTTACAGTAATAATAATAATGAAAATAATATGGAAATGAAAAAAACGGAAATGATTGCGCAGCGTGGCTCCGCCCCCTACATCCGCAGGTCTCCCTCTGCCCAGGATCTGGCCAGTTCCATCTCCATGGCACCAGCAGCCTTGGAGGTGTGTTCGTCCACTGACGCCTCCAGGCGCATGGAGAGCAGAGGAGAGGGGGAGTGTAGAAGGAGGGGGGGCATACATCCAGACCAGTCTTTGCTGTGTCGAGTGAAATGTAAACGAGGAGGCAGGTGAAGCGTGAGGGGCTATGACGTCAGCAGGAAGCCGCCAGCCTGGTCAGTCGCTGCCCACGTCTCCAGCAGGCGCAGTCCAGAGCTGCGCTCCTCTGTGCGCCTCATGGCTCAGCGCACCGCTCCTGTTGTCTCCATCGCGCTCCTGCTCTTTGGACTGGTTGCAGTCCTGCTCCTGACTGTCCCCACCGAGGACGTGCAGGAGACGCCGGGGTTCGCGGTAAGGTGCCCTGTTTTTTTTTGTACATGCATTTATTGATAACAGTTCTAAAACACATGAAACAAAACAACAAAAAAAAAACAGCTGTATGATCAACATTTCATTGTAGATATATTAAAGTTTGTGTGTGACCTGCTTTACGGTGATATGGTTATTTCAATAGATCAGTTGGAGACACATCAGACACCTCTGGGGTTTTTCTGTTTCTCTTGTTAATTATCAATAATTGATTCTTAGTGTCAGTTATCCTCTCTTTGTTGTTGTTCGTCATCATCAGCTTGATCTACAGGTGGAAAAACAAATAATTTTCAAGTTGTGTTGCTTAGTTTTCAAGTCTAATGGAATCAATCAGCATTATATTTTGTAATTAGCTCAAACTATGAATTATTGTTTAATCAATGGAACTAGACATTTATGTCTACGCCAGGATTGTTTCTCGATCCATAGTCCGCCTTGTTTGTCTCAGCTGAATGTACGAACATAAATTCCCCAGGTTTTGAAAGTGTCGTTCAGAGCTGTTTTAGCATTCAAAGCAGGATTTCTTGGTTTTAGCCAACTCCACCTCCTGTTCCCATGTCTCCCTCGTGTTTGTGTTACTCCCCCAATATCCCATGGTTCCTTTTTTGGCATAATGTAGCTGCCCTTTCACTCGGTGACAATGTGGTTTAGTCACAAAAGAGGTTCTCTCACATTTTGCAAGAGACACGTTCAGCTGTTCTATCGTGCATCAAATGAAAGGACAAAACAGATCATTAGAGCGCCCCTGGGTTTTTTGGCGAGTGATAGAAAAAAGTCCTTACAACAGACCGCACAGCAAAGATGAGAGAATATTATGACGGATGATGAGAAACACTTCCGTCTGTCTTTGGTCGCTTCTTGTATGACTGTCAGAGGCGTGCAAATGCAAATGCCCAAATGTGAAAGGATGTGCATGTGTTTGTGTGAATGTGTACATGCAAATGCATTTGTGTGTGTGTTGGCTCGTATGTTGGCTCATCAGTCACATGGCCTCTCGCATGGCTGAATTTCTGCATAATCTGAGTCCAGGTTTCTTTCAAGCAGACATTAGAGTTGGCCTGATTTGTGACTCTGCATCGTAGTGACAGCGGAAGAACTGTCAGGACAACAGGTCTTTAATCACAGAGAGCAGACCGTGGCAGAGAGTCAGCGCCGCCTCAGTTGTTCAGTGCCTCAAATAAATGGTGGCAGATGTTGTTTCAGTGTGTGTTTTGTTACTTTGACAGTTCATCCGCATGCAAGAGATTGAGCAAGGACATAACCTGGATTTCAAAGGAGGCCACCCTGCTTGAGAATGTATGTTTTATTGCTACGGCCTCATACATTATGAAAGCCGTATATTAAAGCTCTGAAACCTTGTTAAGATGGGAGGCAGAGCAACTTTGTTATAAACAGCGTGCACCAGCAGCTATTCGACAATCAGTAACGCTGAAATGGACAATTAAAAGAGGTGTGCGTCTCAAAAGTCCTGAAAGATACAGGAAACAGTACAGTGTTTCTCAACCAAATCAGATGTGGTCATTTGGTTAAGAGTCAAATCATATGCAATTAGGTATTAACGTTAACCTCTGCCCTGTCTTTCATGTTGTTCTATGCTCTTACCTGGATCCTCAGTTTAAGGCAGTACCTGTCTTTTGGAAATGGTTAACGCACTGTTTTGTTAGCTTTTTTTACACCCCCTACCCCTCTCTCTCCGCAGTACGGGATTGTCCTGGATGCTGGATCATCGCACACAGCGTTGTACATATACAAGTGGCGAGCAGACAAGCAAAATGGCACCGGAGTGGTCACACAGCACAGTGAATGTCATGTTAAGGGTACGTACAGTATGTATGCGCGGTATTGCCACCATGTTGTTTGGCATATTTAACATTTAGTCAAAGACATAGTGTTTGGTTGAAACTAATATTGAATAATCAGCATAAAAATTGTTATAAAAACATAAAGACGTAATACACGTCATAAAGATGTTGGCTCAGTGTTGCACGATACCCTTTGGTCATTGCGTTTCTAATCTAATGGATGTGATTCATTTGTTTTGAGTCTAGCACAAACTAGGGTCTACGTGTTGATCACATAATCTGATTTTTGTCCCGTTCATGGCTCATGCAGGTGGAGGGATCTCAAGCTACGCAGGCCAACCGGGAGCAGCGGGGCAGAGCTTAGAGGCATGTCTGGACCAGGCAGTGATGGACATCCCCAAAGAAAAACACCAGCTCACACCTGCGTACCTGGGAGCCACAGCAGGCATGAGGCTTCTGCGGTGAGTCAGTGCACCTGTATGTCGTTGTTACATTGGAGAAAGAAACCAGTCAGTTCAAAGTTTAAAACCTTCATTGTTCCCTTCATATTGTTGTCTCTGATGCTGTGCGAGAGAGACGTGATGATGCACCAAACTTGCTCTTGACTTGTATAAACTTGTGTTATCTTGTTTTGCATGTTTCAATTGGCAGTCTACTTTTAAGTGCACAGCACAGGGAGGCAGACATTGTGTACAGACATGCAGGTACAAACAAACAAACACAGGTACTGTTGTGGCGGATGGGATGAGAACGCAGCCTCACCTGAGTGTGAGTACACAAAGACTGGAATTGTTACCAGTCTGGTGCATCTGGCTCATGTCTTTGGTGTCTCTGTGAAACATTCAAAGGATGGTGCACGGAGTGGTACCTGATGTTTGAGGCAATAGAAGATAAGATCAGAAGAGATAAGAAAGTTTAAAATATATATATATTCAAAGCATCAAACCTCCTGTAGCACAATTCACATTTGTATTAAATGTCCATATAGGTCAATAGAGCTGTAATTTTAACAGAATATCCAACCCGGAGCAGTCGGTTCGGATTCTGCAGGAAGTGGGAAATAAAATACAGTCCTACCCTTTCGACTACCAGGGAGCGGCCATACTGAGTGGTCAGGAGGAGGGGGCTTACGGCTGGGTCACTGTCAATTATCTCTTAGAGAACTTCATAAAGGTACCAAAGCATGTATCAATTACGTGTACGTGTGTACATGTGCTCAGCAGACAGTGATTGTTGTCTTGTTTTTAGGCAGGATGGCAAGAGCTTTTTATATTTCTATTATTATTTTTGTTCCAGTATGGGTTCGTGGGCCGCTGGTTCAGCCCCAGCAAACCCACAGTGGGGGCACTTGATTTCGGTGGGGCGTCCACCCAAATAACATTTGCAACTGAGGAGGAAGTGGAGGACGAACATGACATAATGAGGCTGTATCTTTATGGCCAGGAGTACTCCTTGTACACACACAGCTTCCTGTGCTATGGACGGGACCAGGTCCTCAAGAGACTTCTGGCCCATTTAGTGAAGGTGAATGTGACATCATGTCAAAGTGTTTTTTATGTCATAATAATCATGTAAAATCAGTATAAACATTGTTCTCATTTTTAATCCCAACTAATTATGGATTAATCGAGAGACTTGGAAATTCTGACAAGCATTTATCAAACACTCCCTTAACATTTGGTTATGATAGAGTTGTCAATATTTACTGAGCAAGAGGGTTACACTTGAAAAATCAACCTGACAATACCCTCTGGTGGACAAAAGTATGAAACACATTCTTTTGCTATTTAACTGCAGGATCATTCCCCGTTAAATCAGCTGTGTATATTAATTTATTGAACTTGTGTATGATTGTTTGGTGGAATGGGACCAGTCATTTTATTCTTATTCTTTTATTTTATTTGTATGTGTTTGTTTCAGACTCAGGGTTATTCAGAGTCAGTGGATCACCCATGCTATCCTGCAGGCTACAGCAGGACTTTAGCATTCAGCAGTATATTTAATTCACCATGTACTACAAAGTACACACCCAGCACCTACAATCCACAAGGGTTTTTGACAGTGCAAGGTGGCGGACATTACGAACACTGTGTGGCCAATGTGTCGGAGATCTTCTCCTTCGATGACTGTCCCTTCTCCCAGTGCTCCTTTGACAAAGTCTTTCAGCCGAATGTCACCGGTAGCTTCATGGTAAGTAAGACTGCAGGATGTTTAACCATAATTATATGCAAAGACATGCACCCTCCATGTAAACATAGTAAATAGTTATCTGCGAAAATCTAAATACTTAGGTAAAGCATATTTTAAAAGTAATATAACAGATGTAACCAACGGATTGATGCTGTGTTATTGCTAAGAGATTTTTATTTCATGTTCTCCTCCCATGACTCAGGCGTTCTCTGCATTCTTCTACATTCACTCTTTCCTGAGGAGCATCACTGGTAGCACTGTGAGCACTCCATCACAACTGGAGGAGGCTGCAAAAACAGTGTGCAGAATGAGTTATAATCAAGTAATGTTTTCCTCTGTTTGTGTTCTATTAGTTTCATTCTTTCTTTTTTTTTGATTTGCTAATGACATATATGTCGGTGATATTTCCCCTGCAAAGAATGTCTTAATTGCATATTTTAGGTTTTTTTATTTTAAGCTTATCTTATTGTAACCGAGGTGTCCCGTGATGATTACTGTATATAGAAATGTATATGTTTGCCTGCCAATACTCATTATTCATACAAAGATATTTTAGATTTAGATTTTTGTTTATTTATTGTTTTCATTTTTTTTCCTTCCAGATGTTACTTCTTGCTCCAGAACAAAAGTCTCGTTTGCAGGACTATTGTGCTTCTTCTGTGTTCGTCAAAATTCTCATGTTGCGAGGTTACGGCTTTGACGAGACTTCGTTTCCACGCATTTCTTTCCAGAAAAAGGTGGGAGTCTAATTATGCGCACATATAAACTGTCTGTCCACTAACTGGCAGTAATATCTGGTTGCTCATTCTGCAGGCAGGAGATGCCTCGGTGGGTTGGGCTCTGGGCTACATGCTGAGGTTGAGCAATCTGCTGCCTGCGGAGAAAGTGGGGGTGAAGAAGGCCCTGTCCATGAGCACGTGGGGAACACTCGTCTTTCTGTGTGGCCTTCTCCTCACTGCAGCCCTGCTCTCCATCTTACTCCAAGCTTGTAATAGGAAGAAGAAAGGGGGCAGCGATAGCACCATTTAGACTTTGCAGCAGCATGTTGTGTGGTCAGAAAAGAGCAGCACAGTTTGTAGTGGTTTGTTTTGGCCATCTACTCCAACACACTGGATCAGAAATGAAACTATGCGAGCCACTTGTACATACCGGTTACACTGTATTTTCACAGACTGCAAATGATTGTATATCCTTTGTCTTAATTTAATGATGCCCACTATTCATCTCAGTGAATGTTTTTTTTAAAATTTTGCATGTGCATGTGCAAGTGTTGAGTACAGAGCCAACACGATTAAAAAACAGGACCAAATATTCTCTGACTGGGCTGTAGCTTAAACAGCATAGTGTGGTTTTTAATTTTTTTCATATTTTATTTTTAGGGATAAATTTTAGGAAGCCAAACCAATTTTGGGGGGGTTTTCTTTTTTCTTTTTTGTAAGAAAGTGTGATTATACTCTAAAGGACTAATCCTAAGCCCACTGTGGAAATTTTGTATACAAGAAATCACCTTCTTCTCTGTTTTTTATTCATATTTGTTTTGATTTACATTTGTAGCTGAACAGACTTTAACAGGAAATAATTAATAACCTACAGGTGGTGAACAGCAGTTTTTTGCAAAGTATAAACATTAGTTTATAGATATAAAACTCTATTTGCTAGTTAACTGAAGCTGTTACTACAAGGAATTTGTGTTTCTAATCATAAAAAACTGTACATTGCACATAATTGCATCTTAATGTTAATATTAGTTTTAAATTGAATATTAAATTATTGTGACATTACACTACTTTTGGTCGTGTTGTATTGTTTGTGCAAAACAGTGCTCCACAATTAGTGAAAAAAATTCAGTGATTTTTTTTTCATTTACAGCAATATTCATAAACATATCTATATTTTGGGCTATGTTTATGATTGTGTTAAATATAATATCAGAATTCAAATGTTTAAATGTTAAATGTAAATTACAATGCATTTGCAATGCAATATTAAATGGTGAATTGTTGTTACTCTGTGTGAAAAAAATGCCTTTCTTTGTCTTCCGGACTACAACTGCTAGGATGACGTAGTAACAAAAAAATACTTCCGTTATAGTTATAATCCCTTCAGAATAAGAACGTAGAATTAACGTTATTTAATTTTTTTTTACATAATTTGATGTATAATCGACGTGACCACACTGAACGCACATACTACTACGTAAAACAAGCAAGGACAGATCGAATAATACAATACAGACTCAATGCAAAAATATTACTGGAAGTGATATTACACAATATCACTTCCGGCTCCCACCGGAAGTTATCTTGTTGAATGGCGGCGTAGGGGCAGTTCTGTTGTGTTTAGTTCGTGATCTTTCATACCTGTTCAGTCCTGGGAGACAGAGACGGAGCGCGGTGTGTTAGCTTGTCGGTCCGTCGGTGTGTTAGCTTGTCGGTGTGTCGGTGTGTCGGTGTGTGGTTGTGGTTGTTTGTCGGTGTGGTTGCTGGGGAGTTTGGAGATGTGCACTCAGACCAGAGCCGCCGCTGTAATGGCGAACATACCGGCAGCAGACATCGACCCGTCCGGAGTCTTTAAGTACGTCCTGATCCGGGTCTACAGCCGAGAGGAGGGAGACGACTCGGAGGTGGACATAGTCCGCGGATACGGCTGGGCCGAGTACCACGGTGAGTCCGAGCCGGCTGAGAGAGCTCTCATCTCCGAGGTCCCTCAACATACACACGCGATGGATTCATGAACCGTCAGACATTTCAGTTGTGTTGTATTCGTAATACAGTAGTCAATTCTAATCGATAAAAAAAACAACAAATATGCTGAAATTAAATCCATGTTGATCTGTTCTTAATGAAAATGCGCATTTATCACTGTAGTGAGCTATAATCAGAACTACTGATCGTATTCGGTTCTGTTTTCTGTTTTTGTTAATGGTATTTTGAGATGAAACATGTGGGAAATAGCACTGTGTTGACCCTTCACCTCCCTTCTCTTGCAGCTGATATCTATGACAAAGTGTCGGAGGAGCTGGAAAAGGACGGTCTCCTGGACTGTGAGTGTATCGGAGGAGGGCGGATCAGACACGAACCCCAGAAGAAGAAGATCCACGTCTACGGATACTCCATGGTGATGGAATCCTGCAGCACATACAGCGTGGAAATCCAGAAAATCCAAAACCTAGAGATAAAACAGGCTGAAAGCCTCAGAAGATCTGCAGCATTGTTTGATTGACTCAAAAACAATACTTTCTATCCCAGCATTTTAATTTAGTTTTTGTTTGTTTCATTCCAGGGATTTGGGAGAGCAAACCACTCAGTAGCTACTGAGAAACTGAAGGTCTTGTATCCAGATTGTGAGGTCACCTGGGCCAATGAAGGATACTGATCCCTGTGGACACCCTGACGTAGCACTGACCTTTGACCCCTCATGGGAAGACAAAACATTTCATTAAAAACTGCACCGAGTTTCTTAAGAACCTTTTTAATTATCACCCGTTTTTTGGGGGCATTGGAACACAGACTTTAAAAGAGGGACTTTCCACGCCGTGTTTACCAGAAATCACTTCTTCTTCAGTGCTCTAAAAATTGTAAATTTCATACAGTTGATCACTTCATAGGCCCGTTACAGAGATGCACGTACTGCCAGATACAGAGGGTTTTGCTGTACTGGAGCCATTTCCACCACCTGGTATGGGACCTGGATTATCTCCAGTTGCTGTTGTCGCTCAGCGTTTAATTGCGTGTCAGTGTTTCTGTAATAGATGATGATTCTTATAGAGTGGAATTTGAACTGTCAGGTTTGCCAAATCAAATCAGGAAATAAGTTGATTTACAAAATAAATAACTGGTGACATGCAACAGCTGTCTGACTTGTTTTAGAGTGTCGGTGTTGATCTGCTCGCCACACAACTTGACAACTTGCAAGGCTTTGTTGTGATTTATGTTTTACAAATGTCCCTGGGTGCTTAAGTATTTTACATTATCATGCACTATACCACTTATTTTCTCTGTGATTAAGTCTGTAGATATTAGCTGTGCTGTTACATCGAATTGTTCTTGACTGACTAATCCTAATCCTTGCTGAGACAATGCCCTCTAGTGGGTGTTTTAAGAATTGGCTTGACAGATTAGATTGAATTACATTGTCATTGTTCAGAGTACAAGTATGATCCCTGACTCTATTCTGAATGTGCAGTTCAATCAAGTGTACTTAGTTATTTGTAAATGTGGACAAATCTAAGTATAAGTGTGTACTGTGATATCTTCTGTTTCCTGTCACCTGAAATCCTCTGCATGTCTGTTACCAAATGCCGCCTCGGTTCTTGCGTAATATATGGACGTGCAGTGTGGATAAAACTTTCATGTGGAGGGAATTATTTTATGATGGTATGTTTTAGTTGCATGCTGGGTGAACTTAAAGTCCAGATGTTATCTCTCTGAAAGGGAGAAGAGGTCAGAGTCGGCCGATGAAGACGCCGCATGCGGGTTGTGTTCACAGCTTCAGACTGATCTGGCAGTGAGGAGAAGAAGAAGAAGAATGGAGATGTTACAGTGGAGGAGCTCAGTGCTGATTCTCCTGCTCACTGTGCACGGGGGTAAGACCACACTCCATTGTGATAGTGTTTGCATTGACACCATTGTGTAGACAGAAGGCTACAGCTTGGGGACACATTTCAAAAAAAGAAATTTGAAGATCATAGATAATTTGATTTTATAATTAAAACGTATATGAATCAATTTTTGTAGAGCTTTATTAAATGGGACAATTATTTCAACAACCTTATATGTTGTGGAATTACTGGAATCACAAGGTGTAAAAGAAAACGCAAAAATATTATCATACCAAATATTGACTCTGCTACATGTTTGCATGTATATACATATATATATATATATATAATATAGAGACCAAAGTTCTGAGATATTCTTTAACATTCGATAACATCTTCCCTGTATGAGACGTCACATTTGATTTCCAGAGTCTCGCTTGAAGACCTTTGGATGGATGGGGGTTATTACTGCTGGCGTTAACCTGATTACCTCTCTGGCCTTTGAGCCCGGTGGCATTAGCGGGGCCATAAATCTCTGGCAGTAATGTGTCCTGATAAGAGACTTTGTGGCTGAGTCATCTCCATGATTCTACACAGTCGTTTCACAGAAGCACAGATTCATATGATCAGAATACTGAAGGAGCTGTAACAAACCCCAGACTAACTGATGTTGGACAGATGTTTTCATTGTGTTGGCGTTGTGTTGTTGAATCATGTCGTCACTGCTGGCCAGAACCATGCGTTGAATATAATTTCAGAAAAGTTTAAAAAGTCACCTCAGATTTTTTTTTTGACGCCACAGTTGTCGAGTGTCAGACTCACCAGTGCCAGTCTCCTGAGAAGAAGTGTGACTTTGTGTGCGACTGCTCCGACTGCAGCGATGAACAAAACTGTGGTGAGTATGAAGTAACTTTTGAAATTACTATGAAAAAAACAATGAAATGTTTTTAATTACTTTTTGTAATTAAAAATATGATCTTATTCTTACCCTGATCCAATAACAGACATTTTCATTCTAAATATTTCATTTCTATTTAAAACAGAACTCTTTTGTGAAATATTGTGAAATATTATTATTATTAATATTCTTATTATTATTTACCCCTCCATGATTTGGCGCTGTGAGTTGTGTTTGTTCTCCATTTGACCAGGTTACACAGGGAAAGAGTTTGAGTGTGACTTTGAAGATGCAGGATGGTGTGGATGGTCTGAACAGTCTGTGGATGAAACATACACCTGGGCCAGATCTCAGAGAGGGAACACGCTGCCTGACAGCGGACCATCATCCGACTACACCATAGGGACAGCTACAGGTACAGTCTGATACGTACCCTAATATATGCAACAGGCAGTGTCTTATTGCATCAGCACAATAAATAAAACTGTGTTGTGTGCAGCAAACCGGACAGACAACAGATCACTGCTGTTTTAAGTATTTTATTTTCATGTTGTTGTTTTTTTTACAATTTCATGTAAAATATGTGTTTCACAGTTGAGATGAAAGATAGAACTGGATGGTGAAACATTATTTCAAAAATTTATTTTATGGTGATGGAAAAGGTCGAGTTGATAAAGGTCGAGTTGACTGCGGTGAGTGTGAGTGTGAGTAACACAGTGTTCGTTGTGTCTCATTTGATACAGGTTGGTTTATGGGTGTGAGCGCAGTGGAGACAGACTCTTTCAAAACCGCTGTCTTAGTGTCTCCAGAGATGAGACAGTCGTCTCCAACCTGTCGGCTGCGTCTCCGATATTTCCTGTGGGACTCAGGTAACAACCAGGAATCACCATGTAAAACGTCCAGCTTAGCACCTGCTGTTAAATGATTTCATCCTGTATATATGATTTGATTATGTCTTTATGTCCTGTTACCTGTAGCTCACAGAGGCCTGGGGTCAACACCCCTCTGGGCGTCAGTCCTTCACAACGATTCACGAGAGGCCGTCGTGTGGCGTCCAGAGGTCACGAGTGTCCGTGGCTGGAGAGAAGCTACCATTTTCCTGGGCCGTATTCCCACCACCTTCCGAATCCAGCTGAAATCCCGGCGCTCTGTAGGACAAAGAGGAGATGTGGCCGTAGACCAGCTGGAGTTTATGGACTGCGCTCTGCCCTGTGAGTCCCTGCCCTCCAAAGACGTCTCCTCGGTTGAGTCTTCAGCCTGTAACGAATGAATAAACAATCAGAATAATAATGATTTTTAATGTCTCTCTTTGCATCGTCAGTGCCACTCTCTGAAAACAGATGTCCTGTGGAGATGCTTGCATGTGCGCGTGGCGGCTGCGTGGAGCGGCGTCAGGTGTGTGACGGCAGCGATGACTGCGGTGACAGGACTGATGAGGATAAATGTGGTGAGAAGTTTGTTCTGCATCACATCAGAGAGTCTCCCTCTGAAAATACACAGCAGTTTGTCTATCGTCACAATATACACACACACATTCCTATAAAATAGACCCACTGCGAAAATCCCTGAAATCGTTTTGTGTGTCTGTTGTGTCTCCAGGATACCAGTTGTGTGACTTTGAGGAGGGCCTGTGTGATTGGGACCTGAGGTCAATTTCCAACCTGAAATGGGTGCGGACGAGTCAGGAGGAAATTTCCATCATGGATCCCCTGAAAGGACCGGGCAGGGATCACTCCAGGAACACGGCGTCAGGTGTCCGACAAACGCTCCCACATATAAAAAAAAATATTTTATATACTTTATATGTGTGTGTGTGTGTTTTGTTATGTACCAGTATATGTTATTATTGCAGGTCACTTCCTGTATGTCACTGTCCCTGATGATGGTCTCAAAAATGACTGGGCTGCATTCCAGAGTAAACTCCTCGATCCCACCAACAGTTCACATCCTTGCAAGGTGAGTCCACACCTATGTCCACTCAATTAATGTTTAATTTAACTTTAATTTACTTAACGTCTGAAAAATCAAATACATTTCTTAGTCCAAAAGCAAAACAAAAAGAAAATCTGAACACATTTCAATTCAGGTAATAAATAGTCTGAATTCATAGAATAATTGTGTTTTTAATTGGATTCTCTCTCTCTCTCTCTCTCTCTCTCTCTCCCTCCCCGCCGGCTGCAGATGGTGATGTACACTCACCAGTTTGGGCCGAGGTCTGGTGGTCTGACGGTGCTGGTCGCTGATGAGAACATTTACCCGGTGTGGGAGAGGGGCGGAGCCCTGGGCGATGTTTGGGTGAAGGCCGAGGTGGAGATCGTCACCAGCCGCCCTTTCCAGGTGAGTTTTGCTGATTGTGGTCAACAGGCCAACATCTCTAAATGTGACGATCAAGAAAATTGTTACTAATTAATTCCTCGTTTGTATGAAAATATTTGATTGAATAACCACATTTACTTTATATGTGTGTGTGTGTGTGTTGTTATTTACCAGTATATGTTATTATTGCAGGTCACTTCCTGTATGTCACCGTCCCTGATGATGGTCTCAAAAATGACTGGGCTGCATTCCAGAGTAAACTCCTCGATCCCACCAACAGTTCACATCCTTGCAAGGCGAGTCCACACCTATGTCCACTGAATTACTGTTTAATTTAACTTTAATTTACTTAATGTCTGAAAAATCAAATACATTTCTACATTACAAATCTGAACACATTTCAATTCAGGTAATAAATAGTCTGAATTCATAGAATAATTGTGTTTTTAATTGGATTCTCTCTCTCTCTCTCTCTCTCTCTCTCTCCCTCCCCGCCGGCTGCAGATGGTGATGTACACTCACCAGTTTGGGCCGAGGTCTGGTGGTCTGACGGTGCTGGTCGCTGATGAGAACATTTACCCGGTGTGGGAGAGGGGCGGAGCCCTGGGCGATGTTTGGGTGAAGGCCGAGGTGGAGATCGTCACCAGCCGCCCTTTCCAGGTGAGTTTTGCTGACTGTGGTCAACAGGCCAACATCTCTAAATGTGACGATCAAGAAAATTGTTGCACCTGGTCACAAATACTAATTAATTCCTCGTTTGTATGAAAATATTTGATTGAATAACCACATTTAGGTGTTTGAATTGTGATCTACAGATCGTAATCATGGCTGCAATCAGAAACTTCACTTACGGAGGTGTTGCCATCGACAGCATCGTGTTGTCCCCTGAATGCCGCAGATCATCTGGTAAACCTGCTCAACATCTGTATTCAATCACTGTGATAGAAAAATGACATGATTCCACATCAGCAAGGAATCATTCTCTGTGGTTTGATAAATCTGCTGTCTCACAAACTCTTTTCATAAACAGCAAATTATTCCCTCCCCGAAAAATTCCCCAAACCTCCGAACCACCCGTGTGCTGAACCCGACAAGATGTGTGACTTTAACCCGGACTGTCCCGGAGCGGAGGACGAGTCCAAATGTGGTGTGTGTGTGTGTGTCCCTGTTTTCTCAGTTACACGTCGAACACTGATTTGAACAGGGTCAGCTGATACACATTTTGTGTCTCGTGTCCACAGGGGACTTCTCCTACCCTGAGGGCAGCTCCGGCTGGACCGACTCCAGCATTGGGAGCCAAGGTTGGATGCTGCATGAAAACTCCTCGTCTAAAGGTGAAAACCACATCACATCACTCTCCTCTATCAACCATTAGGTTTAGTGATGAAATGAGAACAGACAGTATTTTAACATATGTCCATTTGTTGTTGTTTTTTTAAAGAGGAGTACCTGTATGTAGCTGAGGCCCCAGGCCAGCAGCTGACTGAAGCCCAGACACGGACCCCTCTCCTGGGACCCTCTGGCCCAGCCTGCTCCCTTAGCTTTGACTTTGAGCTAACTGGGAATCTGGATCACATCGGTACTTGTTATTGAACGTTTACATTTCCTTTTCTGACATTTCCCTGTGGACACACATCTCAGATCTGTTTCCACGTGTCTGCTGCAGGTGAGCTGTCCGTCAGGGTGATCGACAGCTTCCTGGGCATGCAGCCTAAGCTGTGGGAGTTCAGTGGTAAGACAGGAGCAGGAGAGGGCGCGTGGCAAAACGCTACCGTCACTATCGGGGTCAGGAAACATCGCTTCCAGGTCAGTAGGTCATTTTACACGTGTGGATGTGGAATATGTGGATAATATCTACGCTGTAAATTAACAATCAGAACACGGTCACAAATAGCACCGACGTTCCCTGACGTCAGTTTTCCGTCTCGTCCAGCTGGCGTTTGAGGCTCGTGCTGTGAGTCCCAGAGTCCAGATCAGAGTGAAAAACGTTCGCTTCATGAGCTGCCATCCTGAATATTTCCCATCTCATCCAACAGGTAAGACTCCACCGTGATTCCCAGCATCCACGTTCCATTATCTATATCCTACCTACATGTCTTTACATCCCCCCCACCCCACCCCAGCACTGTCCTGTAACTTTGAAGACGGACTGTGTGGATGGTATCAGGACAACGCTGACAACTTTGACTGGCAGGAGCTTAGTGGGACGGACCACACCATAGGGATAGGTGAGCTGAATTAATATAATATAATATAATATAATATAATATAATATAATATAATATAATATAATATAATATAATATAATATAATATAATATAATATAATATAATATAATATAATATAATATAATATAATATAATATAATATAATATAATATAATATAATATAATATAATATAATATAATATAATATAATATAATATAATATAATATAATATAATATCACCGACGTTCCCTGACGTCACTTTTCCATCTCGTCCAGCTGGCGTTTGAGGCTCGTGCTGTGAGTCCGAGAGTCGAGATCAGAGTGAAAAACGTTCGCTTCACGAGCTGCCATCCTGAATATTTTCCATCTCATCCAACAGGTAAGACTCCACCGTGATTCCCAGCATCCACGTTCCCACATTCCGTTATCTATATCCTATCCACATGTCTTTACATTTCCCACCCCCAGCACTGTCCTGTAACTTTGAGGACGGACTGTGTGGATGGTATCAGGACAACGCTGACAACTTTGACTGGCAAGAGCTTAGTGGGACGGACCACACCATAGGGATAGGTGAGCTGAATCAATATAATATAATATAATATAATATAATATAATATAATATAATATAATATAATATAATATAATATAATATAATATAATATAATATAATTGTTTTGCGTTTCCATTAGTGTCTTTGCACTATAGATAAAGTTATACATTTGGGTATATTATAAAAGTGAAGGTGAAAAAAATGGTGAACTGTCTCTTTGTGATGCGTCAACACTCGCGCACCCTCCCTGCCTGCTTCTCCTCATATTCAGGCAGGAGCCTGGTCGTAGACATGTGGAGTCCTTCTCTACGCGGCTTGTTTGGACGCTTAGTTTCGTTCCCACAGGCACCAGGTCCAACAGATTACTGTCTGTCCTTCTTCTACAAACTCTATGGACCCAACACAGGTGAGGACGCAGTTCAATAAAATCAATAGCAGTTTAATAAATTAAATGATAATAACACATGTTTATCTTCAACCCTGATGTTATGATTTCAAACGAATAAAAGGAAAAGGATATAGTCTTATATATCCTTTGTTTTCCTAACATCCTCTCCACCCACTGATCCCGTGCAGGAGCTCTGAATGTAAAGCTGTTGGATAAGAATGGATATGAGACAGTCCTGTGGAGCCGCAGTGGAGCTCATGGCAACGTGTGGCATGAAGGCCACTGCCCTGTGCCACACCAACTCACAAGCTTCCAGGTGTGGAATAAGTCACCACTATAACTATAACCACTAGAATTATTCACCTGTGTCTCAATATCTACCAGTTATCACCAAACTTCTTTAAAAATCCTGTCAGAAGATGGCGGAGGCGATGAAATTGTGCCTCCCTGAGGTAAAAAGAATCATGACCGAGTTCTTTGGAGATAGATCCTTCATTCTCATCTCACCTCCTGCCATCAGCTGACGTTTGAAGCGGTTCGCTCCGGCTTTGACGGACAGGTGGCCATGGACGACGTGGCGTTTGTGGCAGGGCCGTGCACCGTGCCCAGGATGTGTTCCTTTGAAGGGCAGCGATGTGGTTACAGCAGCTCGAGCGGCGTCCAGTGGCTCCACCGCAACGGACGCATCAGCACCGCCACAGCTGGACCCAAGAGCGACCACACTCTGGAGACCGAGCTGGGTGAGCGAGGATCATATGTGAATATTGGAACATGCAAACAGGAAGTTGACGGCGTGTATTGTGACCATCCTCTGCCTGGTTGGTGCTCAGGTTTCTACATGATGGCGAACACGGCGGCCAGCGTTCTCCCCGCTGGCAGCACGGCATTCCTCACCTCCCCTGTTCGCCAGGGATCCGCTAAGACCGAGTGTGTGCATTTCTGGTATCACATGGGAGGAGCGAATCCTGGTGAGGCCCCGTCACACACAGAACACACACACATAAATACACCAATTTAGCTTTGTGTGTACTTTCCAGGTTCTCTAAGTGTGTACATGAAGCCAGTGACGGGAGCGCGGGTGAAGATCTTCTCTAACAGTCTGAATCAGGGAGACGTCTGGCGCCACGGCAACGGCAACATCTCCAGCGCGCTTGTGGACTGGCAGGTACAGTGTGGAGGCTGGAAACATCACAGATGATGTGATCGATGATGTTGTTGTCTGTGTTCGTCATATTCCTGTGTTTATTTCTTGAGCCACACTGATGTTGATTGTGCTGAGTCGTCTCTGCAGCTGGAGTTCGAGGTGCTCGGAGCCGGAGGCAAAGACTCGTACATTGCACTGGACGACATTTTCATCTCAGCGCACCCATGTGCAGATGAAGGTTTGCATGACTGTGCTTTTTCAGATTATACAACTACACAAAACAAATGTATAGAGACCTGCTAATGATTTTATTAAGCATTAATGATTTATAACAAAAAAAGAACACATCCCACAGTGGAATATGTGGTGTGATCATATCTTAGGTTCTCGGTGTGATCTGGAGAGAGGGATGTGCAGCTGGAGCAACACACAGAACAGTAAAGTGGATGAACTGGACTGGGAGCTGACGAGTCCGGAGGTGGAGAAGCACTACTCCACCCCACCTGAGGACCACACTCAGGGCACAGAGAAAGGTGAAGCGCAGAGACACGCGTGGACACAGCTGCTGTGGATGTAGCATGAGCAGACCAGACCACCTTACCTCTCCTTTATCTGCCAGGTCACTTCCTGTTCTTTCCGAGCAGCAGTCGGACAGCAGCCAATCAGAAGGCTCAGCTGCTGAGCCCTCACCTGCCGCCGACCAAGGGCACCTGCCTTAAATTCTGGGCCTACAAACCCGACTCATGTGAGGCTCAAGATTTTAAAAACAACATTTGAGCTTGCTTCATGGTAAAATTAAAAACGTGTATGTAGTTTGTTATGAATTCCCTTTTTTTTAAAAAAATATTTTTCTATGCGATGTTTTGTAGCGGACAACCAGCTGAGTGTGTTGAGGTTGTCTGAGGGTCGTCACCAACACCTGCTGCAGGTGAGCGAAGTGGGAGGTTCATGGAAACGCTTCGACGTCGACATCGCATCCAGTGAGGAATACCAGGTCAGACTCTCACACAGTACACACAGTACACACTGTACACACTGTACACACTATGTCATCTGCACTGGAACATCGTTAACAAGACTGTTTCCTCGTTTGTGTTGTTCACAGATTGTGATTGAGGGACTCAAAGGCACATCGGGTGTGATTGCTCTGGATGACATTGAATACACCGTCGGAGTCAACTGTGCCAAACAAGTCACAGATACAGTAAAAGGTAAATCTCACGCTGGGCCTTAAATTTGACGTCAGTCTGATGAGTCTTGTATCATGATATATTTCCAGGTTTTTTTAAAGTCAAATATTTGTCCAGGTTTTTACTGTAAATAAAATAATATAATTTCACATTAGTGATAATATATCAAACAGTGTCATCCACTTCCACTTCGACAGTATAAAAATCTAATATGTAATATATTTACGTTGACTGTCCCTGCAGCAAACAAAGACAACGCCGGAGGAATCGCGGCGTCCGTCATCGTGGTGCTGCTGCTGATCGGCACTTTGATCGCCCTGCTGGTTTACTACCTGCGCACCCACCAGCGTGTCACTGCTGTGAACAGCCCATCTCCATCACCCTCTGCTGGTGCTGGTTTCAGTAATGACACATATGAACCAGACTTCACTGTGAGTCACTTGACCTCTCTCTGACCTTTGCAGACACTGATCCAGCAGGATTGTGATCATTCAAAAATCAATGTAAAAATCTTAAAATGCTTTGTTATTAAGGTGATGGAAATTCTAACGAGTTGCTGGAAGGATGTTCCCGTTAACGATTACACGTTAACACAACTCAACAATCATGTTGTCTTAAGTTCTGTGAGCAGCACAGATTGTTCTTTACTGTGTCGGATCGCTGTATCATTGTGTTGTTTTTCCAGCAGGATCATGTGATGGTTACAGCAGCACCAAACCATCCGATGGCGGCTGGATTTAATGACGTCACTGTGAGTATGCAACATAACGTTTCTCTCTTTTTTTTAAATTCAGCTAATGTAGAGACAGCTCATCATTATTCTTGTGTACTTGTGTTATCAGTTTATATGAAATTGATTCATTTTTTTATTTATTGAGAGAAAGGAGGCTCATATGTACATAATATTATTTTCCACTAATTTGGACAAAGCTACATTTTACCTACATTTATAGGATTAATGTCTTCCTAAATGTTTTTATCAGCACTGATCAGCACTTTTTGTGTGGTGTTGTTGTTGTCGTCGTCGTTGTTGTGCAGTTCTCTGCTGATGACAGAGAGATGGAAGTGGCATGAGGCAGGAGGTCACGGCGGTCCTGCCACCTAAAGGTGGCTTTGTGAAACCACGGCGATATCACAGCAGGAGAACTGCTTGTGTCGCCCTTACACGTACACACTCACTCTCACATACACACAACACAAGCACACATTCTACAACACTGGTGAAGCACTGCCTCAAGTCCAATGGACCCCGCGAGGTTTGCAGCTCTCCCTCTGAGAACAGACAGGTGGAGTCAGAACAAGAACGCTGCATGGGTCATGGATGGAAGTTAGTTTACCTTTTTTTTTTGGCAAGCAGCCACTGATTGGCTGCGCCTCAGTTCAAAAGCAATTTCTGATGTAACCTGTGTGAAGATGTAAGCAAGTTGGGCTTCATATTTGTGGCTAATTACCATACACGTCAATCACGTGGGATTATACCTGGAATTTCTCATCACCCTGTGGAATTGGTGGTCTAATTATTTTTGTGTGGCCGCGGATGAGCTCAATCAAAGTTGAGGTAATAATTCACTCAGCTAATTGTAACCGAGATATGTCAGCTTCACTACAGGAAGCTGGAACTGCAGGTATGAAGTTTGACGCTGGTACGAGTTGAGTTGCATCATGGGAAAAGACCATGTCCCCCACATGTAAAATAAGGTCCAGAGACTTGTGGACAGTTTGGGGAAGAGCAGAGATGAAGGTGGCTACATGTAATGCTGCTTCATGGAGGAATTCTTTTGACTGTATTCGAAAGTTAACGATGAGCACTTATGACCTGCTAATTAAAGTCGAGCACTGAAACAGTCTTCTTAGTAGGATTTTTTTGGTCGTTGTGTTTCATGTGGTTTGTGTTTATTAGTTAATTGATTCAGATTAATAATAATAATTCATAACTTTTGCTCAAAATTATGTCGAAATTTTAACTCAACCAGTGTGAACCAGCAAACTGGGATTAATTAGGACTAGATAATCGATGTTAAACATTTTTCTGGCTAAAGCTTCACCAATTTTCAAAACAAGGAATCAAAACAATCAAAACAAGGAATTTTCAAAATTCCTTGTTTTCCTATTTGATGATAATGATACTGATAATGAACTGTACAGATGTGCAGTATGAGGCAAACATTATAAATACTCTCAGTCCCTCAGCTTCATCCAACAGTCCTGGTTGAGGACGCATTGTTGATGCGTGTCTTATAGTTCGTCATCTCATGTTTGGGAAGAGGTGATGACGACACACTGTCCCTAGCAACGGCTGCGTCTCTACGGTAACATCCACGCTGTCCCCTCTTTGTGCTGCTGTCGCCGTGGTCCTCATCCAGTGAGAGGATGCTGCGTTGTCATGGGAGCAGCAGCAGCAGCGGCGGGTTCCTGGAGACCTGACACCCTCAAAGTTGGGGTGTGCGCGGGGAAACGTGGGCGCGAGGACCCCGTCGTCGTCATCCGCGAGACCGCGCGCCTGCCGCTCCTCCACCTCATCCGGACCGGCTCTCGCTCCCTCTCCCTCAGCGGCGCGTGCGGCTGAATGGATCCCGCCGTGCTCATCTTCCTGTTGTACGTGATGATCGCGCACGAGCTGGTCTGCGGCTGGATGCAGTACCGCAGACAGTGCGCCAAACCCCGCAGGAGGGCTGCGGGACCTCTGCTGCGCACCAGGTGTGTGTTTGTGTGTGTGTGTGTGTGTGTGTGTGTGGTCATGCTCGTGTTGTGGGGACATTTCCAGATGTTGATGATGTGTTTCATCGTTTGGGTGGGTGGTCTCCAGGAAATGCATATGTCACTGTCATATCAACATGTACTGTTAGATTATATTGCATTGATTATGTGTATTGATTGCTAAGTTAGTTGCAGTGCATAGATTGATCCCCTTTAACTGTGCAGTACAAACATGTATACAAATCACCTCACCACGTTTCACTTCCCAGAAAATCACCATGAAAAATTAATTAAATAATAAATCACAATGTTAATTTCACATTTAAACTTTTTTTTTAAAAAAAACTAATGAGTGGCAGTTGACATTTGGGTTCATTATAACAGCGTTAAAGGACAAACACAATTTCTGGCCACGCACAACTGCTGTTCTATAAATATATGTTAGGTTTCCTGTCATTGAAACTAAAGGTCAGCAGCCAAACCACAATGAATAGTTCCAAACCAAACCTCATTCCTGATGTGATCATGTTGCAGCCATGAGGTGTTGGTGTCTTTTCAATCAGTCACCCTTCCTCCTCAGTTCCCGAATGTGTCAGCGAACCTGGAGGACGAGTAACCAGTCGGGCAGGACCGACGGTGGAGGGAGAGATGTGAGGAAGAGCGGCCGTATTGTGAGGAAAGCCTGATGAGGAGAGAAGCCACACCTGCACTATAGATATAGATATAGATATAGATATAGATATGTATGGACACTTGATGGAAGACGTCCGTGTGAACTTGTCGGATCCAGTTCTTCTTGCTTTTCATTTTTATTTGAGTATTTGAACAATTTACATTTCTGAAAAAGAACTGGCCAAATACTGAAGCCAGCATTATTATGAGAGCCGATGGCTGGGTTCCATGTTGTTGTTATGATCTTTACGAGCTGCACTCATCACAAATATTTTATTGCAGGCGGCTGCTTAAAGCCAACAGGGTTCCTGACGACTGTGATGTATTCAGATTCACGTGTGTCCTCCACACAGGCTGATTGTTTAAGATTTTTATATATATAAATATATGTATACTGTGTATTGAGGCTCAGTTGTTGGGCGCAGGTTACAGGAATGTGTTTCATTCTTTCCTGGAGTGATGCATATTACAACCAGAATGTTGCACAGCAAGAAAACAAAGCATGTTGTGCATCAGGTTTGGAGAAGCTCATCACCTTTGGTATTTTACACCTCTTAACCTGGAAAACGCTCTCTTGCCAAATCATGTTTAATCCACCAGTTAATCCTGCAGCTCAGGTCTGAAAAGGTCAGAGAATCAGTCAGTCAGCAGGATGAAATAAAAACTGTAAAGTGAGTAAACTACGTTCTCTGTTCTGTGTCTGCAGCAGTGGTTACGTTTGTGCCGCTGGCTGATCTCAGGACAGCTAACACAATGGAAACCGAAGCAGTGTCTCGTCACTAAACGAGTTCACTCGAGCTACAACATTCTCCCCTCAGCAGTCAGCCAGTGTCAGCAGGACGCCCTCGTTACCATAACAACCAGTGTGGCAATAAACATGCTGAAACCTGAATCTTTAACATCATGGCCGATTTTGATTTTCTTAATCTCAGCAGCACAGAGGCTCTGATTTGTCCAATTAGAACAAACGGGTTTGTGAAGCGGAAACAGATTGAGCGCACAGGGAGACGACTGGTGCTCTGCTGAAACGTCATAACACACAAAGGACGTGTGCGTCTGTGTCATCAGTATGCTAATTTCCTGTAGTCAAACAGCACAAACAGGTTTTGGGCAGGACACACACACCAAGTGATCTCCTGCACGAGCCGCAACATCTCAAGTCACCTGCCGCAAAGTAAGTCCAAGTACTAACACATGTAGTATGTTGTGTGTTTATCGTTATTTTCTCTGAACTGTGCGATCTGCAGTGACTGAGTACAGCATTTAAGTGATTCAGTTGTATTTGTTGGTCTTTAAGTGACGCTGAGATGCAGTCACATAGATGTAGAAAGTGATGCAACGCAGTCAGGCTGATGTTAGATAGATTTAAAGTTCTTTTTGAAGTAGTTTAATACTTTATGTATTTTTTTGAAAAATAAATTTCACTGTATTGCAGTGAAATCTATAATCTCTATCTAAAATTGACAGATTTTTTTATTTTAATATTTTAATAATTTTTTTTTTTTTACAAATTGTGATGTGCAGATAGGAAAATCCCAGCCTCAGAATCAATAATCAAATCATTTTTGTGAATAATTTAATTTTCAGCGACAAAGACGAATAATAAATGTTCTGTCTGTCTCACTGGAAGGTGAAGATGGCATCAGTGTCCATCAGCTCTCGACTCAACAAGTATGTGCGTCAGCAGTACCTGAGCCTGCCACAGGAGGGGCAGTGCATGGTCACCTACATCTGGATCGATGGCACCGGAATGGAGCTTCGCAGCAAAACCCGAACCCTGGACACTGAACCAAAAAGCATCGAAGGTAAATAATCACTTTTTTATAATAACTTCATGGACGCGTCCTAAACTTTACATGGAATGAGGCACCTGAGATACCTGAGTCTGACAATGTGAGGCATTGTGACGAGGAAGCACAGCAGCACGCCTCCACTGTACACAGTGTAGCAGCATCCTGGTAAGACAAGCAGGATCATCTGAAGATCAAATATTTGTCATTCAAAATTCATTCTCGCTCATGATCATACTAACAGAGTTCTGTCATACTCTGACGTGTCCCAGGAAGAACAGTCAGGAATACGTGTTGGAATGTAAACATCAGGCTGTAGGTGTAGAACGTGTGTTTAAAAAAAAAAAAAAAACAAGGGACGGAAAATAAATGGTATTTTTGGTTGGCGTTTGTCTCCAGAAGACAATGGTGGAAAACCTGTTTGAGCATTTTAAAGAAACCTTTTCCAAATAACCTTCTCAGATATTCCCGAGTGGAACTTTGACGGCTCCAGCACCTACCAGGCCGAAGGCTCCAACAGCGACATGTACATCGCTCCCGTCTGCATGTTCAGGGACCCCTTCTCCCTCGACCCAAACAAACTGGTCCTCTGTGACGTCTATAAGTACAACGGCTTACCCGCGGGTACACGTTTAAAAAAATACTCGGGAATACTTTATTGGTCCTGTCCAGACGCTCCAGTTAAAACACACTGTCCTGGAATTTGCTTTTGTTAGAGACGAACCATCGAATTAGCTGCAACAAAGTGATGGAGAAGGTCAAAGAGCACTGCCTGTGGTTCGGTATGGAGCAGGAGTACACGCTCTTCGGAACCGATGGACATCCTTTTAGTTGGCCTGCACAGGGATACCCTCTACCCCAGGGTGAGTCAGTGCCCATAAGGTACAGGTGGAGGTACATATTACATATGCAGTGTATTTGTGTATTAATTTTGATTTTGTACATGTTTGACATTTATTGTGTCTCAACATGCTCAGGCCCTTACTACTGTGGGGTGGGGGCAAACAATGCTTATGGACGGGACATTGTGGAGTGTCACTACAAGGCCTGCCTCTATGCAGGGGTTAAAATCTATGGCACCAACGCTGAAGTTATGCCGTCTCAGGTGAGCGCCACAGTTATTATTATTATCATTATGATGATGTTGCCTGTATATGTTTGATTTGTTGTTTTAATTTTCTGTTCCATCGTGTGATTTTAGTGGGAGTTCCAGGTGGGACCCTGTGAGGGCATCGAGATGGGCGACCATCTGTGGGTCGCACGCTATCTGCTGCACCGTGTGTGTGAAGACTTTGGGATTATTGCAACACTGGACCCCAAACCGATGACTGGAAAGTGGAACGGCGCCGGCTGCCACACGAACGTCAGCACCAAGCAGATGAGGGACGAGAACGGACTGCAGTGAGTAGACGTACTGTTCTGTCCTCTGTCCTCACAATGAAAGACAATCAGACACAGGTAGAAAACATCACACGTCAGGAATATAATGACTCCAGTTTAATATTAATGTCACTTTTTATCCTCCAGATGTGTAAATATGGAGAAATCAATTTGTCAGATTTGTCAAAATGTCAATTTTGTATTTTCACCTTGTTTTTTGCTGCCTCCCAGTGGTAAGACTGCCATGTCACAAGACAAGATGATATCAGGACACAGCTTATGGGTGACAGCATAAGACAATATGAGAAGCCATACTTTCAGACCATCAAAAAAAAAAAAATCTAAAAAAAAAATCAGGAACTGAACTTTTTAATATGAGTTTTTCAAAACGTACCCACAATGCGATCAACCGTCCATCCTTTCTCTTCCCGTGCTGACAGATACATTGAGGAGGCCATCGAGAAGCTGTCAAAGAGGCACAGCCAGCACATTTGTTTGTATGATCCTCATGGAGGCCAGGACAACATGCGGCGTCTCATAGGCAGCCTGGAAACCTCCAACATCAACCACTTCTCTGCCGGAGTGGCAAACCGCGGGGCCAGCATCCGTATCCCCCGGCAGGTGGCCAAAGAACAGAGAGGCTACTTTGAGGACCGGCGCCCTGCGTCCAACTGTGACCCATACGTTGTCACAAAGGCCATCGCCAGCACCTGCCTGCTGCCTCCAGACGAGCAAGAGGAGATCCAGAAGAAGACAAGTGCTGAGTGCTGTGTTGGAGATGTATCATAACAATAAATCCCTCGGTGAGTTTTAGCTGAGCTGGACTTTGGTCCATGTCCATGCACAACGATTAAACCGAAGTTGATATTGTATACTAGATGTCAGTGTGTAGAAAAGAGAAATTAAATGCTCTGTGACATACCTGTATCTGTTCTCCTTTGTGTGTTTCTTTGCAATGTGGAGCAGGAGGACATGAAAAATATATCAAATAGCCCCTAATGATCTAAATGTCCAGATTGCGTGCAATCTTTGAATATTTTTAGCTCATTATTTATAATGTCTAAACTTTCAGCACAGATTGTTAAGCACTATGAGGCAAATAATGATTTATTATTATTCATTATGAATTATGATGCATATGATTTACTGGGAGATCTTTAAAGCGCCAACAATGGCCTCCATAATATTCACAGAACAAACTGATATTAGGAAATTAGTTTTAAAATATCACTGTTTGAATTTGTTATTATTTGCGTTTAGTTATTGGTTCCATAAGATCTATCTCTGGCAAAACAACATATGGCACCAATCATAGTAGCTTGCGGTTACAGGTGTAACTGGCTTCTAGCAGTTGACCATGAGGTGGAGCCACAGTTAAAACTAACCATCAGAACCACCTGACAAAAAGTCACAGTGTCACAGAAGAGCAGTTACCAAAGTGGAAACAATTTTAAAAAAAGTTACTTAGCTTTGTGTCAAAGCAGAATAATAAGGAAATATACTGCAGGTACTGGCATGGCGTCTCCCCCATGATGTCCAGCATACACCTGACATATGGTGTCCACATCTTATCCTGTTACGTCCTGGCATATGATCCATCACGCTCACCTCCAGCCCCCCAGCATCAAAACCACTCATTATCCACAGAGTGTTTTGCAACATGAGTCGACAAAAAAAAAAAAAAAAAAAAAAAAAAAGATTCTTCAGACTAGATCAGATGCCACAGCATGCCAATTTCCATGGATACAGAGAGTAACTTGGCAACCAGGGTGTTTGTCTGTTGTCATGGAAACGTCCGTCTCAGAGCTTTTGGCAGGTAGAGTAGCAGCCCAGTGAAATGATGACAGAGAGAGAGACAGGAAAAGTCAGAGTCACTATCTGCATGTCTCTTGCTTGTCTACTAAATCATCTCAGTGAGCCTTCTGTGCACACACAGCTACAACTTCTACATCTGATGATGCACAATGAGACAGGAAGTGCAGTAATTAACAGGAAGTACTGTCAGACACAGGAAGTGTACGCAGAGATGGGAAGTGTATGGGTACTGCAGTGCGTCTTAATGCTAATTCATGCCGTGTCTTGAGATTTTAATCTTGGCTGTGAAATAAATGCAGACAATAAGTTGTGCATAACAATGAGAATGAGTGAAGTGGACTGAGCCTTACACGAACAAACCACTGGCATCTAAAAGTATCTATAGTGATGCAGTGGTAAGGATTGTTCCCACTGACATTCCTAAAAACGACTGTGGATATACAGAAAATCAGAGGGATATATTATTTAAAAAAAATAAATATTATTTAAAAAAAACAAACACTGCTTGAAATACAGAAGCTATGCAACAATGCCATAACCAAAATTCAAGTAGTACTACCAATACTACTTTTATTATTGTCATCGTTGTTGTTGTCGTTGTTGTTGTTGTTGTCCAAAATGATCTGAGCAGAATTTAAATTGGGATTCAGTACTGAGTAATGGGTGACCCATTCTCCCTCAGTGGGTTAGAGTCAACGTGACGTCACTGATCTCCATGGGGCTCGCGGCAGCAGGTGAGAGCGTGGTGGTGGTGGTGGTGGTGGTTGACTCGGCTCATTTTATGGACTCGGGTCACTCTGAGTCACTTCACTAAAGTGAACCGGTTCACTTGAGTCACGTGAGTCAGTGTTGTTGGCCAACCAATAATACAAAAAAAAAAATCTCACCACGCATCGGTGACGTCATCAGTTGTGCGCCTTGATACATAAAGGGACACTAATAATAATAACTACAGTTTGTTGTTTTGCTTACAATAAAATATGCTGCATGACTCGAGTATGCTACTGCCGATAATAATAATAATAATAATAATAATAATCATAGCATGTGCATAAACTATATCTGTCACACAACAAACACCTGTGTCATTAACCGCTTGTTTATTGTAATATTTAACTTATTAGATTCACTGACTGAAGTCAGGGAACCGAATCATCCGAGGACTCGTAGGATCCGGGTAAATGGAGATCTCGGGCTCGTGATTCCCGATTCAGCGTAAAGATTCGGATCACTAACCCGGGGGATCCAGGAACCGAGCAGCCGCAGCGCGCGCGCCGTCGTTCGCTCCTCGCGCTGTTGGGAGACGCAGTCATGGGCAAGCTGCAGGAGTTTGACGTCACTTTCACCAACAACAAGGTGGTCTACGGCCCCGGGGAGTCCATCAGCGGGACGGTGAAGATCCGGAGCAGCAACTCGCTGCAGTACAAAGGTAAGATGTCCCTCATCCCGGCGTCAACAGGCGGGCTGGGTCCGGGCCAGCGCGGAGCCCGCTGCGCGCGGAGCCTCCGCGGACACAAACTTTCCCCCGGCGGCGGTGGACGCCCGCGTGGGTCCAGGTTCCGGTTCGAGCTGGTTCAGAACCACATCCTGCCCTGTTGTTGTTGCTAGGAATATTGTTTCTCTGTATGTGTGTGTGTGTGTGTGTGTGTGTGTGGGGGGGAGGGGTGGGGGGTGGGGGGGTGATTATTCTATGAATGGTCAACCAAAGAGCAGAGGAACAGGTGTGGAGACACTTTGTCCAAAAAGTGTCCAGACGTCTCCGGGTTGACTTTGCAGCAGCTCCTGGAGCAGGTTGGGAAGGTGGAGAGTGGATGTACACAAAGAATCCATTGTTTGTGATCCCTGTGTGTGTGTGTGTGTGTGTGTGTGTGTGTGGGGGGGGGGGTCTTCACTGATAATAGTGTTTAGAATAAAGCACGTATTTTCAAGGGGAGTCCGACCCACAGGTATGTTACTGGACGGGGGTGGGGGGGTAAACAGACTGTCACCTTCATGTTCCATGAGTCATGGCTCAATCTGAAGTGAAGGAAAAGCCCCACGCTGATGGAGCAGTGGAGCAAACGTCAGAAGATAACAAACAAAGATTTAAATGATGACAGGTACCGCTGACAGATGTTGGACACGTTGAGGGTTTCATACAGCGCGTCCCACCTGTTTGTCAGGTGGGTCTGTCTGAAGGTGCTGGACCTTCAGAGCTCCATCTCCACAGCTGTGGTCCAGATGCTGGGAGACAAACCCTGTGGTGAAGGCTGCTGCAGCCTACATGTTTACATTGATGCAATCTTCATAACAGAACAAAGGAAGTTGTGCGTATTTGTCACAGTCATGTGATGTCATTTGTAATATTATAATATTCCTGCGACGCTGATGCTGGGTGGTGTTTCATCTCAGCCCTCCACAGACTCCTCTGGAGAGCCTCATGGCTCCACCTCAGGCTCTCAGCTCCTGCGTTAATGCACTGGAAACGCTGAGGCTGCATTACATTACATGTCCGGCGACATACCCCCCCCACCCCACCCCTTCACCACCATCACCATCAGACGGCTTGATTTGTGTTGCTGCGGGCAAGTGTTTTGTTCAAGTGCGTGAGCACTTCCTGCTTTTGTGTCAAGCAGAAAATGACAGTGCGACCGTCGGTTTCCTCGCGGCCGGCGTGACACTGAAAGGTCTGAGCAGGTCCAGGTGACTCAGCTGGAAGTCGGTTGAAGACGTTTGTGGTTACGCGGCTGTGCTGTTTCCCAGCAGCCGTCAGCTGATCAACAGAAAGTTAATCATCAACACGTCTCCTGCTCCAGTCGCCGTCGCCTCTCGTGACCTTCATCATCTGCCCCGCTGATGTTTTGGGCAGAGCTGGTTTGGATGTTCGGAGTGGATGGTCCATGTTTGGAGGTGTTTGGAGAGCATGTGTGTGTCACAGAGGGATATTAATAAACCGACACAGGCTTTTCGGAGACCTCAGCCTCACTGTATTATTGATGATGGAGCCATTAGACAGCATCGCTATTGATTGGCGTCCTTACAGAGAACGCCGTATGAGCACAGGCATGAATGCATGAATGAAAGTACACGAGTAAGCGTAACTTACATACGTTATTTACATGTAATGTTGATCCTGACATATTATGTTCATGTAGGATGATATAGTTGTGTGGGCAGTCTCTGTTGTTTATTATTACTTTTTTTTTTTCTATGCTGTAATATCTGGTGTCCAGAATCACTGAGTTTCAGTCATATAGGTACTGGCTGCTATATTTTGGGTATTTTGACATTTGTGAATCCCTCGGCCTTTGACCTTTGACCTTTTAGCAATTTGCGCTTGCATCTAAATGAGTCAAGTTTAAATAAATCCGCTCATGGTGTCTCTGAGATATTGTGTTCATGTGAAGATGGATGGATGGATGGACACGTGGATGGATGGATCCAGCACTGAGGCGTAGACGCACACAGTGGTTCATAAGCAGTGGATCCTGTGTGTTCATGGCGAGGAGGTATAGATTTGAGGTGAAGCGTGTAGCCGACCTGTCTCTTCTGTTTAGCCTCCTATTGTTTCACCTCGACCTTCTGGCTCTCAGCACCATGTATGGTCACTGGATACAGGTGATGTCGCTACATCCAATGGACATCTTATCTCATGTGGGACAAACACACACTCACAACACTGTCCTCCGTATTGACACGTTACTTCAGGTCTCCCTGAGACAACAACACAAAGTTTTGGAGCAGAGGTTGAAACAGGAAATCAGTCACGTCAGGTGAAAGTCCCCTGGAGACGACTTCCTGAATGTTCATATGAGTTAACGCAGCAGCGGAGATAAGACGTGTGGATCTCAGCTCGCTGAACAGCACCGCTGTCGCACACAAACATTCACTGTAACACAATCGTAATCGGTGGTAACACAAACCACCACCAGCTTTATGTAAACAGGACTAGCCGTCCCCCTCACATCCACATACACACACACAGCAACACAACATTTGTTCACTGTTGGACAAGTCTCAGCGTGTCCACAGAGCAGCAGTCAGCTCCATGAAGAGTTTAGCATCTTGATAACGTGATAAGACAGATGAGGTCATCAGTCATCACTGGGTTCAAGGTGCTTTGGTGTGTTACTGTTGTGTGTTTTTTTTTACACACTGTTTAAAGAACTATGTATGTTTTCATTTTTACTGATACATAAAACCCAGTTTTGCACCACCCATGTTCATCTAATGTGAGGTGGGATACAAAACCACCACGAGCTGTCAGCGTTCTTCTTCTTCTTCTCTTCTTCTCTGGTGATTGATTTGTTTCTTCAGTTGTCACTCGCGCTCGTTCTCTGCCTTCTCTTTGTATTCTCCTGCGAGACGAAGGATTTGTGTTTTCCCTCTCCTCTGACTCCCGGCTCGTTGAGTAATGACAGTGACTCACAGCGGCTTCATTCTCTCAGCTGCCCTTCACTCTGGGTGGGTTGGTGGGCGGGGGGTGTCATCCATCCACACGCGTGCATCATCAGTCAGCGCCCTGTGTCTGTAGAAGTGACACTATCAGCTGGAAATCTCTGCACCAGCTGCTCCCGCCCACCTCAGACTCAGTCATGTTCATGAGAACTCTCATTAGGCATCTGAATATATATTATATCTTACACACACACACACACACACACACACACACATATATATATTTTCATAACGCGCACTTGTCAGCCTTCCACAAAAACAGCTGCAGTGAGTGGGAGCTGCGTCTTTACTAAGTTTAGCTCGTAATAGTGGAGTGTGTGTGTGTGTGTGTGTGTGTGTGTGTGTACGAGATACTAATGAGTCAGATGCCGGTGATTATTCTATGCCAGTGTGCAGCTGCAAAGACAACGAGAAGACGGTGAATATTATATCTGCTCAGTCACCCATGTACCATCGAATTAATGCAGATTTCAACTGTTGCACTGGGGAATGGTCAAAGGGAGGTCAAAAGGTCACTGCGAGGCATCTGGGGATTTTTAAATGACGAACAACGGCAGTTTGTAGACGAACTTTCTGTTTACCATAGGTGTAGCAGTTATCTACATGAAAACCACAGACGTCACTGTGGTGATATAACAGCATGAATACGAGCCGAGTCGCTGACTCACTAAACTTTGGTCCATGATTCATAACGGAAGTCAAAGCTAAAATGTAGGTAAATCCACATATATTATTATATTCTTAACGATTTACCTACATTTTAGGTGTGTGTGTGTGTGTGTGTGTGTATATTTTATATATATTTTATATATATATACGGCCGGGACTCTGTCCTGCCGGGGGTTCCCTTACAGTCAGCACAGTCAGGAGCCATAGATCAGAATCTCAGGTGTCCATGTTTGACATGTCTCACTGAGAGGTAGACGGGGAGACACAGGAAAAGTGAGAGGGACTAATTGTTTTGCAGCGTTTAAAGATTTAATGAAGGCAGTTGAGACGAGCGTCGGGTTACTCTTACTCTTTGACCTCTGGGGTTTGTGAACGTAAACACTGAGGGTCGGTCGGTGGCTTCTGACTTGTTAACACGACAAGAGGGAAAAAATAATCGTATTATTTTTGTCTGAGCTCAGACCTTTGTGTGATGGGGGGGGGGGGGGGGGGGGGGTTGTGGCCGGGGGGGGGGGTTCTATGGCTCGTTATGCAGGAATGTGTGAATGATGTCTGTGGAGACTTTCGGTTCCTGTGAGAAACTCTGATCGATTCAAATCGTCGTTTGTAATCTCAGTGACCCCCACCCCCCCCGGCTGTCGTTGTCTCTGAAGTTAGACTCGGCTGAATAAAGGAGGAAGTGACATTTTTAGTTTGACCTACCTGTGCGTCGCCCTCAGTTCCTCCGAGCTTCTTCCTGTTCCCTGACACAACAGGCGGCGGCATCATCAATGGTTTCATTCATCTGTCAGTGTCAAACATTTGTTGCCAAAGTATTTGTTACCTGAGGCTGTGTTGTGTATGTACCTGAGCAAACATCATTCTCTGTCAGGGCAAAGAGACTGTTTGGATAACGAGCACACGTTTCTCAGGGAAGCTGCTCTGACGGAAAATATTTCTACAGAGAGCAAACATGGTCGACATTGGACGATAAGGAAGAAGAACTCATGATAACACATGATGTCATGTTTAATGAGTGAAGCTGAAGTGAAGAACGCTGCGGTGCGTTCAGGCGTGGCGTTTCATCGGCGTCCTCGGCCAAGTGAATTTACTCACCAGCGCCACACCTTCAGCTGGCAGCCACGCCCTCACGCCATCGCATCGTACCATCCAGCAGGATGATGGAACCCACAGCAGAGCGAGCTTTGATGTGACAATAAAACACAGCGGCGTTGTCGAAGCAGCCAGGTCTGTACATCACACTGTCTCCGCCCACACGGTCTGATTTGTAAAAATGTAACGAGTAGTAGCACCA
The DNA here is from genome assembly GCA_016785345.1 of Trinectes maculatus. Taxonomy (NCBI): domain Eukaryota; kingdom Metazoa; phylum Chordata; class Actinopteri; order Pleuronectiformes; family Achiridae; genus Trinectes; species Trinectes maculatus. The sequence goes on from JAFBJQ010000172.1 coordinate 72,281, forward strand.
GGATCTTCTCCGCCCACACACCGTCTGAGTGACCTGGACCGACTCCAGCGTGTGGCTGACAGATCCAGTCGATTGCTGAGTCAGCGCATGCTCCGCCGCAGGCGTCCTTCTCACTAGCGAGCGCCACTCGCCCTCAGGCTGTGCAACGCCTGGCCTCGGTGGTGGATTCCTCTGCTGCTGGTGTGAAGGCAAGTTGGAAGTTGTCGACAACGTAAACCCAAACACAACTTTGCAAACCTGAGTTTTGCATTTCCAGTCTCTAGATGTCTTTAAATTTGTGGAAGCAACTTTGCAGTTAATAAATGTCAATGTTGGACATGTTATTATTGGAATGTGCAATAAGAAGTGGAGACGACGCGTTATTTTCCCTCTGTTTGGATGAAGGTCTCGCCAAACACATTACTCCTGATCCATCTGGCCTCAGGTTTTTTTGTTTTTTGTGGTCGCCCATTATTCAGCCACAGACAGACAGGTCTCTCTGCCAGAGCAGCTACTCACCGCTCAGCTCTGCTGCTGCTGCTGCTGCTGCTGCTGCTGCTGCTGCTGGGATATGAAGAGATGACCCCTGCACTGACCTTTAATGGACTCCTCACTTCACCATCAGCACACAGCTGTAAACAACGTCCCGTCTCCTCTCAGTCATTATTGTTGCGCGGCTCTGTTCTGTGACGGGGGCGTGCTGATGTGCAGCGTGGAGGTATTATTCTCCTCCGTGAATGCGGCAGATGGTCTGAGGAGCAGATTGCAGGGTTTAATTCATGGCCACAAAAAAAAATGGACATTGAGCAGCAGTTTTTTGTTTTGTTTTGTTTTTGTTTTGTTTTTTTTTCCTTTTCACGACAGCACAGGTTCCTCCCTCTTACCCACAACTGTGCCAACAATCCTGCCAGTGTGGAGAGCGCTGCCATCTGCCACTCTGTGTGTGTGTGTGTGTGCGTGTGTGTGTGTATTGCCAGCACCCTGCTCGGTTATGAGCTGTGATTGGTTAAAGACAGTATGTGGCGTGATGATATTTTTAACACCGGTTAAATGAGTTTTCATTTGAACTGGGACCAAATCATCCAAAACACGATGCTGCGTTTACAGTGAAGGACACGTGTCACATGGGCGTACAGGGCCTAATCTGATTGGCTGAACTCCCGACGTGTCATTTCTCTGTGTTTTGTTTGCGTTCACAGAAAGAAAGAAGAATGAGAGAATGTTGCGTGGTGATTTGAATGTTGATTTCAGGGTCAGTTGAGAGATTTAGGTTTATCTAACCTGTTGCATCATCATCATCATCATCATCATCATCATCATCATCATCGTCGTCGTCGTCATCCTGACAGGCTGTGGATCTAACCTGCCCCTGTTCGGTGGAACTCGATCTGCGTTGCCGCCCAGACTTGTTTTTAGTCACAGTAACGTCTCTGGTTTCGCAGCAGCTCGTGGGTTCATTTCCTCCTCCTCGCCTCCGTTTGTTGACAGAAACCATTCACAGCCTCCTCGGGCAGATCATTAACCACTGCAGCAGAATGCAGCAGAGTTTTGTAGCACAGGCCTGTCGTGATTTTCTCCTGCATGTCTGCATCAAAGAGCTGCCAGTGTCACCAAGACTCTTTGTTTCTTTTCCAGAATTCAGTTAAACTCATCTTCTCATATATGAAATGTGCAAAAATAAGAAATATACAGAAATTAATCAGTCGATCAATCCATTCTTTTTTTCCCTGACAGTTGTGTTTAGACAATATATATTGACATATTTTTTTTTTGTCTTCTCCTCTCACAGCCATTAAGGTGAGCTGTCAGGGATCATGTGGGGTCTCCAACAAAATGAATGACGCCTCCTGGAGCCTGGAGGAGCAGTACTTCAACAGCACATTGTCCGTTGCTGACAAAGGTAACGAGCACAAAAGCCCATTGATACAAATAAGCCCCGTTTGACACATGCACGATGCTCGGTAGCACTTTAGCACTTCACCTACTCCATTCATACACACAATGAAAAATCTTTCTGATCCATATCATCCATATGACTGCAGGCTGGAAAAAAAAAACAGTCTACCAGAATGACACATCTAACAAAGCGTTTATCTGTTCCTGTCTAAACAGCACTGTGTAATATGAGTGACGGCTTCGCCTCACTGGGTTTATGGGAATTCGGATGCAGCATCTCTCGATAGCCGCAGCAGCAGCAGGTCGTGGGTAGTGAGAGGTTAAAGGGCTCAATCAGGCAGAGAAACAGCCCCCCCATAGGGATGGTCCGGCCTCCCCGTCTGCTCGCCACGTCTCGGCGGTGCGACGTGTTTATCAGTGTCCCCGTGAGAAGGATGGCCGCGCGCCGTGTGTGTTGAGAGCGTGATCGTCCACGTCGTCGTACGTGCTGCAGATAACACCCGCAGCCGGAAGAGTCAATGTGCTGCACGTGCATGAAATGTGTTGAAAGTGCAAAATCGTACGATCCCGGTCCGTAGAGCGTGAAATCATTGGCGGTTAACACCCACATAATGAACCCTGTTCACTGTTTAACTCTCAGGACGGAGTTCATCAACATGCGGTTCATAAATCTGTCATGGAAGGTGCATTCAGGGCCTTAGTGCTACAAACATACGACAACATACCATAAAAACCTGTTTCCATTCAAAGAAGCTGTGTTGATGGTGAGTTCATGGGGACATGTATGTTTGTGTGTGTGCCTGCGTTGTGCAGAAACTTTGTCGAGAGGAATTGTTTCCGCTTTCTGAAACCTGATTTCATACGTCGGTGCACACATGCACACATAGCACATAATGTAAAACAGCAGACACACACCAAATAAATAATTCATCACACGCACTCCCTCTCCGCCCCCCCTTTATCTCTGACATTTTCCTATGTCCTATTGTCTTCTGAAAACAGGCTGCTCTGGCCCTTAGTGTTGAGACACACACACACACACACACACACACACACACAAAAAAACTGAAAATATGTGTTTGACAATATTATAACTTTAAAGTTGTTTTAAAAAACAAGCAGCGTCTTCTCAGCAGAATGTACAGCAGAACCTACAGAGACTGTTGCACCTGTGCAGCACTGAATCAGAGCATGACTGAACATGATGCAAATCAGCACACACACACACACACACACACACACACACACATACACATGCAGACGCACCGTCTGAGCACTTCCCCTCAGGAAACTGCGACTAACGGAAAAACGCTGGGCTCGTCCCTAATGAGGTGAGACATGTTGTTTTGTGGAAGAATTTAATGGTGCTGTCAGCTCGTCTAGAGAATTAATCACCCACTTTTCTCTCGGTGTGACAAATACGCTTAACGCCGCCTTATGCTGTTATTATTCATTTAAAGGTAAAGAAAGAAAGAAAGAAAGAAAGTGTGTTTGACATATGTCTTTATTTAGCATAAAATGAACGACTTAAATACAAATATATAAAACCATCCTGCTGCTGTGTGTTGTGCTGTATATGAACCTATGTCTGTGGGGGCTGACCGCCATAGGTCATAGACATAGGTCAACCAATCCCACACACACAACAGTTTATCACTTCCTGTGACAGTGGCCGACTGGTTTCACTTGCTTGTTTCGTTTACGACAAAAAGATCTCGGCTCTGCTCTTTGAACCACAAAGGATCTTTTCTGTCCCAGAAACTTCATCCCAGTGGGAAAGTAGGTGAACCCCACAGGCGCGACGCCTAATGTCTGCTAATGAACACATAAACCAACACACAATCAGACACGCAGACAATAAAAGTGAGTCTGTAAATGTCATGTGTTTTTTTTGTTTTTTTTCCACTAGTGTTACTGATTAACCTTCCTCTTTGACAGGAACGCTGGCGGCAGGCGAACACAGTTTCCCCTTCCAGTTTCTCATTCCAGGTGAGTGTAAGCGCTCGGTCCTCTGTGACGGGGCCACGCCCTCCGTCCCTGTAATTGTTTTCTCTTGTACCTGCTTTATCAGGAGTCCACGTGACGCCGGCACAGGGAGCACGCAGGTCCTGATAACTTCTGATGATGCATGTGCGTCATTTACCTCTATGCCCTTTGCCTCCGACACAAAGCAGACACGCAGATACTGGAACTGTGTGAACAGTCGGTGCATTATGATATTTTTAAGATAACGAGGGACGTCGGATTGCTCGGTGCCACGTGTGAGAAAACAACAACAACAACAAAAAAAAAACAACTCTTCTTAATGAGTTAATTCTTAATGAGAACAGGTGAAGATTTCCCAAGGCCTGACTTTGCACTACAAAACCACAGCCATGCAAATAATACGACTGACTGAACATATTGCCACCCGGAAGGACACGCACACACACGCACACACACACACGCACACACACACGCAGTGCAGAGTCTCTTATCATACAGTCTCTCAGGCGTGAGCCGGAGCACAGGGTGCTTTGGGTTATTTATAGTTCTCGGTCCTGATGTGTAGTCACTGTTTAATTGGTATTCATGCCCCCATGCCTCCTCCTCCCCCTCCCCCTCCCCCTCCCTCCAGACCTCAGAGGGCAATGTTAACTTATCATGTAGTGATAATTGGTGTCTCCTACTGACCCCTGCTGGTGCAGAGGCCACACTGACATGTCACCCCGACCGTGATCACAGTGATGCAAATTAATACCTAATCACAGAAAAATAAAAGCGTTTTCTTTTTTTTTTTAATATGTCGGAACGTTTTCTGGGAATATCAAGAAATATTTCAAATAAACCCACAGTTTACTTCCCTATTTGAGCAGATCAAGCTTATTCTTGATCTTCATAGCCCATAAAGATCAGTCTTGGTGCTGTGCGGGTCAGAGTCGTCCACCGCTCTCTTTCTGTCGCCAAGCTGTCTGCTGCGACACAACAACAACATCCTCGTCCCGCCGACACTGGTTAATTCCTATTGACAGCAGCAGCAGCAGATGTGTCCCTGTGACATTAACATGTGAATGAGGATGGGTGGGAACGCGGAACGGTGCCGCGGAGCTGCCCAGCGTTCATCCTGACACCACGTTACAGGCCTTTGTGTACATGGTGTTTAGTTATTTATATGCAGATTGGTTATATAGATCAGAACAGCAGAGGAGGCCCAGAGTCCAGTGGGTTGCCCCCCCCCGAAAAAAAATTCTTATATATTTAGATTGAGTCTGCTTTGTATTATTGTGTTGTGTTATTGCCATTGCTGCATCCTCTAAATCCTCTCTTTCCACAGTTGCCGTCCCGACCTCCTTTGAGGGTCCGTTTGGGAAGATTACCTACCGCGTGACGGCGGCCATCGACACGCCCCGCTTCTCTAAGGACTACAAAGCCAGGAGGCCCTTCTACCTTCTCAACCTGCTGAATCTCAACGAGGTGCCTGACATTGAAGTAGGTGTCTGGTGAACACATCTGCATGCGCTCATCTCTTTTATTCACTTTATGAACTTAAATCTTGCTGTTGTTAGTGAGGAAGCCATTGATTTGATTGTAAAGGGCTTTTTGAGAAGAGGGGGGAATGGTGTAATGTGTCTCTATATTTGATCATCCATAATCTTATTGGATTCCAAAGCAGAGCAGCATCCTGATGCATTTCCTCCTTCACTCCACTCCACCGCATTGCTTTCTTACCATCCACTAGCTTCCCGTCACGGTCGTCTGTCTCCCGAGCTGAGCCGGAATACATGACGAGCACAGCATTAGCTGACAAAGCTTCTCAGTCGACAAAAAAAACAAAAAAAAAAACGCATTTTACCCTGTGACTCTCTCTGCAGCAATCCAGCTGTGCTGTGACCACGAAGAAGTTCAGCTACCTCCTGGTGAAGACGGGGACCCTGATGCTGAAAGCCCGCAGTGACCTCAGGGGTTACGTCCCTGGGCAGGTCATTAAGTTGGCCACTGAGATCCACAACAAGTCTGGGAAGGACACTGGGTGTGTTCTGGCCAGTCTCATCCAGGTAGACACAGTCTGACTGATAAGTGTGAAAAATGGTTTGAAGTTACACTCTTGTCATTTTATCTCGTTAACATTCTTTCACATTAGAAAGTGACGTATAAATCCAAGCGGCCTTTGTTTGACCTGCGGACCATCGCAGAGGTGGAGGGCGCCGGAGTGAAAGCAGGAAAACACGCAGAGTGGAGGGAGCAGATCATTGTCCCTCCTCTTCCTCAGTCGGCATTGACCGGCTGCAGCCTCATAGACATCGACTACTTTGTTCAGGTCAGACTGTGTGTGTGTGTGTGTGTGTGTGTGTGTGTGTGTGTGTTATTACGCTGTAGGTTAATGTTGTCCTCATAAATTATATTGTTTGTTTTCAGGTGTCATTAAAATCTCCAGACGCAGTCGTCACCCTGCCCATCTACATCGGTAACATTGCTGTGAACTTGTCTCCAACAAGACACCTTCTCTCTAGTCTGGACCCCTGCAGTCCCACCCTGGCGTCCGGCGCTGCGGGGGTGACACCCAGTGCCCCGCCGGTAGAGGACGAGCCAGACAGGGGGTTGTGTGCAGGGGGCTCAGCCAGTGAGGAGATTCCAACCAAGAGCCACTCTCAGCAGGATCCGTCCGGTCAGCCGGTCACCATGTCCCCCAGCGCCTTCAGCCACGCCCCGGGTGCAGCGCTGCCTCCCAGCCACAGACCCAACGCGTCCGCTCCACTGTTCTGTCTCTCCACTGGAGCCACCATACCTTTCTTCACAGAGGGAGATGTGACTCCCATACCCACTTCCTGTTCCCTTATTCTTCCTCCTGAGTACAGCAGCTGGGACTACCCTCATGGTTTGTTATCTCCATATCCATAACACCTAATATAATATAATATAATATAATATAATATAATATAATATAATATAATATAATATAATATAATATAATATATGTAATATAATATAATATAATATAAATATAATATAATATAATATAATATAATATAATATAATATAATATAATATAATATAATATAATATAATATAATATAATATAATATAATATAATATAATATAATATAATATAATATAATATAATATAATATAATATAATATAATATAATATAATATAATATAATATAATATAATATAATATAATATAATATAATATAATATAATATAATATAATATAATATAATATAATATAATATAATATAATATAATATAATATAATATAATATAATATAATATAATATAATATAATATAATATAATATAATATAATATAATATAATATAATATAATATAATATAATATAATATAATATAATATAATATAATATAATATAATATAATATAATATAATATAATATAATATAATATAATATAATATAATATAATATAATATAATATAATATAATATAATATAATATAATATAATATAAATTTTACCTTTTCCTTACAGAGCCTCCACCCACCTATGAAGAAAGCTGCAGTAGTGTTAACTCCAGCCTGAACAGCAGACAATAAGGAAGGTGATGAAGCACCGTTGCCACGCCCACCCACACCTGTCTGCACTCACCTCTTGACAAATCAGGACAATCAGTTGCTCTGTGTGAAATACACTGGACAACTACTGCATAGTAGTTTTTTTAAATAATTTTTTTTTTGATTTTTCCCCCCAAATTCTCCATATGTGAGCTTTAAAACAGATATAATATCGCTGTGAAACATCTCAGTTGTGTAACACAGGTAGCAGTAAAAAAAAATATAATGCAACAAAACAAGATATTTTTAAATTGTTAAATTTGAATTGATGAACTAACAGCAAGATTTACATATTTGTTTATGTACAGGTTCATTTATGTTGTAAAAATGTAACATTACGCACATTAAATAGCACAATCATGAACATTTTGATTTTGTAATTGTAGATGATCATATTACTGGGAAGTTTTGCTGTGAGACCTGTTTTGCATTCAGGACACGGTTTATCTGTTGATCAAACTCAATCCTCCTCTGCCCTCTTCTGGTCATTGCTGATACAAACTTTCAACTTGGTCACCAATCCATCGTTCATCTATACCAGTTATTATCCTCTGAGGGTCACAGGGGCTGAGCCAACCCCAGCAACTCTTCACCGAGCCCCTGTGTCTGTAATGCAACACCTGAGCTCTGTTGGATAAATGTACATTTTATTTTCTTGGAACTTTCTCTTGACAAAAATGGGCGAAATGAGGCTTGAGATACTGTTTGAGATGGGATGTGACGTCTCTTCAGTCTCAGTGGGGAAAAGATTGTATGTTTTTCTTCTCTCACTGACCTATTTTTTGCCTTAACTTTATTTTGGTATAAGACTTGTGAAGGAGAATCCTCTTGAATTTCCATCAGTGCAAATGATAACAATCATGTACACAACACGGCACTTTTCAATGCTATTGATACATGTGAGTTTATGAGTGTGTGTGTGTGTGTGTGTGTGTATTCGCGTGTGAGTGTGTATTATTTAGACAAGATGCTAAGTTAACCTGAGACCCGTTTCCAATCACACTGAGTTTTCTGACTTTTTCCTTTGCCTGTGTGCAAAAGGGCTGATTGTAAATTATCTTAAATAAGATATGATCTCATTGTGGAATTAATTAAGAGCAGAATTCGTTCTTGATGGGGTGTTTTTTTGTGCACATGTGAAGAGTTTGCTCTCGTTGATTGTGCAGCAGTTTTTTTGCTTTTAAAATCTGGTCATATCTGATTTTTATAACGTGTTGTTCTTATTGTTTCTTATATGGCAAAAAACAAATCCTTATTTTTATGATGATAATTTAATACCATATCACCCAGGCCAAATTGAACTGTGTTGTTGTGTTGTGGGACAATACTGGAAATCTTAAGCACAAGTGAATGTTTGTGTGACTGTTGATGTGTTTCTGTGTTTTCCGAAATCACATAAACAGTTGTCGTTTGGCTCTACATCATTCTGAATGCATGCCTTAAACATGATGGATTCCCTCTGTCGAGGGGGTGTCCCACCCTCTGTGCACTAGATGTATACAGATGTAGCTTCTAAAAACAGTAAGGACACGGGACTTTTTTGTTATTGTTCTTGTTTTAGAAAAATATGTGCAATTCCTGTCATGTCCAACAAAGCTGCAGCAGTCGCTTGGTTTCTTGACGTCATTTCCCAATGTCTTCATCATCCATGACTGTATTGATCTCCTCTCCACCAAAAGGTACAATAGCTTTACATCATGGAGCCCCACGTGTTTTTATTTGATCCTCTCGTCCACACACATCTCGATGAATGGTTTCTGGTTTTGTATTTTTCTACTTGTAAACTGTTTACAGGTGCGGTATGCGGATAATAATGGCAGCACCTCAATCGGTAAAATCTAATATTTCAACATGCAGTGCAGAATCAAAAGAAAGTTGTACTGTACAGTATAACAATAAAATCGGAATCAAATTGGTATGTGTGTTTCTTGCTTTTGTTAACAGGTTAAATTTGTAGAATCCATGTATCTATATTTACAACACAAGCTTTTTGGTTAGACAACCTGTATGTAACTACAGTATATGCACTCATAACTGTCCAAAGTAGTTAGTAAAAAGGATAAAACAAATTCAATACACCAATTATTGTATGTATATCCCTAAGTAAAATAACTAATTTATTTTTCTTTCTAATTTCTAACCTCCTTGGGATCAAAGAAACATCTCTCAATTTATTTATTTATTATTTTATTATCTATTACCAATTTATTTATTTAATTTAAAAAGGGAGTTCCCAGTGTGCCGGACTGTCACGTGACATATCCCCAGAAAGCGGATATGTCACGAGTTGGGTATGGATGCCGAATCAGCAATATATCACACGAAGAAGAAACACTTCCGCTATGGACTTCCGGTATGGATGAATATATATGGCGGCGCCCGAGCGCCTGCAGATGGGTGCCTCTCCCAGAAAGCGAAGTCTGGTTCGCGCATGCGCATTAACGCTCGACTCTCGTCCTGCTCACTAAAACGCAAAACAAACATTGTTCGTTCAAATATTTGACAATTTTGGTCACATTTCTGGATGTCGACGTTATCGCCTGAGCCTCCGGAGGCCCGGGGTGGGACTAGAGTCACCGCGGGGTAAAAACTCCACTACCCATCATGCCTCTGGGTCGTCGCCGCCTACTGCTTTGTTGTGGTTCGCTAGTGAAAAGGATCATTTATGTTTCAGACTGTAGCTCCAGCAGCTACACCCGGCTACACACCAGTGTGTGATGGGGACTGGACCTGTGTACTGCTGAGACTGTGGCGTTAGCCTCCTGCCCCCCCAGCACCACCATGATGTCCGTAAGTTGTGTGTTTGCCACAGTGTGGTGCAGCTAGCTAAAGTTGTTTTTAGCCCTGTAAACATCTGTTTTAACGGGACGGGGTTGTGGTTGTGGAGTCAGTGAGTGGGCAACATGTGATATGAGGTGTGGGGAACTCACAGTGGATCCACAGTGTGACATATGTCGCAGTTTGTCTGAGGTTTTGACCCACAAACACAGGTTAGAAAGAATGAAAGGAATCATTTTTATGTGAAACTTGTATTAAAAGATGAAAAAGAATCCTTTATTCGTTTCATTTTGGGGAAATTACAGCGTTTCAACAGCAGGGAATTATAAAAACAGCAAGTGGTGATAATTCAGTTACAATAAAAGTGTCTCATTAAAGTATGTTTTGACTTAAATAACATGTTAATAACCCTTAAAGTACTTTTTTTGATTAGCTATTATTTGCAAACGCTAATTAACTGAGTGAACACAATGACATAGACTCGAACATATTATGATCCAAACATTTAAAATATACTATATTACCATAAGTGGACATTGGACAGTGCTAAACATTTTAAACTACTTCAAATGTTGTTGGTATTGTGAAACACAGTCAATCTGCAGACATCAGCACACAGGCACAAATTTGCTTTGATTATTAATGTGTTATCTGGCATCAAGCAGGTAGAAACACATCCAGTATGTTATTGCATGTTTGGACAAAAGCAAAGCGAAACAGATAATTTAATATTGTACTGTGATTGTAATGACAGAACCAGTCTCGGCATTCGCAGTCAAGCACCTGGGTTTTCAGTGAGGTTTGAGAGATAAGCGAACAGTATTTCTGAAAACAAAAACTTCTGGCCTATAAATCACTACTATTACCGTACACAAGCACCATTTACACACTCACTCCTTTGATTTTATTCCATATTTAATCCAGATATTCAGACTCTGATGAGCTATCTGCATTTTTAGAACAAGCTGATTTCCTAAGGACAGGTACAACTCAAAATTACTTTAACTTCTCTAATTATTCTGCATAACCAGTTTTTCTTCTTTCTCTGCTGTAACTGCATTTCTTGAGAGGGGGACACCGCAGATCTTATTACTGTAGGTTTGGTCATAATTTCCAATAATCACCTATTGTACACGCCAAGACAATTGCTATGATTATGGAGTGTGGTGACATCACCAAAAAGATGTCAAACAAGTCAAGAAAAGCAAGTGTTAAGAGAAAACAGCAATGTGTTGAACCTCTGTCGATGGATTAGGCCAAACACAGTCAACAAACATCTGTCGCTGTTAACATTTGTTTAGATAAAGTGTTGGCTTGTTTACACGCTGTCTAATCCTCCGATCACTGTTAATTTCCCTATTGAGCCATTTAATTCTTTTAAAACCATTAAACCACAAACGACAGAAGCATTTCACCCTTTGATTACATCCTTGTGTTGTCGAAGTTAAGTGTTCTGTGTAATTATTTGTTATTCACATGGACATTGCAGCGCTGACTTAGACCTTCATTATTGTGCTGCTGCTGAGAAAGAAGTCGTGCTGGGGCAGGTGGTGGCTTAGCTCACATACACGCACACACACACACACTTACAAAGTAAATTCCTCTGCCCAGGGCAGGACACAGGGTGCTATTGTGGCACAATACATCTTGTAATTGAGGGCAATGTCAGCTGAATAGGTGCTTGTCTGGTTCTGTGTAAATAATTTTTTGGTGTCTAAAGAATTTAAAAATCATATGTTGAACAGACGAGGTCGAGAGAGCACAGGGCTTCAGGTCACACACATTATAATTCATTTCTTCAAAGAGACATACTGAAACAGGAGACAAACACGGCCCCTGAATTTTATTCTGAAATAAATAAAAAAATATTCGTAGCATCACTGTTTTTACTACTCTGAGATAATACACGAGAGAGTTATGTTTTTCAGATTCACAAATACCTACGAGAGAATGGAGGTTTTAATTATGTTTTTTCTCATTTGTCTTTCAGATGACGTTTGAGGCGTCAAGCAGCGTGACACTGCTTTTTGACTTCTGGAATGTCCGCGGACCTGTAGGTAAGCCACAGAGTACATAGGTAATCACAGGACATCAGGGCTTTTCCCTTTTTGTCTTGTAACTAAAACTATGTGATAACAGAACCAGCTGTACCGCAGTGTGCCTCTGTGCTGTTGGTGAGTGTGAGAATGACGCCTCTGTTAAGGCTGAAAATGCTTCGGACCCAGATTTCAGTTGTGTGAGTTAACCGTGTGTGTGTGTGTGTGTGTGTGTGTGTGTTTGTCTGCAGGGATGGCGATGACAGTGTTGGTCGTCTTGATGCTGACAGTTTTCTATGAGGTTCTAAAAGTGTTTAGGGTGAAGCTGGGGAGCAGCTCTAAACTAGCCCAGGCGTACACAGCCCCTCTGTCCTGCAGTACAAACAGCACGTCCATAATGGACAGATGCCAATCGGAGTCCTCTGTGGCCACCATCGAGTCTCAGCCTCGTGCTCCAAACAACAGGAACAGGTCAGGGTTCTTGCACGTGAACTACAGCTTGACTTATTTGTGGAGGTCTTTGACTGCAAAGTGGTAATTCTAGTTTTTCATGTTTTGTGTATATTTGTTATATGGTTAGTTTACACAGCATACTCAAAATACACTTTTGCCTTGAGTTTGAATTTCGATGTCCCTTTTTGTGTGGTGTCACCTTTTTGTGAAGCGATGAATAGTGACAGTGTTTTACTGAATAACGTATATTGGTATCGGTTATTGATATGCTCATTTGAATGTATTGTCATCTTTGACCTCTCCTCAGCTGGCGGCTGCACATTTTCCAGACTGTTCTTCACGTGCTGCAGGTGTTTCTTGGCTACATGCTGATGCTCTGTGTCATGTCCTACAACATCTGGATCTTCCTCGGGGTCATCATAGGATCCGTACTGGGTTATTTCATCTCATACCCTCTGCTTGGTCCGACCTGATGGTGTGGACAGTTCACATGCTGCAACTAAGACTCTGTCACTTTAAAAACAAAACTCACTCTGGATACGAAATGGAAAACCACTAAAAGACTAATATTATGATTAATGTTAGCATGTTGCGTAAATCGTTTCTGAACGTACAAACTGAAATTGTCCACAAAAAGCTTAGGAATCGACTGGACATATTACATTTTTAGATTTGTCTGTTACCATAACAATAATATGCATATTTAGTCATTTGCAATGTGACTAAATGATATTTCCTGATTGTGTTTAGAAATGCACATGCTGCTTTTTGCTTAAACTCTTTTGCTTTAGACTCATCCACAGCAAAAGTACAATAGAACAGGAACAGGGAAGGGGAAGTCATCCATGGCTTGTGCCTTATTACACTTGTTTCCTTAATTTTATATATTTTACGATCAGCGGTGAGAGACTTGAATAACAACTACGCAATACGCTGTATTTTACTCAGAGATTTATATTTTATGACACCACAGATGATTCAGAAATTGAATTTATTATCTTTACATTTAAGACTATCGACTACTTAACCTTTGTTAACCTAGAAGGAGACTTAGAACTGAAGTTTTAGCCGTAGGTCACTGAGCACTCTGTCGGTTTGAGGAACTGAATCATGTAGGGGTTTTTTTTTTAGCTCGTAAACATCTCTTGTCTCCTCTTGGTTCAATCACAGATCAGAGTCTTTCTTTTATATCAGGACAATGAGCGGAGGTCATGTGGTTCTGTGGAAATCATTGACAAAACCAACCTCAAAACAAAAAAAAACACACCAGTGAGTGCCTTGCAACTGACAGTTTCATGTGCCATGTGCAGTTTCTTCTGCTTTAACGGAGGATTTTACAGCTATTTTTGGAAATGATCATGTCACTATGGAGTTGTCTGATCATTTACTGTTGAATATCAGTCCAATAAAAAAAACTTAAAAGACCTGATTTGATTTTAGCAATTTTAATTGTAAAGTTAGCTGAAAGGTTTTAGAATAAATTAGCAGGCAGATGTGGAAGTCCGTGGTCCATCACTTGAAGTAGTTGTCTTTGGTATGAATGTGTGTTGTGCTGACACATCACTGACTCCTAATGAATAGAGACGATAACGTTGTGTATTAACTGTATCATTCTTTCTCTATACCAGAGTGTATAAGAGTGATCCTTCCCATCCATCCCTCATTCTTTCCAGTTCCTCCCTCCTGTAATTCCAGGTAACGCTACGTACATGCCAGGACATTACTCGGAAATTACAAACCCTTGAAATAATGAACAGTTGAAGTCCGATTTATTTTAGGATTTAAAGCCTAATATTTACAGTTTCTCTAAGTTCTGGGTTTCATGGCACATTTTCATCAACAGAACCCATCATGATTTACAGTGACAATTTTTTTTCCAAGCAGTAAAAATAAAAATCTTCCCCAGTGATAAATATCAGGGGGAGGGACGGCACAGATGCCTTTTAGAATCGCTTTAATAGTCATCATTCCCTGATAGCTTGGACTGAAATGTGCTGTAACTTTGTGGGCCTTAGAACGAATGTAAAGTAGATGTTTAAAGTACAATTATACAAAAATAGATAGCAGGATTTGAAAAACATAAAAGTGAAAATAGGCATACATATCCAGAAACTTCAAAGGATTGATTATAGCACCCCCTGTTGCCCAGGTAGATGCCGGAATGTAGTTTAAAGCACAGTTCACTATATGAACATCAAATATATTTAAAATAATAATTGCCTGCTGCCGTGTTTAAAACATTACTGATGTAAACAAACCTTTAATGTCATTGGAAAGCGTTAATAACTTAGATGTAGTTAAGTGTTTCCCATCTTCTTTTAGTTTAAAACGTGGATTATTACTTTAAAATCCCTTATTGTGCTGGACCCTTAGCCTATAGATGTATACAGTGGTCTCAGAAAGGAGCTTTCCATAAATAAATCAGATATATGGAATTTCACTGTCATATACACAATATAATGAAAACCTGTGATTCACTGAGCTGCATAGAAATAAACCAATCACCAAAAGCATGTCTCAGAAAGGTCTAGAGGAGGATGGGAAGTTGGTTTTTAGACTGTGCAATATCAACAACAATAGAATTCAACTGTTTAAATAAAATCCAAATTCTTTCCACATTTCTCCCTTAACGTGTGATACACACCCACATCTCTCTTTGCAGTGTTGTCCAGTTTCATAGCAGATCACGTACCTCCTATGCTATAATCACTTCCACTTCCACCGGATCAATGGTTTTGTCCTCTCCGTTCAGGCCATTTGTGACTGGCTGGGGCACACTATCATCAGCCTCCATGTTGGCTGGTGACTGGAAGCCGCTGTCATTGCAGGAGCTGGAGTCTGTAGGCAGGGGCGGCGACTTGGAATCTGATTCTTCTGCAGAGACCTTAGTAATCAGTCCGCTGTCGTCTTCCTGTACCGCTATCTGCATTTCCTCAATGGCGTTTCTGATGGCTGCTTCCTCCTGATGCTCGCTATCAGCTTCCTGCTTCTTGTTTCCTACCAGTTCCTGGACGATTGACTGCGAGGACGTCTTGTCCTGTCGAGATTTACTGGGGATGTCCTCCACTGTGGTGGTGACATGCGTCACCTCATCCTGCACACCATCCTCGGTGAATGTGCTGGAGGTCAGCTCTGTCCCGTTAGTTGTGTGGCTCTGCTCCTCCTCTGACACTGGAAGCACCACCTCCACCACTGGATTAATTAGGTCCCTGATTTCATTCACACTATCAGGAGACTTGGGAGCTTCCAGTTGTCCCAGGTTCTGCTCGTCCTCACTTTGGCTCTCCGTTTTTCCTTCAGCCACGTCAGTGTCCTCCTCTGGGATTAGTTCAACCCCTGGAACTTCCAGACAGGACTCATAGGGCAAAGGCACCCCATCCAACTGGATCATGGACACCACTTGCCTGCGCCTGCTTCCAGAGCCCCCTCCCTCTGTACTGCTGCCGACAGAGCCCTCTGGCTGATCACCAGCAAATTTGGTGGCCCAGTCCACCTGAGAAGTTTCCCCGAGCAGGTGCAGGTTGGGGTCACTGTTTGTCAGAACGATACTGTCCCTGTAGAGATTGTGTCTCCTCTGGACAGCCGCCTCCTTCACAGCTGGATACAGAAAGGACAAGATAATCATTTGCTTTGTTAGCAAACAAGAGACATCATGGGCATTGGTGATGCATCATTGTTCTTCTTCTTATTGCCCTCACCCATCATTATGTCCTTGGACACAGATTGCAGCACCACCTCCTCGTACATATTCTCCACCAGCAGGAAACGGGAGAAGTCCTCAAAGATGAGCTCTTTGAAGCGAGGCAGCTCCTGAGGGATGGAGGAGACAGTAATGACCGTCAGGTAAAATTACCTACTGCACCTTATTGCATTTCATGCGTCTGATCTGAATGAGGGAGTCTGCGTTTGGTGCTACTCACAGGTGAGCAGGATGCTGAAAGCTGCTGCAGCATGTAGGGTATGATGATCTGCAGCAAAGCCTCTCTGAAGAACTTCTTGCGCACTGTGCTGCTGTCGTAATCATATTTCTAACAGGGAAAGATCACAAACACATCTGGAGCTCAGTGACTCATTATATCGTTTGTATTTGTTGTGCAAGTCCATTTACTTAATGAGTTTTTATTCTGTCTTTCCTTTATTCAGTAATGTGCTTCCACTGAAAGACTATTCTCGCTTCTTGACATTGTCACCATTTCACTAATCACCTTCATTCTTACTTTGTCAGTTTTACCTTGAGAACCCTGTCCTGGCATCGCTGGATGGTCTTGCACATGTCATCTTCTCCCTCGGGCTCTAAAGACTGGTTAAGTAGCTGCTCAAACGTGTACACTGCATTGTCCATTTGCTTTGAAAATGATAACAGAAAAAAAACGTAGTAAAAAAAAAAAGTTAAGCAGCAGCACTTATAGTTTCTTTACCGGGTGTCATATCCCTTTTGACCAGCAGATGGGGGCAGAGATTTTTTTTAAACACAAGCAGGACAGGTTGTTGACGTGAATTGTCTAATTAAAAACAAGGGAGTGTTTGAAGACACTCTGGCATGTAATGCTGATGCTCGCTATCATAACAGTGAAAAGGGCTGCGAGGCCTCACCTCCCTCATGAGGATCTGAGCCCTGCTGACAAACACAGAGGGACTGCAGACGTCGAACCTTTGCTGCAGCCCCTCCAGATTGAGCTGCTCCACCTTCTCGTAGCAACTCTGCATCTTCACGGGGTGGAAGGCGAGCATGGACAGTCTCTCCATGTGCTGAGGGGGAAGAACGATAGAGGTGGGCAACAGTGATTCAACTTGTACAAGAACACAGAACTGTGTTTTTAGACCCAAGCGGAAAAAGGGAGATGTCAAATTACTCTGAACCACGTTAACACCTTAATGAAAATGACTCACGTCTCCCAGTTTTTCCTTGCCCCCCTCGCCGAGCGAGCTCTTGCTAATCTCCACCACCTCTCTGAAGAAAACCTCCCTGACCTCAGAGAAACCTCTGCTCGTGGGCTCCATCAGGGCCTCGAGGATGGAGCCAATGTACGGCTGGATGCTGGTCCGTAGAAGTGGCTCTACCTTGGGCAACACCAGAGCTGTGCACCGGCAGCGATGCATGGTGGAAGAAAGAAATGCATCATTACAGTTAATTGCTGCAGAAGACAGTGTTCTCTTTGATACCTCTCAGACATTGTTGGTATGCATGCAATTATGTTTAAGTAAACACTTGTACTGTTTAGAGTGTGAGACCTGTAGCCCAGGTGCTAAAAGATACATATTAAATAAAAACTCGCCGCTGGGATTACACCTGTTACACTGTAATGAAAATTGGACATGCATCTATTTGTGTAGTTGACTTATAATGAAGCCTTATCTGTGGGATAAAGTCACAATCGGCCCATATTGTGCAGGTGAAGGAATGCGGTTCTGCCACTTTAGCTCAATAGGGAAATGGAACACATTAAAAGAGAGCGGCTTGTGCGTGTTGAGAAGAGGTTGACAGGCTCGACAAACGCCCAGTGCTGTCGAAGTCAGAGAAATGAAAAGAAGCCAACACAAGTTTGATACAAAGCGAAAGTTCTGAGAAAGTGAGAGAGAGCAAAAACAAGAGGGGGGGAAATGTCAGAGGTGAAGGGGCATTTGGTTTGTGCCGTGGTGTTATTCAGTGACCAGGCTGGTCTTTTCACTGTGCCAAGAGCCTGTGAGCCAGAGAAACCACGGCTACATCTCACCGAGGCAAACAGTCGGTGAACAATGAACCTAGTACTGGGAAGATCGTGTTACACGGTGCAGCTGGCAACAAGTGAACCAAGTCAAGTTTTCACAGCTCGTTGGACGTGTGACAAGGTAAACGGAGGAGGCCGTCACATGGCAGATTCAAATATGCAAGAAAGCAATACTTATGTCTGCCTCTCCATACGCCTTGCTGTGGTATTTCTTTACCTTCTTTTTAATCCAATGTATTGACTCTAAGTTTGGTTATAAAGATTGATTTGATTAAATATGATGAAAGAAGCCTTATTTTCTCTGTTGTGTTGTGTTGTGTTGTGTTGTGTTGTGTTGTGTTGTGTTGTGTTGTGTTGTGTTGTGTTGTGTTGTGTTGTGTTGTGTTGTGTTGTGTTGTGTTGAGCATTCATCACCTCGGATCTTGCTGCCGACATGTTCCTTCGTTGTGATTAACTGGTCCATGTCAGTTCGGAGTCTGGTGTCCAGTGAGACTCTCTGGGTCTCACAGGTGTCCACCAGCGCGCCGTACCGATTGTTGGTTTGAGACAACACCTGCCTGTACACGGCATCAGAGATCTGGAGGAGGGAGTCGTTCGAGAATGTCATTAGGTTGGATTTGTTGTCTTTTCTCACTGTATAGGATGACAGGAACTCACCAACATCCAGCTCCTCTGCCGCTGCTGCATTTTCCCCTTCAGCCGTGGAGCGATCACATTTCTTAACTCCGGGTGAAGAGTCTCCATCACCAGGTTGGCCAGAATCTGTACACACAACATGCAGTATCCATATATTTGTACACGTTTTACACATCTTATTGTAGAATGATCTGACTGGATGTTACAGGATTAGCTTGTACCCAATGGTTCTTGTAGTTTATGCAGTGAGCTCAGGCCCACATTTTCACCACTTACAGGATGTTACTATGGCAACATGCCCAGGGGAGATTTTTACACCAAACAACCAATAACTTCCACCTAAAAAAAAAAAAACCTAAAAAAAGTGCAGTCTTTCCTGTGTGGTTCCATGAATACAGTGGGCCGATTGAGATGAGGCACAGCTGGATTAAAAAAAAAGCAGGAAGACAGGACTTAGTGGCACTGCCCTCACAACTGAAAAAAACCCCATACACACACGTTTTAACTGAGCTAAAATAAATAAATACGAGGGAACAGAAAGGCCTGACAAACAAATGGCACATTGTAGCTTGTTTGACTAAAAGCTTGTTTGTCCCGAAGCACTAAATGAAATTGCCTGTATTACTGCTGCATGAGTGACTGTGACTGGAGTCACACATCTCACACATACACTGTATTTTGTGCCAATTTTAATGTCAATACCTCTAAAATGTCGAACATTTTATTTTATTTTATTTTATTTTATTTTATTTTATTTTATTTTAGTTTGGTTTAGTTTAGTTTAGTTAAGGTAAATTAAACTAAAGGTCCCTGAACGCACCACACTCGTTTAACAACAGACGTATGTGGCGTGGTGTTAAACACGTGACATCCGGTCGCTTCTGGTACGATATTCAACGCACCTTTCACAAAGAGGCGGGCTATTTGAACTATCATGGCCACGCCCTCTGGTTCGGTCATCGCTTTCCTGTTGCTAATGGAGGAGCTGTGACTGTTGACATTAAACTTGAAGCTAACTAATAGCTTTAGCTTTTCTGCATCAGCCGACGAGGACTGTTACTGAGGTATTCCAGACAAAATTATGCTAATAATTAGCTCTGTATCAGTAATTTTAAACATTAATAATTAGCACAAGTGTTACCAATACCACTTAAGTTGACCGCTAACTGCAGTGATTATGCTAACGTTAGCTAAAGTTAGCTTCACGAGTGGCGACAAACAATCTGTGAATAAACGTCGAACGATATATCAGAGTATGATCAGGATGTTTTTCTACATGTTTTAATCACTATTATTGATCAGTAACACCTTAAAGAATAGAGAAACCGCATGTCAAGTCAGTAACATGGAGTCAGTTTATTTGTTTACAACTCTAGAGCTAACAGCTAATTCTGGTCTCTGGGCTAACAGACTAATATATTAATTTTAGTCTACATTAAATTATCAAAACTATTGATAATTTAATGTAAACACTGGAATTGACTATGAAGCTTGAAAGAAAGTGGGGGCAGATATTTTATTTTTAAAAAGGTGACTGCCATTAACACACAGAGTGACTCTGAACCTCAGGCAGGAGACTGAAAGGGACTCATTCACAGTGGAGACCCCATTCAACAGTGTGACAGTAGTATATATGAGTGTGTGAGGGGTAGGGTCTTAATGGTGTTTTTTGAAGGTCTTGTGTAGATGCTTTCTTGTTCTCAAGTGTGAGGAGAGGGCGTGTGCTCATGATGTATATGGAGTGTTTTCCTGAGTTTATTAAGGAAAATCTTTTCTGTAGAAAGCAGCGGCCTCTGACTTTTTTTTTCAGCCAGGGCATATCATCCATCATAGTGGCAACTATGACCATGATCTGAACTTCAGACAGGAACTCACAGTCTCTGTTTGAAAGTTGCTCCAGAGATGGGTTACTTAGCAAACAGGCTATTTAGGTCAAAATAGAAAGGAAGTGGAAAAAGAGGTAACTTTTAATTGGTGTACCTTACCAATGTTGTTCCTTCTTTGACCCTGTAGGTCGGGGGACTTTTCAGAAATGATGTAGTCTTAAATCACTGGAGCATTTAGATGCTCCCTATCAACTTGTAATGTCAAACAGTTCCTAGAGTATCACCTGGAAGTTGGCATTAAATGGCCAGCAATGTGTAGATTCATTGCCTGTGTGAGAGCTGAGATCCTGACCTGTGGGGGTGCACCGCACATCATATCCCAGGTCCCAAAGTGTCCCTTGGTTTGTCTGTAGCGTCTCACAGCATCAGTGAAGGCTGGTGTCTGAACAGTGCAGTCCTCTGGCAGACCTATTGGGAGCAGGAAAGAGTATAGCAGATGCTTGGTAACAAAGCAATACCAAAACAATAACCAGAAAACACCATTGGCTGATTTAAGCAGTCTAAGCAGTAAGATGTTAGGATGCTTTTATTTGTATTATTTGGCATAAAATGCTTTTTTGTGTCGTTTCAGGTCTCAGAAGTGTCCTCCATGAAATGGGTTTTTTCTTCTTTGAGGTACTTGTGTGTTTGGATAATTCATCGGCTTCACAGTTTCCATAACATCTGAGTCATCTGTGTGGGACGATCAGTAAGTTTAAATGTGGCAAGCAGTCACATCTATCAGTCACTATTGCTGGAGTCAAGACAACACATGCACACTGGGCCCCCTATCACACACAGCTGTGTCATCCCTCAAAACAGGAAGATCTTGGCTTTTCGGATGACAGATTTCATGTGGTTGCTATGGTTACTGCCCCTCCCAGCCAACAGGGCAACAGGAAGCTCACAAACATACTTGTTTTTTAGGAAAGTGGCTCTTAACATTGGGTTATTTTTAAGTAATGAAGGCGTATCACTCGCTGAAGATTTGTAATTAAAGGATAGCTCAGCTTTTTTTCTTACAAGTCCATTGAGATGTTATTTACTGTACTACACACCTTCACTATAGCAGCAGAACCACATACCCTTCTGCTTCAGCTTTTATTAAAACCAATTTAAAATGAGTGTTGCTTCGTGACACGGAGCGTTATTTTGCTGGACTGAGTCATTAGAAGATAATAAATTGTGACCAGTATGGGATGTATATGGTGAGCACAAAAAACTTTGTATGGACATGCTATTGTACATTACGTACTGCCCCATGATTGGTTGATTGGATAGTACCATGAATAAGAATATGTGGAGTTGTTCCTAATAAAGTGGTTGGTGAGTGTATATACTGGTTATGTTTTCAACAGTGTGCCAGAAATACCTAAATTTTCAGTTTACCATAGATCATTGAGTGTTGATGATCTATTTTTTTATGTGCCCAAGCATCAGTCGAGTTGTTTTGTCTCAGGCTGTAAGTCTGTGAGTCAGAGGAGAGTGACAAAGACAGGAAGTGGCCAAAAGAGTCAGGGAGGGAGCCAGACAGGAAGTGTCCCAGCTCAGTAACTCTGCGTTGACAGGCGAAGGGCTGGTGTGTTAGCTTGTTTTGGCATGAGTCTCATGTGAATTCACTGGACACTGGAGTTAAAAGCGCCCTAGGAAAATATGTGTCATGTTCGTAGAGATCAAATGCATTGGAAAGAGGGATGCAGCATCAGAACTGTTTGTTTGTTTTAATAGACTCAAAGGAATATTTCCATTTTTCCTGCCACTTCTTTGTGCCAACTGGAGCGCCAGACTCTCCCAATGAGATTGAGCATAAACAACAAGATGGCTCATGTTTATTTTTCTCCCTTAGACTTGTTCTTTTCATATTTTACTAATGTTAGCAAGCTACTTGCAGTAACAGGAACATTGTAAGTCATGTCAAGTCAAGTAGATAAATAGGTAATGATAGACTGCTGAATAGCTATATTTCACAGTGTCCTGCTGTGAGCATGACAGGAAGCTGTGGCAGAGCAACACCAGACTTCAACAGTCAGCCTTTGTAGTTGTGTAGTTATCAATCTCGACTCTGTCTGAATTATTTGTTTTTAAATGGATTTGCAGGGTGTTTTATTTATTTCTAAAGCTCAAACTGTGTATTCGACATGTTTTTAAGAATGAAGCAGTGATTTGACTGTGAAAAGGAATTCTCACTAACTTCTTACTCTTCTGGTGCAGAGAGAAAAGGGAAACTTTTTTTCAATTAAATGCCCAGTCTATAAACCACTATGCATTCTCCATGTGTCTGAACCAAGCTAGATCATGAAGCAGATTACTTTTTCACTGTACTCTGTGTGTGTTTGTGTGTGTGTGACTGTGAGTGTGTGTGTGAGTGCGTGCTTCTGTATAAATAGCACATGTGGCAGCATTTACCACGGTCTTTTTATTTGAGGCATTTCCCTCCCTGCCTTGCTCACCACGCTCCGGTTGTTGGGATTTTAGCTGTAGCCAGGGACTGGTTCCCAGGCCTTCACATCCATGTGTGTCTACAAATTGTGTTTATACATCTGACATTTTAAAACCCATTAACTATTTAGATGTCATATGTAGTATGTGTTGACGCTTCAGCTTCAAACCCACCTGCCTTCATTTCAAAGCAGGTTTTAAAGACTTGTTTCAAACGCTCATATTGCTGCTGCTCCCGCCGACATGCATGAGTAGGATTTCCCCATATGGCGCAGTCCTTTGGAGCCAGCAAAACCCGCAGTACAATAAACAGTCACTGAAACATACCATCAGTCGCCAGCATGATTAAAGAAGTGATTTTTGCAGATCCCTCGGCCCAGCGGCAGAAAAGAAGCGTATTCTCTAAGACACTGCATTAGTTCATTTTGTATTTTAGTATACACGACAGATACGAGCCATAAACCTTGGTTGAACTGTGTTTTCTTCGTTTGAACGTGCTCGTTGCGCGTCTCCTGTTGGATGAGTGGGATTAGTCTGACGTCTGTGGATCAGACGCGAGGGTTAGTGACTGCTTTTGAAGGCTGGTGGGTGGAAATTGGGGTGTGGTGGTGTTATGTGATGACGTGTCTCCTGTAGCACCTCATGAACAGTGTCTGATTACTCATGTGATGTAATGTAACAATATCACCACCTGTACAGCTGCTGCCCGCTGGTCAAAGAGAAAACTGTAACTAGTTATTAGATCATTTTAGAATTGAACTGGTAATTCACAGTGAGTTTGAGCGGACGTCACACTCCTAAAGCTCAATAACCACAACCGACCACGGGGTAACAATATGTAAAACGTTACACAGCCTCTCTGTGTTCCCCTGCAATGGTACAAACTGTTAACTGATCTGATTAACATGATGCTTTGCATTTTACCCTGTTGAAGTGAGCAAAACAGCAGCTGACAGAGAGATATTTAAAACAGAAGGTGCTTTAGTGGATTCAAGTCTTCCGTGCGTCACTGTGAGTGTTCCATTTGTGTGTTTTTATTGAAGGCAGCTGAATCGTGTTCAGCTGCCATGCACTGTATGATAGTTCAGAGGTAACTCATCGCCTGCGTGCATTATGAAATAATAACCTGGACCTCAAATACACTGTGTTCCCACTATATTGAAAGTCACAGAAATGGTTGCATTCACAGCAAATGTAAATGTGTCTTGTGTGTGTGTACGTAAAGGTCCAGTCAGTAAATGAGCAGGGAGGGCAGGGGTCAGGTTGTAAAACCATTTGTCACCCTCAGGAAAAGTCATATACCTGCTCTGGTTTTCATCAAAACAACAACGAGAAAGAGGTGAGACTGGGCGTGTCAACACAGGCCAGAAACTCACAAGCCAGTCCTCACTTAAACCTGCTGTGGTGACAGTAAAACAGCAACACAGGCCCCGCTTCAGAGAACATATTCCTGGAGCCCAGACTCACAGCTGGAATGTACAGCAGTGACTGTGGCGTTTACTGAGCATGCCCAAACAGGTCGTTCTGAGAAGTAAAGTATAAGCTTGTCTAGCGAGGCCGACTTCAGTTTCGCAATCCAAATCCAGAGTGGGTGTTTGGCTTCTAATTAATTTGACCACATCTTTATGAAAAACCATAAGATGAATCCTGTTTTTTTTTTCTGCATTGTCCTGTGAGGTTAAGCAGGATCCTTTGAATTCATGAAGCACGGCTGGATGGCTTAATAGTTCTTAATAGAATGCAAAACAAAGTTGAGTTAGGTTAAGCAATTTTGTCTGGGTGGTGGCTGAGCTTAGAGCTAGTGTGTTGTTTCATTCAAATCAGTGGTATTAAGTTTAATTGTACTGTTCGTGATGCAGGACTGTTTAGGCTTGAATTTACATTGAATATGTTTTGATTCAGAGAACTAGAGAAACTGTATGGGCATCTGACTTCATGGCTAAAGTGGCAGTTTGTGCAGAATTATCTACCCTATCAATAACTACCCAACACAGTTATAGTTTAAATTAGCCATATGTTACCTTTAGGCAATTGAGCATTATGTTTTTGTGTGCACACCCAAAGGCATGTAAAACCACATGTTGGTGTTGGAACACTAGGCAAAGGTATGGTGCAGTTCAGATCTTATTTATGCAAAAAAAATGTAGATGAATGTGCTTCACTGCCAAAATATCTCTGGTAATAATAAGATATTATTTGAAATGAAATAGTGTGTTTGGCAGCAGCAAATGTCTACAGGTATGTTTTTATAATTTTAATTGATATACTAGTTCAGAAATTATATTTAATCCTTGATAAATAATCAATGAATGTTGTGGATCAACACCACGGCAACGTTCCCGCCCGTTCCTAGTTTTGAATCTACCAATAAAGCACAACGAACACGACATCACACATGTCCCAACACGTGCAGGCATGCACGTGACCACAAAAGGTCACCTGACACTCTTCAGAATTAGGCAGGAAATTGGCTTCCCAGTGCTGTAGTACTATACTCAAAAATGTAAATATACCTGCCAAAAAAA
Source organism: Trinectes maculatus (assembly GCA_016785345.1). Taxonomy (NCBI): domain Eukaryota; kingdom Metazoa; phylum Chordata; class Actinopteri; order Pleuronectiformes; family Achiridae; genus Trinectes; species Trinectes maculatus. Next base: position 98,144 of record JAFBJQ010000172.1, read on the forward strand.
AAGCCGAGAAATACAGTAGAGCGTCATGACAGAAGACTCTGCTGTGAAATATTTGAGCTCTGATCCAATGACGAGAGCATGCAACACTGTAACCAAAACCAAACATTAAAAAACAACAAACACACATCGTCCGTGCAGCGTCTCATATTCCTAGATCAACCTGTTCACTCGGATGGTATTTAAAGTCTTCACACTGTGACACATTCAGACACACACCCTTGTCTGAACCACCAACAAAGGTGCATAGTCTCAGGGGCAAAAACAAGCCTAAGAAGCTGCTGCTCTTTATCTGGTTTTCATGTGATATAAACTGAATTAGTTGATCAGAAGTTTTAAGTATATAATTTGAAACCCACATTGCAGTGTTAATGTTTCACTTCTACTTCCTGTAAGTACAGGTGTGAGTGTGTGTTACCATCGTTACTGTGTCTGACACAGTCCTGCAGCACAGCATGCCACTTCTTCTGCTCTTTCTCTGTCATCACACAGAAGTAATGGTGACGAGCGTACGGATGCCACAGTATGAGTGGATACTGGGTCGCACACTTGATAAACGGATTACTGCCCGCTTTGGCCTTGATGCCTGAAACGAGTCACATGGCAGAACAAGAAAAACTAGATTAAGAAATTGAATTATGGAAAAGCTATGGAAAAACTGGTGTGTAGTTTATTTAAATTCTATTTTACTTGGAACATAAACTAGATTTTCAAATAGCTGGTTAACAGAAACATGTTCTCTGTGTCTCTGTCTTACCTGGCAGGCTGCTATTCATCAGCTCTATGTACTCCTCCATTGAGGTCAGGGCCTTGTACCCTGCACAGTTGATGGTTAGTTTTGGATGCAGTCCCCGTTCATGTGCCTGTCAGAGAGATGACGGAGACATTAAGCTGTTTTCACGCAGGGGCTCAATTCACAAAATCAGAAAACAGAGATAACTCACTGTTTTGCTCTCGTGGAGGTTGATGGTGTAGCTGTTTGGTACGGATACAAAGCGATTCCTCCACTTCCGGTTCTCCTCCAGGTACTGAAACAGACTCCCTGAGAAAATGGACCTCCCAGCCAAGGGGTCCTGAAACATAATATAAGAAATAAGTATAAATATAAGTGAATTCTAAAACGCAAATGAAGTCTATCTACTCAAGGGGAACAATGCAAAAAAGGGGTTAATGTACATAATTCATGGTAATTTAGATCTAGAAGCAGATTTAATTGTATAATTACAGAGAATCACAATAGCAGATTTGGGAAAAGGGGCCTCGGTGTATATTTGTTTCCGCAATGTTGGTTAATGTCTTATTTTGCATTTCTGTCACAGACAGCTGTCCCTCAAATAATGAAGGAAGTAGATGAACTGCTGTGATGTCATTTACAAACAGCGCCTCTGTTCATGTGTAAAATGTGTTCCACTTTCTTTCCAGTGATTGGGAATGTGGACAAAAGTGGGACCTTCAGTCCAAAAAAGACGAGAGGAACTGGAGAGGTGGAGCAGAGGCCTCGCTCATTAGGTGATTCACCAAAACATCGACCCAAGAATGGACTCATTCATGCAGTGAGTAGAGCATAACGCTCTGCACGGCAAACAAAGCATGTATTGATGCAAGCTGTGCAAACATTCTTTAGCTACAACCAAAAGTCGATATTACTTAATCTTAGATACCAAGAATATTTTTACACGGCAGAAAACAAGGTATTAATGTTAATAGCATTTTTAATTTTTCTCAATTTGTAAATGACATCAATGATTAAAAACAATTCCTGTTGTAATATTATGACTTTGTACTCACCAAGCAATGGCATTCAGGAATGTGGCGACATCGGAAGTAAATAATAACAATATAAGTAAATAATATCTGATTTCAAATGGCTTCGATACATCACAATCAAGTTGTTTCAGATATCAGAGAGGCACACACTTGCGTGTTGTGATACATTTTATCATTTCATCCCATTGGCAGCTTCACAGCTCTCTCTTAAAAAGGAGGCAATGAACTTACCTCTCTGTGAAGCAGCTGTGACTGCGTCCCACCTCCTCCCTCTATCTCATAGCGAATGCTGTTGAAGAGAGCGACCGCATACTGTCGCTCATACAAGTCGCCAAACTCCCTCATCACGTCTCTGGTCTGAGCTGCAACAAGGAGGACAAACTAATTCTTACACAACTTATACAAACTGCATTGTGTCTTATTAAATTACAGTGGAGAGTAGAGGGTTATGGCCATCTGTTTTCAGAAATCAGCCCAGTTGTACAGTGAAACAGCTGAGATAAAGACATCTAAAAAGTGACATTTGACATAAGAATTGCAGTTTTTCTTTCAGAGTTAAATATTGATATTGAGTGTGGATGGACGTGGATGGAGTCGTCATTTGAGGACATACTGTGTTTTTGACCTGGAGACTTGAAAGCTGTCACTGTCATGGTTTCTATCCGCTCTCTTATTGAAAGTGTCATATAATGAAATTTCAAATAAGCCTTAAGGTAGTGACTCAGCAAATAGATGCCAACCTCAGTATGGCTTGTCACTACAGGTTTTTCTTACTGCACTACTTTATAAAATGTAAATATATGTCTATGTCGGTTTTGCAGTGTTTGGACAAAAGACATCGGAGTTGAAGCTGAATATTCATCAGTTATCAGAATCAGTTATATTGAACCGCAGTTTTTTCCAAACCCTCTCTCTGTTTGACTCAGCATTTTATTCTACCAGTTCCTCCACGGAGCATTTTTATAAATGGTGCCAGAACATCCAGGAGGGGACGCGAGCCATTCACTAAATCCAACGCTGGAAAAGGTTTGCGATGTTTACAAGTCGATCGTTGCGTCCGGTCAGCACCAGACATTGTCGACTATGATATGTTTGTGGAGGAGACGACGCAGGAAAGAGGGAGCCGGCCTGCATTGGGAGAGCAGGAAGGAAAAGTGCTGACTGGACAGGACAGACAGGGAGAGAATGTGGAGGAGACGGGGGACAGGGACACACAAACCTTTAAAAAGGAATTAATCAGGGAGGAGACCGATGGGAAAACTTTTAACTGGAAATTTGTCTCTTACATTGTTAGTAGCTGAGTAAACGTGTGTAATTGTTCACCTATACAGTACGTTGCTGGTTAACAGTCCTCCATTGCAAACATGAATAGACTTGGTATTTTCCACTGGTATTGCTGTGCCAAAATCAGCAGACTGGGAAGCTGTACGTGGACGCAGCCTTTTCGGCAGCAATTGGAATTTAGGAACAAAGGCCACATCGTAAAACACATCCGCAATCCTTTTTTTTTTTACTACTGACTAATATTCTATTCATGACATCACCTATTTTCTGTTTCCAGGGCAAATGCATGTCTGGACCATGTGTGGTCAGTAAGGGAAACACATCATGGGACTGCTGTCAGACAGTCAGTGAGTTAGTGAGTCAGTTGTGGATGTGTGTTTAAAGGACTGACGGCACAGTGTGAACCACAAACGTAAACACTGACAAGAGCGCAAATGGTTGTAAATGTATGTGACAGGTTCAGATTGTATGGATGACAGTAGTGTTAATTATCTCCGTGGCACTCATTCAGTTTACGGAAAGGCAGCTCCAAGAGCAGTTGCACACAATCTGTTGCATATGTGCACATTGCATCTGTGTTGTGTGGGCTGACAAGGAAGAGAATCGTTTTGTGAGAATGTGCTTAAGTAAAGGGAATGAAGAAATAACCGTGCAGGGAGGTTCTTACTCCAAACAAGACTCCCACTGCAGAAATGCTGAGTCGACTGAACACAGAAAGTGCACAGCCACTACCAAAGAGGTAGATTGTACTGTAAAGACATCATCTTTTCCATCACACACACACACACGCACACACACACACACACGATGATCAGAGGGACGAGTGATGAGACACAGGGAGGGTGTGAGAACCAGACAGCAGTTTCAGTTAATCGAGTGACATGTTTATACCTGCTTTACCTCAGCAGCTTCACTCAATGTCTCCTCTCCCTTCTCTGACTCAATTCCTCATTCCACTCTTTTTCTCAACACCCTGAAGTGTTCCAGAGAGATTGTGTTTCTATATACGCAGCTGTTTCAAGATAAGTTTTTTTTTACATTTCAGCTAATTGGTGTCAGCACTGATGTCAGAAACCCTCTCTACGTCACGTTTGTTAACGAGGAAGGAATGAATGCAACCATGCATGAATTTTTCTGACAACACCTTTTGGTGTCAGCGATAAAGATGTGTAATTTCTCATGATAAAAATAGAACAAGCACTTTGACATTTATCCTTTTTATGGGTGACTTAAATGATTATTAAATACGCTGACAAATTCTGTGCAGTTTCACCACATCTGGACTCAATACACAATAATCAACCCATAAGAAGACAACAGAAAAAAACAATCCATTGCCACAAGAGGCAGCCTTTTACAGTTCTTCCGGGTTTTGTGTGTATTTTCTTTGTCTTACCCACAACAATAACATCATCATTACATCACAGTAAACCTTAAGAACACAATCTTTGCTGTCTAGAAGTCCCAGAGACTGTAGTTTCTAGAAAGCACAATTCTGAAAAAGTCTATACTTCCATGTTAATGTTTCAGCCGCTGCTCCCATGCCCTGTTGAAATAGTCACCCGGACCTGCACAGTGGGAGGCTGGAGCAATGTGAGACCTAAATACCACTCTGTCCCAAACTTCCACAAACACGCTCCCCTTTGGGAAACCTACTTATTATCTCTGAGAAATAGGCCCTGCAGCCGGAGCTGGTATTCAGGGGAGCTCTTTGAGTGTAGCACGGCAACAATGCACCGATAATAAATCACCAAGGCTGAGTTCAGCCAAATTCCGGCTCATTTTATGCACAGTGTCTGCAACTGAAGTTTGTTTTGTGTCTTATCCCAACATGTAACTGTGCTTTACAGGCTGTGATCCAGGTTCTGTTGACATAATGAGCAGCGAAAACAGTTGTTGATAGTGTGTTGTTGTCTCTACCGTATGTTAAAACTTTTCTGTAACTTTCATGTGCTGTTTATAACCTTTAAAAAAAAAGAACACTTGTTCAGACACCCCTCTCTTACCTGTAATCATCTCCCGCCTGCCCTCATCCAGGTGAGAGGAAACCACGTCCCCCATGGCTACGGGACAGGACTGCAGCTGAAGGCAGCAGGGTGTAGTCCAGGTGAAAATGGGGCTGTGGTGATACTTCCAGCGGGGTCAGAAGTCCGCGCTGAGCCGCTGGAGGAGCGATCCGCTGTCCTGTGAGTGGCGCGCGGCTGTGGCGCAGGAGGAGGCGGACTGAGGCGGGGTGGCGACTCCCCGCCGGTGAAGAGGAGCTGAACACGGGTCTGGTTCACAGCGTTAGGACACACCCTCTGGAAGTCATCACCGGTCCAACGTGTTCAGTCGGCCCTGCTATGGGTGTGGCCAGAACCGGGAGCTTGGTAGAATTATACCAACATATTCAATATTTACTGAGCGCGAGCGCATTGGGCGCAGCCCAAGTCAATTTATCCTTAAATCTCCAGAGGAACATCAAACACCACATGTTATTATGACTAATGAGTCCTGAGTGATGTGGAATATGTGAAACTATTTTTCACTTTAATTTAATGTAGGTACCAGAGACTATATGAGGTGGTTTTAAACATAGTTATAAACACGATTGGTTCAGTTCTGAGGAAAAACTTCTTTTTACCATCTTTCCTGATACATGCCGCCCCCGTGTGGATTGTGTAAGTGTTGCATTTAAATATTTTTATGCAGATGAAAAATAATATTCGCACAATCCTTCACCCTTCACAAGTCTTAAAACAGTCTAGTCACGTGCTGAGATGAGAATCTGATAAAGTCAAAGTTATAATGATTTATAATAATCATCACTAATTTAACCGACATAAAAATCTAACGGCACCAGTTCCGGCGATTGGTTATTTATTATCAATTACAGGCGAGGAAACAAAACATAGAAACATAGAAACATAAAGCTCAGGCTGCTCCCTGGTGGCAGTTTCACACACATGAACCGAGGGACGTTACTCATGTGGGTTTGTGTTGTGTAGGCCTTTGTTACACAGACAATGAGGACACGTCCAGGACGTGAACGCACCTCAGCAGCTGGACCCACTCTGCGGTAAAAAGCCCCGTCAGTGGGGGAAGAAGCCGCAGTCGCAGCCAAACGTCGCAACGAGCGCACCAATGACGGGATGATGCGGAAGGATACGCAGTGACGCTCCTTCCCCACCGGAGGCGCCTCCACGGCGGTGGGAGGTGACCAGAGAGGGGGAGGACGCAGAGAGGCATCACTCGGCCCAGCGATCAGCAGCATCATGGCACCTATCGGACTCAAGGCGGTGGTCGGCGAAAGTAAGATCATAGTTTCTTTCATTATTGTTATTAGTATAATAATAATTATTATTTCATTAGATAATATACGCTGTCTGTGTTTGGCGAGATGCGGCGCTGCGCTTTGTGCGCAAACGCGCGCCTGTGTCGGTGAGCGTTTCTGCGGGATGCGGATGGTTGAGTGCGTTGATGATGGTGATGATGATGGTGGTGGTGGTGATGATGATGGTGGTGGTGGTGGTGATGATGAAGGTGGTGCTGGTGCTTCATCGTATCCAACCGTGTAGTGAAACCCGCAAAGCCCGGTTTGTTCCCGGGTCCTGCGGCGCCGATGCGCAAATCGTGCACCAGGCTGCGGAGAGCAGGAGATGGATTAGTCCAGCGATCCTCACCGTGGGCATCACTCTGCAGGAGGATGCAGGAAGCCTGGAGGGAGAGAACCGCAGCCCACATCCGCCCTGCAGTCTCCATCAGGGTTGACTCCGAGAGGAACCAAACCGTGGATCAGGCCGAACATTGCGCGGCACCGCGCTGCACGCGCTTTTTCATCGCGCCCTCGTTTGGTCATGACAGCAAATAACGTGATGCGGTGATGGTGAAGTAGATGGAGAGTCGGGGTCTCCAGCAGCGGGAGACCTGACCTGGACCGGTTGTGTTTGGAAGGCGCCGTGTTGTCAGCTGATTGGGTCCAGGGGGAGACCGTTGCTCCAGAAGGCCCCTACCCATGAAATTCCGCATAGTCCGCACAGGAGCGACCGTAACACATAAGCCCCTTTGATCATCTTCATCATCACCATCTTCATCAACCCCCATCTTCTGGTGGTGCGGCGCAGATCAGATCAGAGCTGGACCAGACCGTCCAGCATCTGATCTGTCATCCGGGTCCACTGGTTTCTGCTGAAGCTCCTGATGCAGGCCTGTACATGGAGGGGGTCAGCTGGGTCCAAGCGGCGGTGGTGGTGGTGACCAGTTCTTTCCTTTTTGTTGTTGTTGTTGTTTTATTTCTCTGAGCTGTTTTGGGGGCGTGCCCTGCCCTTGGTGCAGGATTTGCTTCACTTGATCTGAGCTGAACATCTCAGTGTGACAGCTGACCAACCCCGGTCCACATGGTCCCTCTGTAGTAACGTCTCATTGTGTGTCTGTGTCTTTCACATGTCCAACATGGCCTCACGTTTCCACAGGGCACTGCTGCACATTTTAAGGCCCCCACCCCCACACTGTTCCACACCAGCCCGCCTCCCTTCACCGTGCACACATACACCACCTCTGCTCTGATGTGACACAGGGTGAAAACGTTTGTCCTGGGCCTGGGAATCAGACCTCACACATGCAGACCAAGCAGTGATCACAGACCCAAACATGTCAGTTTTATCCTCGCAGCCAGAAGTGTGGAGTGCAGTGTTATGTAATAACTAGAACTGAATATGGAGCTGTAGGATATAGAAGAAAAAATAATAGAAAATTGAAAAAGGGGGGGGCAATGATCTTATGCGCTCCATTGTTATTATAAAAAAAAAAACATCACATGTTTAAACCAACAACCTCCGATTTTTAATGTTAATTTTTAACAACTCTGACTCATTGGTGTTACACAATAATATCATTTAAACACTGATCTGCCGGCTAAGATTCAATTAACAATACTAAATAATTGGAGTTGGGGCAGATCGTTTCACAGATGATGACACATATTGTATAAATTGGCCTTTGTCAGTGTTATAGTTGTTAGAATTAGCACAGCTCTCTTATATGGCCTCGATTAGTGATCATCCTTTTTGATGTATCATTTTGTTATGAGAGTGCAGGTTCACGTGCAACATATAAGGCCTTGTAACTAGCAGTTACATAACCCAGTTTGTACAACAAAAGGCAGGTTCTCATTGTTGGGCGGATCGTCGTTTCCAGAACAGTGTAAACACTGTGTGGATCTTTCCCAGTAGGTAAAGTCAGGAACGCGGCAGGCAACACCTGTGCTCTGTTTGGCTGAGGGAAAGCCGGGATGGGATTGGTGGAGATGGTGGAGGCAGAGAGGGAGGGAGGGAGGGCGACTCCATCACGGGTCCTCTCTGCAGCAGTGGATGAAGGAGGGGGGGATGGGCAGCGAGCGGCTCTTCACCCACCCCTTTTCATGACTGTGTACGAGCATCAGTCTCAGAGAGCAACAGAGGGAGAATAAGGCAGGATGACGCGGCTCTCGCCAGTCAGCAGTGACCTGATCACGTCTAAATCACACTGCTGCTCAGACTGAGGAAACCGAGTGACTGATGCAGTTACAGACCTGTGATTAAAAGGAACAATATTATGCAGCTGACGTTAGAGCTAAACGCTCACTACAGTATAATGGATTCAGGGCTGTTGTGTTATAGTGGTATCAAAACATACTGCAGTATATTTTGTTTTTAGATGTCATATACTGATTTCACGCAGCATCTTTAGCTGCACATCCATATTAAATGTCATGAGGTTCGTACTGCATGTTCAGTGCTGTTAAATCGGCACCTGTGCAAATCAAACACCTCTTATATCAGCAGCATAACATGTCTAACTCATTGTTAATGTAACACTGCCTGAAAAACTCAAATTGTTATTTTTTGGTCTGTCTTTATTTTTGGATTAAGCTGCTTAGATGTGGGAGGGTTAATTATTTGCTGTTCATGCTAAGATAAGCCTGGCATGTCCTGACTGTACCTGTGCACTTTAGGTAGGAATGACTGATGAGTAAGTTGATGTTTGGAAGTTGCTGGTATATTCAGTCCTACCTGTGTGGGGTTATGGGAAGAGGTGGAAGGTGAAACAGAGGAGGACACACTCATTCACATACACACACAAAGCGTTGGTGACCTTGGAGGCATAACTGAACCAGAGCCTCGCGCTATCGTCTGGGTTCAGTGTCTGACGCAGTGCCTGCAGGCCCTTTGCCTACGTAAAAACACACACGGACACACAGAAATGTAGACGCGTCCACTGTGCACACACATGAGTGCATGCTGAAATGTGTTGTCGCCGTGGTTACACTGGCTGAAACAGAGCTCGCTAATGCAGGGTTATAGTCACTTCTAGTCTTAATGAATATCCCTTTCTCTTGGGCTGAGTAAGAGTGCTGTGTCAGAGCTGGCAGACGGCCTCTTCCTCCCACTCTTCTCAGCAGCACGTGACCGCTCCCTCCGTCCTCCTCCTACGTGCGTAGAGATAAATATAACACAGCGTTACACAAATATCTACCTGTAGAGGACCGATGATGTACGAGAGCCAAATTGCATGGGCCAAGATGCTGTTGTCCTTAAACAACATAAACAGAAAGTGCAGATTGCGGATGTGATGTGTTGAGGCATTATGCTGACAGTACGAGGCAAAGTAGAGTCGCTGTTGGTTCTGGTGAACCAGAACATCTGAGGTGGATGAGGCTGCAGAGATGGATGAAGTAGCTGCAGCCTGCACAATGCATCACTTGCTCGCCTCCAGTCCGTTATGTTCTGTCGGCCATTTTCAGCACCATAGGTTTCTGTGAGTTGTTTCTCAGCTTCATTTAGAGCAGACCTTTAGCACCGTGGACTGCTTAAACAACAGGACATAGTAAACGCACCCATTAATCCATGTGTTGATTCACTGCATTAATTGGCTGCTTTATAAATTTAATAGATGATTACTAATAATGTTTTTAGACTGTGGACAGGAGGTGTCCACAATGTATGTTTTTGAAATAACTGAATATTATTATTAGCATTATTATTATCGTAGATGTCGATTTTGTCACCCGACATCCATATACATGCAACTGTTCCACAAAAACCAGAATTTCTACCTAACTGTCACGTCACCATGTTTTGCTAAATGATCACTGATTGATTACATAAGAGACAGAAAGGGAGTGACTCCACTGCAAATCCCTCACAGAACCTCCTTGATGTCAAGTTAACAAAGGTGGCCGACAACTCCATATGTGAAGAAAGTGTGTTGCAAACAACTTGACCAACAACAGCTGCAGTAATTACTTGCATATAATGTGATGTCTGTTTGTGCCTTCACACACCAGATATTTATACCTTAGTCTAACATCTGGAGTTATTAGAAGCATATTAATATGTTGACTCTTGTTATGTAATCGTGCAGTTGTTGACACTTTAATTACCCTGTTTGTCCAGCTCCATGAGAAATGTCAATCTATGTCCCACACTGTTCCCAGCGATTAGATCGGTTTATGTACCATATCTGTGGCAGGAAGTTTCTTGTCTGTCTGCATGCATTACTCATGACTCTGTTCAGCTCTGACCTACGTGACCTCTGACCTCTGGCTGGATATCAAGTAGTTATCAACCCATGATCTTTTTTTTCCTCATTTCTTTTACACCCAAAATTGTTGTTTTTGGCTGGTTGGGATGACATGTCAGTCTGACCAGTATTCGACACATAGTCAATATTTCCTCCACTGTGACAATGGCATATGGCATAATAATGGCATATGTGTGTTTGTGTGTGTGTGTGTGTGTGTGTGTATCATTGTCATACTTGAAATGAAGTCTGTCTGAAATGGCAGCCTGTCTCTTTAAGATCAGCAGGGATGGCCTCTTTCAGGAGCAATGTTACAGTGAAGCGGAGGTCCAGAGAAAAAATGGGTCATGTACTCAGAGGTGAAGGTCCCTGATAGGGGGAGAGCCACGAGTCACAGGGAGAAACTGCTGCATAATGTGCAAAGTCAAGGCTCAGAGCAGTGTGTTCTGGTTTAAGCAGCAAAACCATGTACCAGCTAAATTTAAATGTATCAAAACATTGTAAATAAGGTCAAAGGTTTGACAACAAAATCCTATTGTGTGTTTTGTGTGACTTGGCTTTCCTCCCCGGTTTTTCATAAGGATGTGTGTCCTGTTAAACTGGATGTAAGAGAGCTTCTGAGCCCTGTGTGTGTGTCTGTGTGTGTCTGTGTGCGTGTGTGTGTGCGCGCGCGCATGTGCACGCCTGTTTGGTTGACACAGCTGTTGCAGTGTGTTTGTTCAGGTCTCTTTCCTCTTGTCTGACTGGTGCGTTCATGTATTGTTGTGCCTCTATCTGAAGGTTCAGACTGGAAAGATCCACAGTTACACGCCATACTGACGCCGTCAGACCAGTGCATGCTCTCATCCCCTCATCCTCTCCTGTAGAAAACATCTCTCTCATCTGTTTGCCTCATTTCACCTTTAGAGGTGTTCAAACAGAACGTATGAGGGAACTTTTTCTTGGAGGTTTTCTCTATCTGAAAAATGCTGCAGCACAGAATGAGAGGAAACACATCAGCTGCAGCAAAAGGAAAAGGCAGCATGAGTGACGGATTTCCTCCACTCATCCTGTGGCCTGCGGGAGGAAAAGACCAGACGTTTTTCTTTTTAAATATGACCCAATATTTAATTACGCAACTATTACTTTCAACACTTAACTTCTCTCTTCAAAATAATGTCCATATTTTAATTTCTTAAGCTCCTCTGACTCACAGAAGGTGAGAACCGTCTGTCTCCATCTTCACCCAACCTGTAGTTATCCTTTATTTTCATGGTACCCATTTATTTACACATGCTTCCTACCGTCTGTCTTATCGATCCTGTTGTTTTCCTGCAGTTCCTCCCTCTCTGCGAAATGAGCCAATCAGCAGCTAGTTTCTTCACCACCTGGATGACTTTACTCATTTGTTTGTTGGGGGGGATCTATTTGGCTGAAATGATCACGTTTGTGCTTTTAGTTTGCTGTGTTTTCCTGTAATCTCGCCTCCGCAAGTCCCTTTTAATCTGCGGTAATCCATCAGTATCTCTATGGCCTTAGGTTTTAGCCGAAGGGCTTAGTGGGTTACATTCATGGTGATCCAGCATGATGTCAAAGACTGATTCACCTTTCTAATGGATTTATCCTAATGCAGCTGGCAGATGGTATGGAAGTGAGCAGGCCAATATTAGTATTCTTGGTATTAGCATGGCCGTGCTGATCTCTCAGTGGATGAGACTCGTTTTCCTGTGTGGATCTCTGAAATCAAACTGAACACATTCAGACTCCTGACGATGTTTTTTTTTTTATTCTTTTGCAGAGATTATGAATGATGTAATCAAGAAGGTGAAGAAGAAGGGAGAATGGAAGGTAAGACGTCAATTTTAGAACATACTGAAACAGCTACTGAGTTTAAAAAAGTCCACACATTAAAATACAGCTGGATGTTGAAAGCTGAAGTCAAAATATACAAACTGTGGAGCACTATTTGCACATTTGAGACAGTCTTTTTGCTAGCCACATGCTAGCCACATGTAATGAAAGTAATGGGAGTTTGTGTATTTACTGTCTTCCCTCTTGTTGCCAGGCGCTGATTGTGGATCAGCTGAGCATGAGGATGTTGTCTTCCTGCTGCAAGATGACAGACATCATGACAGAGGGCATCACAAGTAAGAGACGATGGTCACACGTGTCATTACTTTGTCCTGTCACACCTTGTTGTGTTTACTTATGAATGTTTACCTCTGTAACTGCATACTTGTATATGCTTGTTTCTTTCCTGTAGTTGTGGAGGACATCAATAAGCGGCGAGAGCCTCTTCCAAGCCTGGAGGCCATTTACCTGATTACACCAACAGAGAAGGTCAGCGTGCTTCTCACTTCCTTGGTCTCTCTCTTTCTTTATTTCTTTCTCTCATTCTTTCAGTTTCAAATTATCTTGGATAACTGCACGCAAATCATAAGAAAATAGATCAACGTGCAGTATGAAAGATAGGATGAAATTAAGTTAGAAAAGTCAGATGAAACTAAAAAGTGGGATATTTTGACGGTGTGAAAGAAGAGTGTATTGTTTTCAGATATTCACTTTTCATTGTTTTCTTTTCGATACACTAAATAAATGCATATATGCACCATTTTTATTTGAATGGCGCCACTCAGTGATTGTCTCTGTCGCTCCCTGCAGTCTGTCCACACCCTCATCGCAGACTTCAAAGACCCTCATTCAGCTAAATACAAGGCAGCCCATGTTTTCTTCACGGACTGTGAGTATAGAGCTACATGAGCTACTGCATGTGCTTTATATGTGTGTGTGTGTGTGTGTATGTGTGTGTGTATACGTGTACATATGTTGTCAAGTCATTAAGATAAAATGATTAAGAGCATCAGCTTTTAAAAAAATCTAATTATTGTTGCTTGCGTTGTCTGGTTTTCTTCCAGCCTGCCCTGATCCTCTGTTCAATGAGCTGGTGAAGAGCCGCGCTTCGAAAACTACTAAGACACTGACGGAGATCAACATTGCATTCTTGCCCTACGAGTCTCAGGTAGGTAGTAACTGTATATGTGTCTGATAAACGTGAACTCATTGCTTTATTTGTATTGATTATGTAAACAGTGTTCAGAGTGTCTTTTTGTCTCACACGGACGTTTATGGAGGTTTATCTCTGGTTAGACAAAGATTTACAGATATTTTGAGCGGCAGCAGCGAGAGATCGATGAAGACAGACAGGGACGCTGCACAGGACACAGACAGGAATAGTAACAATGAGGTGATGGATTGTTAGTTTCAGGGACGTAGAGAGAAACACAAATGCACACTCAGGTGTTGCTGACTCATCAGTTACTATGTTTGTTTCAGAAACACTCATCGCTATCACTGTCTCCCACTTGTTTTCTCCTTTACTCCCTCAGTATCTGAAAATGCCACTTGGCCCATAATGCCTTTCTCCCCTTCTGTGTACCGCAATTAATTCAGAGTCAGTGGTTTTATGCTCCTGGCAAAATGCTGCCTGGTAGCCCCTCCCACACAGTCTGAGGCTCTCTCTCCATTGGGTGAGCCTGGAAGCACACAGGAGGCAGCAGCCAATTGTAGCCTCTCGCAGAAGTGTGGTCATGTGACTGTGCACAGATGGGATGGGAGGATGCAGATGCAGCGAGTGATACAGGAGCAAGGACATCAGAGGAGTAGAGAGGAGGAAGAGCAAAGGAGGGTAAACAAGGAAATGAAAGGAGGGGAAATGGGTAAAAAAAGAAAGAAACATTGATAGACGATTAAAAAACAGAGGAGCAAGAAACTGAGAAGAGAAGAATAGATAGATAGATAATAAGGAAAGATGAGATGCTATAATAAACTGTAAATATGCTGCATGTCCACACTGACATGAAATCAGACATGAAATCGTCTTTTATGTTGTGGACTTTATTCCAGACGTTTGTATACTTACAAATACAGATGACGGTGCACATGACGTAATCATAGACAACACATAAAGCGTGAATATTCTTTAAGCAGGAGGTTTAACTGTGTTTTTTGTGTGTGCAGGTGTACTCTCTGGACAACCCAGATGCCTTCCACAGCTTCTACAGCCCCCATAAGACCCAGCTGAAGAACCCGGTGATGGAGAGGCTGGCTGAGCAGCTGGCCACGCTCTGTGCCACCTTGAAGGAGTACCCCGCTGTCAGATACCGAGGGTGAGCAGCGCTTCAGCCTCACTCTGCTTTACAGAATAGTCATCATGTCACACATGTAATCAAACTCCTGCTAACACTTGTAACAGCAGCTGAAACGCAGGTGTTACACACGTCCATCATACAAATGACGGAAAATTTAATGAAGCCTGTTTGAACATCCGTCTTGTCCTTCTCCGCGTGACAACTTGCCAACTGTTATGTCTACATCCATGTGCTATTGTTCATCTGTGCATCTGTCCATCCATCTCTCATTTTTTCCCCCATTCTGTCAGGGAGTACAAGGACAACGCCACCCTGGCCCAGCTGGTTCAAGACAAACTGGATGCCTACAAGGCTGACGATCCCACCATGGGAGAGGTAACCTTAACAGAATTGATATATTTTTTTGCTTGTGAGATACAGATTTTTGATTTGCGTTGTTTTTAATTGATGATATATATTTCAATACTAAATGTGTCTGCCCCTGTCATTCTTCATTCTCATTCTCTCTCTCTCTCTGCAGGGCCCAGACAAGGCTCGCTCTCAGCTGATCATCCTGGACAGGGCATTTGACCCTGTCTCACCCGTCTTGCATGAGCTCACTTTCCAGGCTATGGGTTACGATCTGCTGCCCATCGAAAACGACGTGTACAAGTAAGAAATATGCAAACGAGTAAACACATACACTGGTTACTTGTGAGGGCTGTGTTTACTGTTTTTTTCCAATCAAATTATAGTAGATGTAGTAGATAATATGTTCAAATCCACCCTGTTGATTTTCTTTCAGTCAGGACGTGTGTTTTGTTTTGTTTTTTCCAGGTATGAGACCAGTGGCATCGGAGACTCTCGTGAGAAAGAGGTACTGCTGCATGAGGACGATGACCTGTGGGTGAGCCTGAGACACAAACACATAGCTGAGGTGTCCCAGTGAGTACTTCTGTTTGATTTAATACTATACCATTGGATCATTTACCCTTTTCACTGCAAATAAAGCATTGTTCAAAACATTCTCTTATGCGCTCATCCTTTGCCACCTGTGTTTTGTAATTCAGGGAAGTGACTCGTCAACTGAAGGAATTTTCCTCCAGCAAGAGGATGAACACTGGAGACAAGGTAACGAGATGCTGGTTTGTTGATCTATATATAAATAATTTTATTTCATTCTATTTCATTCATCTTGCACCAACACCTCGTGTGTCTTTTGTCTCAGCAGACTACAATGAGGGATTTGTCTCAGATGCTGAAGAAGATGCCTCAGTACCAGAAGGAGCTCAGCAAGGTGTGTGTATCCACATGCATGTGTGTATGTGTTCCTTTGTGTGGTGTGTGCTTACTGTGTCTTTCTTCTTTTCCAGTACTCCACTCACCTGCAGCTGGCTGAGGACTGTATGAAGCATTACCAAGGAACAGTGGATAAGTTGTGCCGTGTGGAGCAGGTGAGAGGTCAGGAGAGGAAATGAAGAAAAGAACATGCGTTTGTGAGGATTTAATGGATACATTTTCTGCTGCAGGATTTGGCTATGGGAACAGATGCTGAGGGCGAGAAGATCAAAGACCCGATGAGGGCTATCGTGCCAATTCTGCTGGACGCTAACGTCAGCACATATGACAAGATTCGCATCATCCTTCTCTACATTTTCCTCAAAAATGGTGGGTAGCAGCAAACAGGCAAAACCTTGTTTTATTGTTTGATATGACTGATCGCGTTTTACTCTTTGTTGTTTGGGCATCACCTTTTGTCCTGTTTTAACATTTTAACCTCTAGATTAAACTCCATTAGTTTAAGAAAGAAACAAATAACTGCAATCTGAGGAGAGAAAAATAAGTTAAGGAACATAAGGTGAAATCAAAGAGGAAAAACTTTATGTTGTTATTGCCCGGAAAGGCAAATCACAAATTCCCCAGATGAGAAGAGGCCGAACATATTAATTGTAAACAAGTCATACAGATGTTTATTTTGTGTGTGTGTGTGTTCATGTTCAGGCATTACAGAGGAGAATCTGAACAAGCTGATTCAACATGCTCAGATTCCTCCTGAGGACAGTGAGATAATCACCAACATGGCTCACCTGGGTGTCCCCATCATCACAGACGTAAGATCCGTTGTCTGTTTTTTCTTTTCGTCTCTCTCTTTTCCTTCTTTCAGGCTGAATGTCTTTTAGTCTCTTTACCATCATCTCCCTGGGTCTCACTTCACTCCTCCTCCTCTTCTCCTTTTTATTTGTAAAGTCTGCACACACGTCATCTTTCGGTTTACCTTTGTTTGATGTAACAATATATTTTTATAGATGGTCACATGGTCATTTCAGGCCACAGGCCTCCTACAAATGGCTTTCACAGACAAAAAAAAATCTATAAATCCATCTTGTTTCCTCTCTCTGTAATCAGTCCACCCTCCGCCGAGGAAAGAAGTTGGACAGGAAGGAGCGTGTGAGTGAGCAGACCTATCAGCTGTCCCGTTGGACACCACTGGTCAAGGACATCATGGAGGTGCGTGTCCGAAAATTAGATCCCTCTTTTACTTTTATTTAAACTGCTATTCCCGCTGTTGATGTTGGGTGTTTTTTTTTTTGGTTGTTTTTTTAATCAATCAAACGTATTTAAAGCCTGGAGGTTATGAACTATATTCAGCCCCTTATTTGTGTGGAAAAAAGGGTCTCATGACAAAATCATATATGGTTGTTATGTAGCAACTGTAACAAGAGTAACAACGTTTAATGTTAAACATCTAATATGTGTTTTTTTTTAATCTCCCATTAGGATGCTATTGATGATAAGCTAGACACCAAGCACTACCCGTACATCTCCACCCGCTCCTCCGCCTCCTTCAGCACCACTGCAGTCAGGTACACACACACACTAACACATGACTCCACATGCATGGTAGTGGTCAATTTTAAATTACAAAAGAGAAAAGTGATGGTATTGGATCAATAGTAGTTTTGGGAGGGAGATGATTCTGACGGATCAATACTCGAGAGACATCAGGGGCAGGGTGGAGCTACTGGTGACAGGCAGTAATTTGTGAGCTGTGTTCAGATCCCTGGAGACAGAGCTCCTAAATTTCCCCCATGCTAAGATATATATTCATTGATCAGGGAAATAACACAGGGCAGAAGCATCTAATCATTTAAGCCTCTGGAAAACTGATTAGTTGGTGTGTGCAGCCTCCGTCAAGCTCCACCAATCAGATGCTCAGGATCAATCTATAATTAGTCTGAATGGAAACAACACCTGAGACACTTGGTTCATCATGGCGTTTTAGCTAAATGCAATTAACACCATTCACAACATATCTTGAGAGAATTGTTGAAAGTAATTATGATGCTAAGCAAAAACATTTGTTACATGGATCCTGTTTATCTGTTCGGGCAGTGCTCGGTATGGACACTGGCACAAGAATAAGACACCTGGAGAGTACCGCACTGGCCCCCGTGTCATGGTCTTCATCATCGGTGGCGTGTCCTTCAGCGAGATGCGCTGCGCCTATGAGGTCACACAGGCCAATGGGAAATGGGAAGCCATCATTGGTGAGTAAGGCAACAGGGGGCGGCTCTAAGCTAAGAACAAGAGGAGGGGCTGATAAGTAGATGCTTGACATGACTGCTCAGAGATGCACACGCATTGACCTTGAACACACAGTGGACGTGTCTCTGAGCGGACATGTCTTGGCGAACCTGTGAAACAGGACCAGATTTACCCAGCATCATGGACCAGCCACAGCCGCTTCACTTTAGCATAACTCCTACACCGTTAGTCGGATCCAAGTATATCCACGGTATGTAGAGGTGCAACAACTTAAAACTGAGCCACTACAATTTAAAACTAATAATAATGTAAATATTGCACTTTTATATAACAACAACCACAAGAGCAGCAGCAATATAATTATTATCAGTAACAGCAATTAATAATAATGATGATGATGTATTCTGCTTCACAGAATACCACCATGGCTAATAAACGCCTAGAATAATCAAAACAAAACAGGAAAATTACAAACATTAGTTCAAATTTCACTTTGCATATGTAAATAGTTTTGGATGACATTTCAGAGTTCCTATTTTAAGAAAAATTCAAAAACCATTCAGATTTTTGTATTTTGTACCCTTTAAACTGTTATTACACAGCCCACAGAAGGGCTGACGAGAACTCATGAATTGCACATTTTTTGACAAATGCTGTGAAAAACTCCAGGCGTCCAGAAAAAGACATAAATCTTAAGACTTAAAAAAGGTTAAATCAGGAAAGGAAATCAGTGTAGAGGTTGTTGTTGCAGCCTGCCTGTTGTGTGCAGTGTGTTCTGTTGAAATAGCCCTTTGTGTTATGCCCCTCTGTACTGTTTATGTGCCAGACAGTCTGTGTTAGTTCTTGTTGTGCTCTGCTTCAGCTGTTGTCTTTAAAAACAACTATTGTCTTTCAATTGCAGCCTTTGCAATGTCTTTTTGTGTTTGTGCAAAATGACAGATGTTGGTGTGTGTGTGTGTGTGTGCGCGCATGTGGTCTCACGTGGTGAGTGTCTCTGTCTGGGTGTGCGTATGTGACGGTTGCTTGTCTTAACCCTTGTGTTTCTGGCGAGAGAGTAGAGGAGGGGGCGTGGCCAGTGCTGAGAGACGCGTGGTGAAGCCGCCTCTGTTCCTTCACAGGTTCCACCCACATGCTCACTCCCACCAAATTCTTATCGGACCTGCAGCACCCCGACTTCCGAGAGTCCACTAGGGTGTCCTTTGAGGACGCAGACCCCTCCGAGTGAGGCAGAGACAGATTGGGAGGGAGGGAGAGAGAAATCACACTGAACAAAGTAAAGGCAGCCGCACAATGAAGCCCTTTCTGAACCTTCACAGCACAAGGGCTTCCTCCTTGTTCCCTTTTCTTCTTTGAGCACTCAGTACTGTTTTCTGTAACCCGCACCCTCCTCCTCCCCATGTCCCTCAGGGATGGGCACCCCTGACCTCTCCTCAGCACATAGACCACTCCATCCGCCTCCACTTCCTGTATACCCACACTTAGCCAATCATTATTCATTATTTACATGTGACCTGTCTACAGAGACTACAGACGTCCAGACATAATCACTTTTGAAGACACGTGGATTTCATTTCTCACATGTGACACTACCAATTATTCTATCTCTAGTGCAAGAAAATTATAAAACATAACTCTGCGTAAAAGTGTAATGTTAAGTAAGTTACATGCATCAGATTGAATCGTGTTGACACTAACATATACTAACAAAAAAAAACACAGTAAAAGTAGTGAAGTTATCTGGGGCTAATGAAGCCTTTCATTGTCACAACTTGACAAACTGGACGTGACGACCCAGAGCATGTGACAGTAAATACATAAGTCCAGCAGGGCTCTGTCTGCAAACCAACAGCGAGGACATTTGGCTGCAACCCAAGTAAAGTCTGTGCAGATGAGTGGTCATGTCTGTGGGGGTTGTGACCCCATCCCTGCTGCCTCCTCCCATCATCTCAACTGGGTGGATTAAATCGACCCTCAGCTGCCACCCAAAGGGCCCACGCCACAGATTTAATCTACCCTCAAAATCCATCCTTTTCTACTGTCTGATCATTTTTCTAATGAACACATAGCAAACACCGCCCCCTGGATTTATTTACTGGTTTCTTTAGGACAGGGCTTGGAGTTGATGCTGGAATTCACATAAAGATTCCCAGCACCTTTTTGACTCCATCCACATCAGTCTCTCTCTCTCTTTCTGTCTCGCTCTCTCTCTCTCTCTCCTCACATGTGATCATGGGTGAAACACAGAATCTATTTCAGTGGAATTCACCATGACACAGTCTGAGGCTGATGCGCTGTAGCAACCTAACAGAAACACTCTACGTCTGAACACACAGACTGATTTTATATGTTTTATGTTACTAAAAGTTTTTTATAGATGTGAAAGACTTATTTTGAACCAAGTAGTTGAGGAATAAGGTAATGTATCACTTGGTTCAGATTCAGTTGTTTTACACATAAAGAACCACATGGTGGCGCTATCTGGATATATGAAATGACCAGATCCTCCTCTCATCACCAGATTCTAACACATATCTTCAAAAACCTGCTACCAAACTCAGGTTTAGGCACATTCAACACATTATCCCCTTGTTTGTTTTTTTTTGTTTGTTTTTTTTGCTTATCCTAACCCCCTCATTCCTACTTTAACACAAACATCCATGTTTAATGCTCGATTTCCACCCGTAACGACAGAATGTTCTAGCCCTGGACATCCATCACATTGAAGACTAATCTGCTAAAGCGATATCGTTCACAAGTCAGATTTATGGTTTCATGGTTTTCTCAGCGAGCACCCTGAGCAGTATGGCCACTCCCCCACATACTGCCACATCCAGCACCTCCAGTGTACAAAGGCCATCACTCATTACAACAAGTTGTGTTTGTTTTGACAAACAAGTTGTGTTTGGTCTAAACCAAACCATGTTCAGTACCTTAGTGGCGTTGGATGACAACGTCACTGTGTTGTGTTTCTGGGGCTACAAGGCCCACGAAGCTGTGTGTTTGGGGAACAGCAGAGAAGCAGGTGAGGCCAGTCCAACACTGACCTCTGTGACTCACTATTAAAACAACCAATCACCCATGACCCCCGCATCACCATGCCAACCCTACTCGAGCTGGGTCTGCCTCTTCAACCACTTCCACATCCCATTAGGGCCGAGTTTCGTGGTGAAGCATCTAATCAAACCCAACTGGACGAAACATGCAGCTTTGCAACAGAAACAAACCAAATGTAGGTCAATACCACTGATGTTGAACAGGTGTGAGGAGTAAATCAAATATCTGGTCAAGAATCAAGATGGCAGCTATCAATCTGGAAATACGCAAACGAAGCTACAAACTACATGTTTGCTTTACTCCACTTAGCACCTTTCAAGTTCCACAGTGTTTTAAATGTCTCTCTAGATGTCACGAGAATTCATCTCTGTCCTACGAAGGTTTCATATTCTCATTCATGTTACTGGCAGATGAAAGACCTAACTTTTGGATTTCATGACAAATATAGAAGATCTGCTTTGGTCTCTTATTCGCAGTATTTAATTTCCCCCCCCCCCCTTTTTGCTTATTCTAACTGCTTTTTTTTCTCTGCATGCTCATTAATTAAAGGCCTACATGGTCATGTGCACCTTTTTTCTAACATCTAATTGGCTGTGCTGTCTATACAGGTTTGGTGTTGTGGGCTTTTCACTAGCTTACCTGCCACTTGCAGCTCACAGAGTCATGCCAGTTGCGTGGTCCCATCACTGATCTGTGTGCTTCCATAATGTTCAGCTGCATGTGATGTAGCACAAGATTTTATCAGCTCAACATCTGTGGAGTGAAACAGAGGGGGGGGGGGGAAGTACAGAGTTTTCATAGCGAATGTTGACAACACATTTTGTCTCCTGAGTAGTTACAAGTGTGCAAATCTAACTCAAATCTGTCTGTCTGTGTGTCCTATACGTGTGCGTGTCTCCAGGCTCGACCGAAATCTTCACCCCCACCAGCCTGCTGGAGCAGCTCAAGGCCATGAACAAACCAGATGAGGAAGTGACAAGCTAAAATCTTCCAATCACATCTGTCTCTGACCACCTATCCCCCTCCCACCCCCCCCAAAAGACCTGTCCATTAACTGTGTATGCATCTTGCTTGAAAAGAAAAAAAGACATCTTAGATGATTAAAAAAAAAACATATATGTTGTATCAAAGAATGAACCTGTTGCAAGTATTCTCATGTTTTACAATGGATGCAACAAAACAAACAGAACAGAGGGCCATTTAAAACTCAAAAGTACCAAATGTAATACTGTATGTTATGAAACCCGCTAGAATGTTCAAAAGGTAGATCACTTCCTGTTTGGTTCCCTTCGTAATACTCCCTTGGTGTAAGTTTTATTGGAAGCAGGTGGAGGAGGGATGTGAAGCTTGTGAAGTTGATGTAAAAAAAAAAAAATTGTCATCATGCAATATACATAAATATAAATGTATATATAAATATGTTTCATCAGAGAGGAGCCACCCTCTCCTATTTGAGATGTGCGTGTTTAGTAGCATGCTTGGACTTGTGTGGACTGTTAATGTGTTTGTACTCAGTTGAGATGTTCTGGGAGCTGTAGTTACCGCTTAGCTTTTTCCAAAGATGCCAAACTTGAGTACTTCACCGAGAAAAAAACAAAACAAAACTCTGTTTTGAGCAGAAAAATATTTTGACCTGAGGGACCTCTGCCAAAACGAATGTAAACGTGCTGAAAAGAATATTAAACAGTTACACAAGATTTGGGAAATGATTACGTATGATGAAATTAAATTAATCTGGTATTATGGCGGTGCTTCCACTGGTTGTACTGTAGCTGTTGTCATGCAATCAAAACACTGTCTTTTTTCTGACATATTCTGGTGTAAAGTTTCGATTGTAACACACAGCACATGTTGTGTACGCTGGAAAAACTGACAAAGCTATAGAAACGATTTCACAGGTTCATTTGGATAAACTGATGCAGTTTTTAGAGTTGGTTAGCTCCTGCTTTACAAATGTTCTGTCCTGTGGAGCAGGCGGCTGTGTTTAATGTCTGGAACTTTGTTAAACTGTCGGTGGAGTACTCCGAAAACTTGGCAGACGATTAACGAGAAGAATTATGTAAAATAGAAAAATCCAAAAGTGGTCCAAAGTCATCCCTCCTCCAGCTGCCAGGACTGTGAAGTATTCACCTGCCACAGATTCTTCATTTCTCTGCAGAAACTGTTTTAATGTCTAAGGGCCATTGCTTGCTGTTAGATAAAGAATAATATTAAAAAGGGCCAGTTGTATTTCAGTATTGTATCCGTCAGATTAAGTCATATCATTGGTTTGTAATGATGTTCAATTGGGCCATGCACTGAGTAGTGTCGTGTATATGCCATATGTTGCTGTTTTAGCGTCTCACTGTTGACTGGTGATCTTTCTGACTGTGAAGTAGTGATTACGTTTTCCTTTAAAAATGCCAATGTGAAGCCACCGTGTTTGTGATATTTTAGCTGTAGCTGTTAGTGGTCAACTGGGAAAACAAAATATTATCTATATTTTCTTTGTCTGTTTTCCTCCTGTTGCAATGGTGAATGGCTTTGCAAAACAAAAACCCACTCGACTTCAGCCCAACCGTCTCACTTTTAATACCCACCTTTCTTCTTTCATTTTCCTGGCCAGACAACCTGTATATTGCACTACTGCATTCTTTTTGTGATACAAATGCTTGACTTTGTTTGTTTTTTCTATGATTTGCTATTGTGTTTGTTTACTCTGCGATTTACTCTGTTATCTCTGTTAACCGATTTATATATAAATTATTCATCAGAGGACAAAAATAAGCATTAGTCTGTCCTGAGGTTGTTTAAGTTATTGGAATTGTTTGTTTGCCAGTGTTGAAGCACAAACAATACTTCCATATGTATCTACTACTATGTACTAAGGCTGTCTAATAAACTGGCTTCCATTACATTAAAGTCTCAACTCATTTTTTTAATGTATTGTAACAAGTATCCTTGTTGTTCATTCGCGTGTCCAGACTCTGACTTTTTTCTCACTTAAAAATGTATAAGGTTTTCTTCATGTATTGGATCCCTTAGATGTGTGATGTATAGATGGTATGACTTTTTATTTTGACAAGTTACCTTGCAACGACTTAATTTGGACATCTTACTTTACTGTGACCATACTGATTTTACACAATATAATGAGGTGTTTATGTGATGCTTGGCTTTCCACTATACTGTGACGTTTTGACGCGCTCTGAATGCACTTGTCACGTTTTTGTGCAAGGTGAAAATTTTGTCCAACTCGCGATGACATACTGTACTTTGACGCTTTGATGCATTCTGGACGCGTTTTGACGTTTTTGTGAAATGTCAATATTTTTCTGTTTTGACATTTTGACACATTCTCAGAAAATGAGAATATTAACCCCTTAAGTTTTTTTTAGATTTTGGACCTATGCGAAAATGAGGTTTTCTGGCGCCTAATTAACAAAATATTATTCTGGGGGGTGTTTGAACGTTATTTCCTGCCATTCTAGTGCGTTATTTCCAATTTTAATTTTTGGCCGTTTTTGGACATTTTCGACATACTAACCCCTTACGTTTTTTTCAAATTTTTGACCTATTAGAAAATGAGGTTTTCTGGCGCCTAATAAACAAAATATCATACTGGAGGGTGTTTGCACGCTATTTCCTGCCATTCTAGTGCGTTATTTCCAATTTTAATTTTTGGACATTTTCGGACATTTTCGACATACTAACCCCTTACGTTTTTTTCAAATCTTTGACCAATGAGAAAATGAGGTTTTCTGGCGTCTAATCAACGAAATATCATTCTGGG
>JAFBJQ010000173.1:0-102630 GCA_016785345.1 Trinectes maculatus
GAAAAATTCCAAAAAATGGCCAAACCCGAAAAAGGGAAAAAACGCGCCCATTTGGTAGAAAATAGCCTGAAATCACCCCCCCCTGAAATCATCCCCCAGAATGATATTTTGTGAATAAGACGCCAGAAAACCTCATTTTCTCATCGGTCAAGAATCGCAGAAACACGTAAGGGGTTAGTTTGTCGAAAATTCCCAAAAATGGCCAAACACGAAAAAGGGAAATAACGCACCCATTTGTTAGAAAATAGCCTGAAATCACCCCCCAGAATGATATTTTGTGGATTAGATGCCAGAAAACCTCATTTTCTAATAGGTCAAAAATCGAAAAAGACATAAGGGGTTAGTATGTCGAAAATGCCCAGGAAATGGCAAAAAATAAAAAATGTAAATAACGTGCTAGAATGGCAGATAATAGCGTGAAATCACCCCCATGAATGATATTTTGTTGATTATACGCCAAAAAAACAAATTTTCTCGTACGTCAAAAATCGCAAAAAACATAAGTCTGTTGAAAATGCCCAAAAATGTTGAAAAATTAAAATTGGAAATAACGCACTAGAATGGCAGAAAATAGCACCAAATTACCCCCCAGAATCATATTTTGTGGATTAGACGCCGAAAAAGCTAATTTTCGGACATGTCAATAATGCAAAAACCGCATACGGGGTTCGTATGTCAAAAATGCCCCAAAATGCTGAAAATTTAAAAATGTAAATAACGCGCTAGAATGGCAGAAAATAGTGTGAAATCACCCCCCAGAATTATATTTTGTTGATTAGACGCCGGAAAACCTCGTGTTCTCATATGTCAAAAATCCCCCCAAAAAGGTAAGGGGTTAGTATGTCGAAAATGGCCAAAAATTTTAAATGGAAATAACTCTTTCTCACATATTGCACTAATGAATAATTTATAATGAGTAATTGAAATTACCTACACTGCCATTTACCTGACCAGTAAGAGTATAGTGATTATTTTTACTGCCTTGACACAATGTTCTCTCAGTATTGACCGAGTGGCTTACTCGGTAAGGCATCAGGTTTTGGAGCTGGTGATTGTGGGTTCAAGTCCCATCTTTGACTCCTACAGACAGTGCGGAGAAAAGACAATGTGATTTTTCAGCACATTTATTTTCCTTTAGAAAACAGACAAAAACAAGTAATTAAATGTCATTCCTTGTAGTCTGGAGATCCAAAAGGTAACATTTGAAAAGATTTAGTTGCAATGTACAGTTGATGTTTGAAGGTGAAATGATTTAAATTGAAATTGGATATTTTACTTTACATAGAATGAAATTCTCTCCCACAGAGAAAAACCTATGTTCTTTTCCTTCTTGTGTTTCTTTTGACAATTTGTATTTCCAAGTCAGAGTGTCCATTCATGTTTTGGCTTGCATGGCCACAAAATGGCATGCTGTCAGTCAGGTTACAGACATACCACAGTAATATCTGAGCATACACTGGTCTGCCCACACTACCCCACACTGTCATGGAAACCTTGTGTTTATTTCTATAACATTTTCTTATTTAGATGCATCCAGTAGAGTGCTGCAAGGTTGGAATCTTCTAGAGGTGCATAGTCATAAGTGTAATTGCTCTGTCAGTGGTGGCAATCAAGTGTCTCACCAGGTTTAACTAAAACAGATATGACTGTATCAGGGTGACTTTGGTGGAAAAAGTTTCTTAGACCTTTGCCTTATCTTGTTAGGGGTGATATTTTAAGGGTGAAGTCATATTGTTGAATCAGTGTGAGATACTGTATTAGATTAGATTTTCAGACTAGGAAGCTTAATCATGTTGTTTC
This sequence comes from Trinectes maculatus, assembly GCA_016785345.1. NCBI lineage: Eukaryota > Metazoa > Chordata > Actinopteri > Pleuronectiformes > Achiridae > Trinectes > Trinectes maculatus. Next base: position 1,801 of record JAFBJQ010000173.1, read on the forward strand.
AGTTCCTGGTTGGTTACAATACAGTGCCTGTCGGCTATAATTCCCTGTGGCTTGAGGAAGTGATACCAACCATAAATTGTACTACAGAACCTAACAGAGTGTGTAACTGTGTGTGTTGACACGTCACAGTGACTCATATGTTGTGATTTCAACACACCTTCTTTAGTAAGACGTGTGGGAAATGGACATCAAAATCAGTAACTCTTAAAATGTTTTACATCATTTTATTCATGACTCGAATAGAATTTTAAAATCCATTTTCTCCCACCCAAATCATCTGCTAATTTATGGAGGTAATTTGTGTAGAAAAGGTGCCAGATTAGTCTTGTCTCTATTGCAAGGCAACCCTCTGGATCTCTCACCAGTGGTTGTATTTAGTTGGCAGGGCCAAACCTGTTATGCAGTTGTTTTATTCTGTCATCTCCAACAGCAAAAACGTCTGATGAGACTCCTGACTTGTACCTTGTTTACCCTTCACCATGTATTCACACATGTGTGTCAGCACAGGTGAGCACATGTTTGTACATGTGTATGAAGGAGTAGCAAGACACACTCTCTTCTTGTCTACTCCTGTCAGCTTTTTTTTTTTTTTGCTGCATGCAAACCTATCTCTTCCCCAACCTGCAGAATAAACCAACAGCAACAGTGTTTATACAGGGTGTTTTCACACATCTCGCAACACACCCACATTTGGACACAGTGAAGTCAGGAATATCTAGAGACTGCGTGCACATCCGTATGAGTATTTTCACCACGCATGCCAGCATGGATGGACTTTCACCAGACTTAGTGGGAATTCCTAGGAAGGCTATGCTTGGTTAAAGGTCAATATAAATGTTTTCCAACTACATATTTTTCAAGCTATTGCTGTAAGTAATAGGGCTAGACAGATTTAAAGAGAAGTTAAAGGATAACAGAGTCAACCTGTCACCCTCCTGTTTCTCTGACAGACACTGGACCACACGTTACTTAAGTCTGCGTGCAAGCTGGGCGGCTGTGTTTGACTGTGTTTCAATTGAGCCTGTAAGATCAAGATGTAGCACCACAGTTCTTGTAGCAGCCAGATCGCTCAGTGCATAAAGAGGGTGGCTGGTGGTTGAGTGAATGGTTGGGTGGGAGGAATATAATGTAAGTAACTTACTTAGAGTAAGTTGCTTTCTTACTTTAGTTAGTAAGTAAGTAAATGTTTTAAATATATAATGTTATATATTATAATGTAATATAACTCACCCACTCTCTCACTCCCCACTTGCTCACTCATCCACCCACTCACTCACTGTGCTGCTGTTACCTGCAACAAAACAGGGCTCTCATTCATTTTGGGTTTCATTTCAGTTATCTTTGTGACCTTTGTGAGGGATTTCATTGTGTACTGCATTCCTGTGTTCAGTCATTAATAAATGCCCTTGATGGAGGAGCTTTGTGAGGTGCTGGACACCAGAGGATGTATGTAACATAATTAACAGTATGAAAACCACTGTGACTATCAAGGAGGAATACAGCAGATCTATATGTGTGCAAAAGGAACAAATTACTGTGATTCAGTTTACCTGACTGTCTTGCCCAGTATATAACACCTTAATGCAGTAGAGTGTACAAAATCCACACTATGACTTTACACAAGTTTAAGACTTTTATTTTGTGCTTTCATCTTCAAATAGCAAAGTGGACAATTTCACTTTAGTTTTAAAAGTATCAATATAAATAACATTTTAACAAATCACAATAAATGTTGCTATTTACAGAGTCACAGGAATATTCAGTCCTATTCCAACAATAAATAAGAGTGAGTTTAAAGTCTAAGTACATCTAATTCAGAGAAACAACTATGCAAAGCAATCAGGGTGCACCATGCCAAGTCTGTAAAATTAAAAAAAAACAAATACATTGTATCAACTGTTACAATTCATACACAATGTAAAGAATGCAAGAATTACAAAACACTGAGGGAAAACTATCTACAGATGTGCACTCCCAATTACAGGGAAAACAGACATGTAAGGTGCCTAAATTGCACTGTGCAAAAGAGGTGTCTACTGTGTGTAGCCACCCATCCACTGAAAATAAGCTGCCAAGACAATATGTCCTGTGTCACATATTAACACTGAGCCACTACTAACAAAACATTTAATCCTTTACACAGCCATGAATTCAAGTCACCAGGGTTGAAACCAAAAAAAAAAAGAAGACGGTTACCTTTACGGCACCAGTACCCAGATTTTTAACTAACTATGAATGTGAGCGAAAAGCAAGTCAATCATATCTGGCACACAAGAAGCTCGGGCCACATCTATTGCTGTCTGCCCGCTGACATTGGCGTGCTTCAAGTCAGACTGCGGCGCTAAAAACTCCACAACATCCCGGTGGCCCTGTCTGATGGCAATGTGGATAGGCAACGCCCCACTCTGGTCCGGGATGTTTACCGATGCACCATACTCTACCAGAACCTGCAGAGTGTCCAGGAATCCTGTTCGTGCAGCATCGTGGACAGGAGCGATCCCATGTCTGTCCTGGATGTTGGGCTCTGCTCCTTTTTCCAACAGTAAACTCGCAATCTTGGTGTTTCCCATCATCATCACCTAGAGGGAATATTAGAGAGACAATTAATGCACAATTTAAATTTAACACCTATATGTGAATGGCAGGGTTTGACCAGAGACCCCCTTAAATACAGAGTGAATAGAAACGTTTCATTTTAGTCCTGTAACTTTACTTCTAGCACCTTTCAGAGGCAGCTACTGCATTTTTGTCATGTTTGCATGTGTGATGACAAATAAAGCATTCTATTCTATTCTATTCTATTCTATAAGTCATCATCCATAAAATATGTTAATAGGACCAAGTAAAGAATTTGAAAAAATGCATCATTAATAAAACTCAGGTCAGAAAATAAAAGGGTTTTTTGAGGTGTTGAAATATTAAATAATGAAATGATGATTCAAATCCATTATTTAGAGGCTGCAGTTTATGGTGGAATAATAATTATTACTCAGTAAGTCAATTATCAAAACAATAAGTATTTGGATCTGGTTTCTCTGACATGGTGGACGGATGATAGATAGACAGAATAAATATAGATAGATAGACAGACAGACAGACCATCCAACAAAAATAATAGTCATGATTTTAATATAATTCGTGTATGTGACATACACGTTGTGACATTAAAGCCATGTATACGTAGTGGGTCGTTTGTCAACAGGAAATACGAGTCTGTAACAGACAATCCCTCTGGTCTAACGTTGGACAACAGTGCGTGTGTTTGTCCTGTACGCACTCTGGTTAAAGTGTACCGTGTTCGTGTGTGTGGACACGGAGACTGGTCCTCACCTGCAGCGCAGTCCTGCCAAACTCATTGAGAGTGTCGGGATGGACTCGGCTCTCCTCCAGGATCCTCTGCACCTCGTTGGTGTTCCCTTTGGCTGCTGCCGCCGTCAAAGCTCTACCGGCTTCCATCTGACTAAGGACCATTATATTTTCTCTTCCTACTTGTTCAGTCGGAGAGGAGAAAAAATAGTTTACAACAACACCCCATTTCTACTCGTGGCCATTTACGGTGACAGCTGAAGCAGAGCAGAAAACGAAACGAGGCTACAATTCAGGGAGATTTACTTCGGTTAGCTAGCTACTACGGCAGTCAGCTAACATAAGCGTCAGTTCCCCGTAGACGCCATGTTAGCTGACGGCGCTAGCGTAATGTTACATCGGGTCGTTTTTACAACCGGGACGTTCAAACGAAGGGTTTGTAAAACCGTTTGTTCCTACCGACAGATAAACTGGTCCGGCAAATGTCACAAACAATTAGCATCCAGGCTAACCGCTAGCATTAAGACGACAGCAAACTATAGCGCTTTTAAGCGTACCTTGTTCGTTTCGTCAAGCTCCACGTCGCCGAGGTGTCTATCCCGATGTTCCTGAAGACCAGTAATTTTTAAATGTAATCCAAACAACGGAGGTTTGTAAACATTAGAAAATACATTTGCGCGGTGAGAACTACACAGTGGCGTTTCAAAACTACAAAAATTACAAACATTGGAGAGAACTGACACTGACCAATCACAGCTCGCCCAGAGGGCGTTGCTCCTCCATATGTGGTAAAAGAGGCGGGGCTACAACCCTGTTACTACACTACCACTGCCGACACAGCAACGGTCGACCAATCAGATCACGTAAGGAAGAAAGCGGGCGATTCGTATACGTTGAAGTCTTCAGAGGCAGCTCATTCATATTTCGGACCCTATGTTGTATTTCTGCTGAAGCAAGTGTAGAGAAAAGGCGGGTCCACGTTTAATTTTGTGCAGAATTTAGTGACAGTGATTGCACAGTGTGTTTCACAATGGGGCGAAACGTTTATGGTGTTGCAAGCACATGAAAAAACCAAGGTTACACAACAAATTTTTACAGACAATCATTCAATTCAGTATTTAAATAATTAACAGCGGTCCAACACAAGAAACAATAAAATCTAGTTGCACGCACACTTCATAAACAACTAATGCTACAAAGAGCAGGTGAAATTATAAAGACATTCTTTCAGTCCAGTTGAAGTGATTGACGCTCCTCAGGAAGTCCAGGGAGTGTGTTAAATGAAGCACTAGTCCCTCAGCATTCATACATTGGTCCTCAGTTGGTAATCTAAATGTGCGGAAGAGAGAACAAATATGGTTTAAAAGTTAACTTTAGTTGAATTTATACACCTATTTGTAGCTTACTACAGAACGTTGTGTTGCAGAAACAGTATGTCTGAGTAATCTTAGTAATTAAAAAAAAATCAAACATACCTCCACTCTGTGTAATGTAGCGCACCCAGGGCAAAGCCTGATAACCGCTTTTTTCTATGATTTTCATGTAACGTACCTGTGGAGAGGGAGTGAGTGAGTGACACAGAGACGCAGCATGTTCAGGCAACAAATATGAATGTGCATCATTATCATCATTTCTTACTAGAACTGACTGGACTATCCACAAACTGTGAAGACGACACCCTATATGGAGCTATGGTTGTCACAGGTGACATTTAGAGCTTTGTGACCATCCAGATCAATATAATCAAGATATATCATGTTCTAAAAGGCTTTAGATCCAGATAAATGTGTGTTCCGCAGGCTTTATTGTTGAGCTGTTGCCATTAAGTTGACCTTCACCATAAATACAATGTAACACACGCACACATACCTGTATTCCAGAGACAGTGAAATATGGGATTTCAAATTTGACAGTAATGGGAGGTTTTCCCTCCATCTCCTCATTTTCCACACTGGGTAGACCGAAATGAGCCCTCATTAGAAACTCTTTACCTCCCTGGATAATGAATGCACACACAGATAAATCTGATTAGACAGACACAAACAGAGATGCAATCAAAAGCAGAAAGACCCAGCGTGTTAAACGCAAAACAAATTTGAATCTTTTGTTGACATACATTACATGTATAATTTGAAAAGAGGTAAGTTGTGAGTTTCTTACAGGGAACGACTTGATGGTCCACACCACCTGGTTCTTCTCAGGCATATATTTGGCATGGCCTGTGCTGGTTTTGAACTTGGGTGAGTCAGCATCACTGGGGACAGGGACTCTCACCTCCACGTTATTTGCCACCGACTGCTTTTTAAATTGACCCTTTGCCTGAAAGATACAACACAATATTGCAGGATCTGGCATAAAAGTTTCCTTGCTGTTGCCTCGGGGCAGTGAACAGCATCGCACATAACGTAAAAAAAAACTGGAGACACAAGACTTAATGTAAAAATGTCTTTAGTTCTTGTCCTTGTGGTTTTATTCTTTAAATCTTGTTTTGTCTCTGCTCTGTGACACAAAATGTTTATGCGGGAAAAGCTAAATAAAAGGATTGTTGGTCAGTACCTTAACCATGATTTCCACTCTACTGTGAGAGAATTTCTCTATCACTGATTCGATCCATATCAGAGGCTTCACCTGTAAAAGATGAAAAATAGTGTTTCATGATGAAAATTATTTTACCATTTAAACAAAGTAATACAGAATTCCTGAAGTTACACATATATTGCTCAGTATAAATGTTAGTGTAACTCGTTTGTTTACATACACACAAATGAATGGTAAACTACTCAAACATATATTTACACAATCAGCTACACTGCTCATCCTGCAGGGGGCAGTGGGGGCTGGGGAAACAGCAACTCATACATTTGGCATATCCTGTATATTGCCTTTACTTCTGTAAGATAGAGCGTTTGAGTCCTCTGTGTCCATCTGAGGTGGTGGCGAAGAGGCTTAATAGTCGGGCTTTGGATCAAGAGGCTTTGGACCCAGAGGTCGCCGATTCGATTCCCAGCTCGGCAGAAAATTTGGGTGACGCGCCACCATCCTCGTGGTGTAGCCTTCTGCTCTGCATGTGTGCATATCAATAGTTTCGTACTAACTCTATGTTGTGTACAATGCATGTGTGCAGAAATGAATTTCCCCATGTGGGTACTTACTCTTCGCCACCACCTCAGATGTACTTACTTGATTTGTTATTCTTGTTTAAAATAGACATGTGAATTTTCCAAAATTATTATGTATTGATGCCTCTTTATATATCACTACCCTGTTATTTCTAATAATATACAACGCATTCCAGTGACTCAGATATTAAAACTTAATTTTATGCTTTTATAGCACTTACGAGTTGCATCTACCAAATACAGCATGTGAGTAAATATGACGTGAATGCCAAATGTAATGTATTAATTAATCAAACTAACATGTGTATTGATGCGGTAGGACATGAGTTCAGACTCCCCGTCCGGCGGGATGAAGGAAATCGTACGATCACTCTCAAAACGGGAGAGACGAACACACTGGTGGAATTTAACGTCTTCCATCACCACTGTCTTCCCCTTGTCACCTGCACATCACACAAAACAATGATTTCTTAATACAAACATATCAAAAGCAGACAGTTTAGCTGCCAATCTTAGTAGAACTCCAGCAGCAGACAGATGTAGTTAATCAGCAGCTGCATACGTACGTCCAGTGAGAGCAAAAAGCACTCGATCGTTGAGGCCCAAGCGCAGTTCAGGCATCCCAGACAGCATGGTTTTCAGCTTGATGCTGCCCACAATGTCACTGCTCATTACACTGCCATTAGCATTCACCTAAATCGACAACACACAGGGATCAAAAAAATCTGAATTCATTATTTAATAGAATAATTTTAAAAAACAATTAGACAACACAGCAGGAAGCGAAATAAAACTCAACATAAATCAGAAGGTGGAATGTAACAGTTAAAACAATGATATAATTGTATAAATTGTCTGCCAATTGCCATCACATGAAAAAATGACGCCTCGTACTCCGATTTGTAAATTAAGTGTTCCTGACGATACAATTGTAAATAGTAAATCTAACAGAGACAGATGTCATCATGACAGAGACCAATAAAAACAAAGTTCCACACCCCATCTTACCAGCACATTGATGGATTCGATGACATCAATAAAGACCTCGTTCTTCTTGTACTTGATGCCCTCTGACCTCCAGGAGACAGCGTTGGTGACAGTTGTCGGCACCTTAGTCTTTGTCACCTCAAGCTTGGCACCTTCCTGAGTAATGTATCTGCAAAAAAATCACATAAGAAGAGCTCACCTGCTGTCATTCAACACCACATTCAGTGTAAGCAATATGCAAAGTGTTTATATATATCAGCAAGTGCATCAGTGTGCATCTTGGTGAGTCTCACTCCTGAAGGATTTTGCTGTCAGTAGTCTGGGGGAACCCAAAATCCATCAGCTCATCCAGCAGCTCATAGACGACCACAAAATTGTCCTGAATGCTCTCCTCCTCCAGCTCTTTGAAGTACTCTGTAAACACCTGCAACGCACGCACAGCAGACATCAGCCGTATGTTGAATTAGCACTACATTTGACTGTCATCTTTCTCCAACCAAGAAAAAGTGGATGTTCAACAAATATGTTGGTGAATGTACCTTTGCTACTCACCTCGACAAGTTTGTAGAGGAATGAGTACACTAGGGAGGCGTTGGAGTTCTTATTTGTAGTAGCCACCACTGTGCAGGGATCAGGTCAAAGAGCACTCTGCACATTCATGTTCTGTAACTATTAAAATCACCGTCACTGATTATTTTCCTTACAGTTACTATCAGTCATTTATAGAAACAATGACATAATTCAACAGACTGTGCCATGTGAATGGCATTCTCTTCAATAAGTTTGCCACGATGTCAAGGTTTAAAGAAATCATGACTCTGGTCTCTCAGTAAGTAGCTGGTTAGAGAAACATCCAGCACAAGGATACAGTACAAGTTGCTGTGTTTGATCCACAGGAAGTGAACGTTGCCATGTGACATTACGGGACAGATAAGCCCATCCTCCTCATGTTGCATGAGTAAAGACATGAAGTGGTCGATCTCTGCCATGTCCACATCGCCTTTGTAGTTTCGGCAAATCAGCACCTGAGCAGGAAGAATAACACCACATGGTTATCAGACATGGATATCATCCAAACAGCCTGATGTGTGACATATGTGTGTAATGAATGGGCTACGGTATTTCGGGTTATATGTGATTAATATTTAATATTAGCCTCAAGATACTTGACCAAAACATCAACATAGATGAGCAACAGTGATCGCTACCAGTTCTGTCACTAACCTCTGGAGAACATGCAGAACATATTTAAAGAATAATGGACACTAGAAGACAAGCTTAGACCTCTTATCTTCCAACACTAGAAGATAAAGTAGTCTAAGCCAGCGGCAAAAATAAAGGAATATCTTATATTATCTTATCTTAACATGTCAACCACATGGTACTGTAGGACCCAAGAGCCCATCAGTGAACAAAATAAAGACACAGCATGTATTGCTGTACCACCAGTCACACATCCTATTATCAACACAAAACATCTGACACCAAACATCTGTACGTGTGTCTCTCTGCAGCACTAACTTTGGCGTCAGGTTACAATCTCTGATGAACGCGTTTTTACTTTGCCATAAAAATAGATCTTGATATTTTTTTTTTTTTACAGCTCCTGGTGTCATGACCCCGTGACGTCATTACAGGTTGCAGCTAGCTACCAGTGTTTCCACGAACACAGACACAGATCCGGAAGTAAAGAAGAGAGGGCCAATGAAAGAGTCCGCCGCGAGCTCTTCGTTAAACTTTAATGACGCATGCGCTATTAATGATTAACAGTTAACGCAACAGCAAATAGTGAACACAAACACATACACGGCTAACTGTGGGAGACACAGTAGTGTTGTTGTGTGAGTTGTGTGTCCAGATAAGCAGTGATCAGTGTCTCCAGCTGCTGCGCTCACCTTCCCCTTCAGATCCAGCACGAACACGGCGGAGGCTGACATCCTGTTTTTGTTGTTGTTCCCACGGCAGCTGCAACACGCGAGTTTCCACGACACGCACGCACACGCACACACGCACTCAACTTCAAGTTACACTCGAGTCCTTTTCACTCGTGTCTCTGAGGCATAACCGTCCACAATAGAGGAACGAGTTGGGCCCGAGGTGCTCACGGTTTCCTGAAAGTGTCGTGACGTCATCCCGTGCAGGTGAAACATTTACCAGGCCCTCACCTGAGCAGCCAGGGAGGGGCGGGGACAAGAGAGGAGAGGCTGTGCCACCCAGTTTATCCACCAGAGGTCGCTACAGACCAACTGAGAGAATTTCTATTTCATGCGTTCATGCTCCACTGCTCCACAGATTTTATATGACAGATAGAATCCCACCACGTGACCTTTCACATTAATATACAAAAATGTTCAAGCTTGTGTTCTCTTAAAGCCAAGTAAAAATGTCCAGTAGGTATAAACACACAGATAGATAGATAGATAGATAGATAGATAGATAGATAGATAGATAGATAGATAGATAGATAGATAGATAGATAGATAGATAGATAGATAGATAGACCTGTGTGCGTTTTTATTAGATTCTCTTCTAACTTAATCTCATAGTGTGACTTTTGCAGCCACTGGCCTCAGGGTTGTAAAAACACTTGCAGGTCACATGCCTGTGGACATTCTTAAGCCATAAACCTTGCTCTACAAATTATCCACAAATGACCAAAACCACTTTGAACCTCTCTGTGTGGTATCATGCCACAGGTCACAGCCCCCATCCATTACCCCATGTCTGCTTTCCTATCTGCCATTTGTAGGGGGGCAGTGACTTACAATAACACACTGCCATAACAGTGGCATGTGGATGTGCGCCACTATGGAACAGATGAGAGATTGCTGTTTTACAATATCCCAACCCTTTTATCCATGTAGGTTTGGTTCTTTATCTGCAGCCTGTTTATCTAATGAGACACCGGAGCTATAAATCAGATTGAACCACACCTCAGACATGTGTTTAAACAGGATGTAGGTTATAGAAATGATGATATCATTTATCAAAGGAAGGAGACTTGTGACCGCTCAGGGGCACATTTTTTAAATACATTTTACACACACGTCCTAGTTAGTCAGGTATTGTTCCTTTTCCCATCAAAGATATAATTTGCAATTCAACTCAACCACGCTGTTACACTAGTATGTGTTGGAGTCTCCTTCATTGGGTCATGTAATCTGGATTATATGAAAGTTAACCTTCTGTTATACATGATGGCTCTGAGTCATAGTGTTGACAGTGACACAGCATACCCAGCAGATCTGCTTATGACTTTCACTACCTTCCACTCACGCATTAGATGCATCTCAGTTTGCAAGCTATTATGATAAGCTTTAGGTTTTAACAGTACAAGTATCAGATGCATCCTCCTGCAGCCAGACACTGTGGCTCAGCTTGTTTGGCCCTCAGGTTGTCAGGCAGAGACCAAACAAGCTATTGCTGTTACCTTAACAACAGGACTTTTGGTGACCTGTTTGTCCTGACAGGGGAATATCTTTCCCCATCTACCCCCCACCCCTCCTTCGCTGTCAATTTTTCGAGGACACTCCTCTTTGCTTACGAGTTGGTGGTGTGAGATGCGGTTCCACCCTTTTGGTACGAGTGGACCAATAGAAAAGACAGCAGGTATATGTAAATAGTGAGGTGAGGATGACAGAGAGCATTGCTGGGGACAGGTGTCATGTGTTACCCAAGCTGAGCCTCAGGTGTATCTGCCTGTTGCCTCATGGGTATAACCTATTACCACACAGTGATACTCAGGCTAATTTGTTATGTTGCAGCAAAGTTTCAACAGTGATGCTGCGAGTGATGGAAACAGGAAACACCACCAATTCTGCATCATGCATTTTGACTTCAGATAGCCACTGATGTTTGAAATCATAGTTTCATCCAATGACACACAAGGTAACAAAATTAGTGACGTCTGTCCTTCGTCAGATTGTGATACTGTTGGGTGTGTATTCCCCAACAGTGGAATGTGGCTCTCTGTTCCTGACAGACAACATACCACAGTTTCCTAGTATGATAGGCTGAAGCTGGTGCGGTGTGTCATGTCCCCGCTCGGTGCATAATGTCTAACAAACACAGATAAGCACAGGCTTATTTTAATGTTTGCATTTAATGTTTCTATAGCTTTATCTATCACAGTATTGCAGCTCATTTTTACACATCTGAAGTGAAACTGCCTCTGCAACCGATATGTATAAAAATATTAACATCATGAAGCTATCTCAATACCTGTCTGTTGTTTGAACAATTCAGTTTGACATATCTGGACACATTTGAACAACATAAATGTGACACTACAGTATGTTTGTATCTAAATGTTAACCCTCACCCATTATACCGTCCTTCTCTGGCTGTATTTTGATAAATTGCTTCCCACTGCTTCCTCATTTCCCACCCCACTGCTGCCTGATGCACTGTAGTAGATAGAACCCTGCCAGGGATTCTATTGTACTGAGAGGAACCATTATTGGTCATGCATTATGGAGGAGGTTTATTAGGTTACGGAGAGGAAGTTTGCTGGTTGTTCGTTTTATGAGTGTATCAGGCCATACAGCCTGGTCGAAATGCATGTCACCACATTTAATATCAGGCTATGTGTTGATCCACATGTCACAAGAAAAACACCTCTGAGAAACCACAATGGAATGATGAAACGGAGATATAAAGTAAATTATTCACATTTTTTTGACAAACCAAAAGCTAAGTCAGTAACAAAATCTTTCTAATTTGATTTCCAGAAATAAAGGAAGATATTCGATGTAGGTACTTCCCTGTAAACTGCTAAATAGAAAACCTCAAATATAGTGTGCACGTCATGCATCATGTGCTGCTGACACTGTAACGGAAAACTTAATCAGTGCCACATTAAATAACAACAATAAGGCTTTCTGCTGAGAATAACAACAGAAACCAGAAGTTTAATCAAATGACAGGAACCACTGTTTAGAGCTGGATTGGGTATAAATATATAAAACCCCCCTTCCTGTGATAACAAATCTGTTCTTTAAACAAAGGCACAGTGGAAAGTCAAATGTCTGATGGTAATTACATCAAGCACTCATCCGCTTTGGGCGCATGTATAGTGTAGATGGGGAGCAATGGCAACACAGTTTCCAGGCAACAGAAGAACACAGGTTTTCTGGGCAGCCATTTGAGCGTTGAACCCAAATACCTTTTTTTAGTAAACTGTTCAACCGTTTACTGTAACAAACTGATGAACTATCAGATGACTACCAGTGGGGTTACTATTTTATTTTGTCAATTTCCTGTGTAAAAACTCACAGAGCTTGCTTAAAATCAACGTGTAATATGGAAATACAACACAAACCTGACACATTCATATGAGAAACAGCTTTTTTTTTTATTCAAAAAGGCCAAGACAAATAAGAACGAACAGAGCAATGTGCAGGCTGTTGTGCATAAATCCTAAGGGTTTGTAAAAAACAAACATTGCATCATAAAGAACAAAGAGAGTTCCCTTCAGTGTTTTTCAGGAAGCATTACTCTGCAGGAGTAACTCACAGAGAAATGTCAAGCACACAAAACCACGCAGGCATAAATTAAATAGCTGCTGTACAATGTAAAGGTTACACCAGCTGAGACGGAACACTAGTATGCGCTGTATTTGCAGCGAGGTGACAACAACCAAAAAACTTTTCTCACATTTCCATAAATAAAAGAATCTTAGACATATTTACACTATTTCTTGATTCAAATTTACAAATATAGAAAGATAACACCAAAATGAAAGTACTTTACAAAATATTTACAGAAATTATTTACAGTGTTACAATAGGCATTCGTTACAATAGGCATTCAATCATACAGCAAAATCAAATTCCACAGAAACTATCTTCATTTAGAAAAGAACATTACTTCACTTTGGTTGACTTAAGAAAACTCAGCAGCTTTTCCATTTGCAATATAAACCACCCGTGATCCCTCACACTCACACACCGATTTAAATATGATTTCCTTTAAAAAAAAAATGTTATGGGATATAGTGACTCAGATGCCTCAGATATTGGAGCCAACAAAATGTGCAAAGTTGTATCCAAGAGAAGAGAAGGCAACAATATTTTCTAATGGAGGCGGTCAGTGCTGGTGCTTAAAGCACTTAAGTTAATTAAGTTAATTACCACAGAAACTGGTTTGGAAGGCAGCATGGTCAAAAAGGCATTTAACTTTATGTACATCCATTAAACTTCACCAAACACAGCATGGATCGAGGGCATGTGAGTTAAGACAGAAAAAGTCAGGCTTTTCAAGTAAAGGACATTCAACCAAGATTTGGATTCATGTGTTTTTGGGTCAAGTGTCAGTTTACCACCAAGGTGTTGGTGGTAAACTGAGGATTCCTTCCTCTCAAGAAACAGGATGCTTAGACAGTTTTCATCGAACTCTCATATGGCTTGCGATCAAGAACGTTATCCTCTGAAAATCCTTCATTTTGAAGCCTGTTTGTGGTCTGTCTAAACGGCTTCATTGTGTACTTCTATTCTATTTTCCTTCATTTATTTTCTTTTTTTTCTTTCTTTAGTCATGAACGGCACAGTGCTGAGGTCATAAACAGCTACAAAATGAGGTGATGTGGGGGAGCTGAGGAGGAAGATGGCTGTTAAGCAGCAGCAGTAGAACAAAAATGGCCTTCATTGCTTCACATTTGGGGTAAAATGAAAGACAAATCACCTCAAGTAAAGCTTGTGTCTTCTTCATCTTTGGCTCACGCAACATCCATGTCCTCCATGCTCACCATTTGCCTCTGTTTAAAAAAAAAAACAGTAAGCCCAAATGATCAAAACTACATCCTTTTCTTATAGAGAGCTACTAATGAATGCTGATCATCATAGTGGATACCTCAGGATACATGTAGCCATCAGTACTGTTCCTGTAGATGTGCACCTCATCATCTGTGGTCTTCTGGTACACTGGATTGTCAAAATGGATAGTGATGGTGTTCTTGAGACGCCAGTGTCTCCATAGAAAAACTGCCCCAAAGATCAGCAGGCAGATGACAACTGCAGAGCAAGAAGGGAGTAGAAGGTCTTCGATCATATGTTTTCTCGAGTGTTTGTCAGAGAGCAGTGAAGAGCTGACAAGTGGCACTTACTGATTGGCAACACAATGTAGACAGCAACAGGGTGGGTTGAAGGAGCCTCTTCAGGCACGGCTGCCAGTTTGCTACCTGAAACAATAAAAAATATGTTTTTTCTCTATAAGTAATTAATTAAAGTTAGATAACAAACATTACCTTTCAAATTTTAGGGGGCGATCGTTAGGGTTCACTATTAACATGAACCCTTACGATCAGCACAAGTGCATTTACTCTTTGAGCTGGATGTGAAAATGACAGTGGCTCATTAGAGTTGGTGGTCAGTGGACTTTGTTACCTGAGGCTTAAGTGTTCCTGTTTACAGTCTTTATGCTAAGATAAGCTGCTCGCTATAGATTTACATTTACTGCTTGAACTAGAGACTGACATTCTTCTCATTTTATAATTTTAGCATTAATCTAATAGTTGTTGACACATTCCTTAAATAAAATAAGAAAATAAGTACAGTGGAACTTAAATTTAAAGCCTTTCATAAATAATAGAAATAGATTGCTTACCCTGAGTGGCCTGCTGCTCTTTCTTCTGTGTGGGCTGGATGGATGAGGTAGATGTGGGTTTTTCAGTTGCTTTGGTGGTGGTTGTAGTTGTACTTGTAGGTCTTGTTGTAGTTGTTGTTGTGGTTGTAGTGGTAGTGACAGGCTGCTTGGTTGTAGTAGGCAATGTGTCACTTTTGTCTTTGGCAGGAGGGGCAGCCGAGCCTGCTGGGAAACAGGAAATGTATGGGTTACTGTCATGATTCTGTTCATATTCAGTTCATGTGTCCAACCGTGTGCAGGGGACATGTACCTGTCACACATTTCCTCATGTCAGGTCCCATGGTCATGTGATCAGGACAGGCGCAGGTGTATTTAGGAGAGTGCCGGTTGATCAGAGGAGCAGGGAGGCACAGAAACTCACAACCTCCATTTATTCTGTTACCCTCGCTGCACCAGTTAGTCCCTACATGAAAGGAAAATATTAACATTGCAAAAAGCTTATATGAGCTTATTAAGGGTTTGATGGTAAATAAGACAGTCTTTCAGATGATAGCAGTGAGTGCGTACCATTGGGCTGTTTGAGGTTGTGGTACAGTGTGATGTCCTCTGGCTGGTCCAGGTCCTTTGCCAGCTCTGTGATATCATTGCCCGTCAAACGGTTGGCACTAAAAATGGCACCAATGCCTGTGTCAGTCCAGAACACTTTCTCCTGTTTCCAAAGAAAGAAATACAGCTTGAGTAATTCTGTTCTGCTCTTTCCTTTCTATTATTCCTGTATTTGACAAAACCCTGAACAACATTAACTTTCAGGGACTAACATCATTATGAAGGGATGATTTTCACTAACCTCAAACACAGTGAGCGAGAGGGGGTGGGAGAGCTTCTCCTCGCTGAAGATGAGCATGCGTCTCGTCCCCCCAGTCACATCGATGCTGGAGAGTGTGTGTATCTTGGAGTCTACCCAGTACAGACGCTGGTTGACTATGTCTGCTCAGACAGAGACGGTTTGACTGGTTATTATAGCCATTTGATGATTGTACAGTTTGTACTGACTTCCCTAGCCTTCTGCTTACCTAGAGTGATTCCATTGGGCCACACAATGTTGTCTGTCACCAAGGCTACGCGATCAGCTCCATTTAATCCACTCTTCTCTATCTTAGCCTGCTCACCCCAGTCGGTCCAATACATGAAGCTAAGGAGGACAATTACAACACGAGCTTAATAATCAGTGGGGGAAAGGATAGCAGGAGTTTGAGAATAAGTTTGAGATTCGTCTGAGGTGAGATATTTGCTATGCGTCCGCAGCCTGTCTGAAACTCTCCCTTACTTATTCAGTGGGTCCACAGTGATGGCTCTTGGCTTTTCTAGGTTTTCTGCAATGAGGGTCTTCCTCTTGCTGCCGTCTGTCGTTGCCACAGAGATAGTCTTCAAAACGCTGTCAGTCCAGTAAATGTTGCCATGGACCCAGTCCACCGCAATGCCCTCTGGGGCCTCAATTTCACTGCCAACTACGACAGTGTGGTATGAGGAGTTACTGGCCACATTAATCTTGGAGCTGCCGGGAATGAGACGAAGATTCAATTTACTGAGTTGATTTCTGGAGTAGCACGAGACTTATGGTAAGATCCTACACAAACCAAACAACTCCCCAGACAGATTACTGGAATTCCTAACCTGTAGATTTTCTTTAGCGATAGGTCAGACCAGAAGATTATTTTGTTTGGCATATCGATGTCAAGAGCCACTGCATTTTTCAGCTGCGGGATCAGCCGGACGTACTCGCTGCGGTCCACCGTCATCTTCCTCACCTCGTGTCTGTTGGTGAAGTATAGAGTCGGCACAGTGCCTAGAGGACAAAGGAGAAGAGGAGTTTTAGCACAAGCACGTCAGTCGACAGAGGTCAGACTACCTGTTGTCTACCTGTCGTCTTCTGGGAGTAACCTTTGGGTCGGGGCAGGTTTGCCTTCAAACATTACCTGATTCAGCCTTGCATGTCTTGGTCGCAGGGTCAATCTCATAGCCATCGTTGCAGTCACACTTGTAGCTGCCGGGCATGTTGATGCAGATCTGGCTGCAAGTGTCCGGTTCAGCACATTCATCAATGTCTGCAGGTGGAATGAACACAAAGGAAAAAAAGGACAATTCACATTACAGTTACAGTAATATGGGATCTTTTGGTAAAAAGTTAAGGCTCTAATATACTGTTTGTTAAATTACATCAGTGGCGGCCATTTCTTAAATAGACCTAGTCTTAATATCAAATGTCAGACTCCCTCATCTCACCTTCACATGTTTTCTTGTCCATCTTCAGGCTGTATCCAGAGGGGCACGAGCAGTTGTAGCCAACCTTCAGGTCATTGCAGTGATGGGAGCAGCCGCCGTTACCAGTCAAACACTCGTTGTTGTCTGCAAAAACGCACAATATTCATGATGACAATTTTCCAAACTCTAATACACATACTAGTCTGATTATTTGTGCCTGTTGGTTGAATTGTTAAGAAGGTCTACACTTACCACACTCTTTGACAGGTTCATCAGACCCGTCCCTGCAGTCTCTCCGTTTGTTACACACCTTCTCCATGCCGATACACTCCCCACTGCTACATTTGAACTTGGTTGGGCCTTCACATACATTTTCTATGGAGGAAAAAAAGAGCATGAATTTAACAGTAACCTAACAAGATGAAACTGCTGTCCTCTCCAAAATTAGCTTGTACAACAGGCTGGATGTCCATAAGGGTCACCTATGTGGCAGCCAATCTCATCACTGAGGTCCCTGCAGTCGGCCTGTTTGTCACACTGGCGACTGCCATGGATGCAGGTGCCGTCGTTACATTGGAACTCATCAGGGCGACAAGTAGGGTGACCTACAAAGAGAAGACAAATGGGTAAAAAAATGAAACAGACACACCTGAAACACATCTGATAAGCTTAATTTACAGTAATAAAAACATGTTTGCTGAGCACAAGATGAATGGAAGGAATAAAAATAGGAATAAATAAGTGATTCTGCAAAGAGTTGACTCACTGCAGTTGACCTCATCCGATCGATCCGTGCAGTCCATGGCTCCGTCACACCTCCAGCTGCTGTGGATACACTGTCCATTACCACACTGAAACTCGTGTACATCACAGTGTGGCTTTGGCTTTTCCACCTGGACCGACACACAGTTCTGCGGCCACTCATCAGACCCATCGGCACAGTCTTCGTCTCCATCGCAGCGCCAGAAGGCCGGCACACACACTGAGTTGTTGCACTGGAAGGACTTCGAGTTGCAGGTGGGCTTGGGGCAGGAAGCCTCATCTGACCCATCTGCGCAGTCGTTGTCATTGTCACAGAAGAAGGCTTTGGATATACATTGGCCATTGGTGCAGCGAAATTCGTCAGGTGTGCACTCTTTGGCAGCTGTGGTGCAGGGAGGAGAAGATGAGCTGATGTCATGTATTGTTATCATATTGTTTATTTCTACATATCTGATATCCATATATTAAAAGAACATTAAATGTATCAAAATATAAAGATATAAACACCACAAATAAATAAATAAAATTATCTGCTGATACAACAGTCCTATTTGATTCTAGTTTTATTGATTATTGCACCGCCATGATGTATTCACATATTATTGTTTGGGCGTTTATTGTTTGTGCCTCTGTAGACTAAACGGTACGTAGTTCATAGAGGTTTCATTGGTTTGAAGAATCACTCATAATTATTGATATGTTGAATAAGCTTTAAAACATACCGCAGTTTTTCTCATCAGCTCCATTGTCACAGTTCTCTTTCCCGTTGCAGTGCCAACTTTTTGGAATACACTGGTTTCTGGGAAGGCCACAGCTGAACTCGGACTCTAGGCAGGTTTTGGTTGCTGAGGACAGAAAATAATTGCCAGATTAAAACACAATATATAACGGAATTATCATTAGCTGGATCCTAATTACATTTTTATATGTATTTACAAACAGGATCACAGGCACAAGTCCTCACTGATAAAAAAAACATACCACAGGCTGCAAGCAGTTCATCAGTTCCATCACCACAATCGTCTGTTCCATCACAAATCCACCTGCGGGTGATGCACCGGCCATTCCCACATTCAAACTGAGTGGAGCTGCATGTGAACGCAGCATCTGTGAATGATATAAAATGGAGAGCATTCACTGACTGCGACATGAGAACAAACTAACACCTTTATTTACATTCGCCATCACAGGCTCCAACCTTATCAGCACTTTCCACACAATTCACCTTTTGCTGCTCGTGAGCAAATTGTAGTAACATGAGCTTGTGTCAACACAAGATAAAAAAAAAAGGTTTCCCGTGAGGTTAATGTTTAAACCAAAACAGGACAAACCCAGTGAAGGTCACTGACATTCAGATAAGTGACAGTGTGAAAACCACACCTTTCACTATTTTCTTAACTAAGAGGAATTACCAAATTAAGATAGCAACACTGTGTGGTTACATGATATTTAGTAAGAGGACTTAAATGTGAAGTGTTAGGACAGAGGTGGCCCTGTGTGGGAACCTACAGTAAATAACAGTCCTCTGTTTCTTTCTGTCCACATGAGACATGTGGACACTTATATGCAAAACTGAAATTTCCACACTTCCATAATGGAGAAGGTGTGTTTCCAATGTCCATATTTTACAAACAAGAAACTTTGGTATGATAAATAAAACGTAACAGCGTCATGTATTTTAAAACCATGAACTTCTGTGACACAAACATAGGTTTCACCAGCTTTCATGCTACTAAAATAACAAGTGAAAGACAGTTTAACCAAACCACACACCCCTGTTAGTCACTGGTGTGACACATTGCAGGTACAGACCAACACCAACACACCTCCATCTGTCACACAAGTGGCAACAGCCTCTCAGCTGGGTTTGGGTTTGAAGTTGTATGACCTTAAAGTGGCCCGGGTTTATTTTGGGCTTGGAGGTCTTTTCCCTGACGGCATCACACCTCAGTGCAGCCGCCAGTCAAAGCAAAGAGGGCATCGCCGTCAGTGAACATGTAAAAGCTAACGCACGCCATTCGGAGCCTGGTGTGTGTGTTACTTGCAGCTTCGTGTCATTCTCCATCACCTCCACTCTGCCTCCTGTGACCTGGAGGTTGGGGACATGTCACACTATCGCTTTAAGACAATATAGCAATGGGTGGAGTCAAACAATCACACCACCAGTTGCTGATTGGTCCCAGAGAGGCATTCCTCATAACAGCGTCATCACAATGACTAGCCAACTGAAGCGGAAACACTACGCACACGGAAGTCTGTCATCTTGATTGACTCAAGACAGACACTGCAAATCCGGTGGATTACAACAAGGTGATGGGTGTAGCTGGAGATTGTAAAATAAGGAGAGGATAGTTTCTCAATGGTGGCAGTGGCGACAAGAGGTTCCTCTCTGCTCATGTGTGAAAACGACAAGAAGAGAGAAGTTGATGGTTTCTTCTTTTCTCAGATTTTTGGGAACATTAAGTCATTGAAGGTTTTCCACTGAGTTGGGGGAGAAAACGTGTTGAGAGGCTCTTCCTGCCAGCTCATACGCCCACGTGTTCAGGGAAACCAGACGCTCCCACACATAGTGGAGATGCCAGGCATGCAGCCAGCGGGGCTTCCAGGAAAGGGGGTCCTCTAAGCACAATGCAGCTGTTCCTCAAGATATGTTAGGACCAAATATAAGAGTTTCTCTGCAACCCTTACTCACTTTACCTTTTCATTACTTTTTATTAGTCTCAACAGTGCAAAAGTAGGTCAAACGCTTGGACTTCCTGACCTTCAAACTCCCGACCTCGTCTCTAAGGTTGGAACTATAAACTATACGGGCCAGTGTTTTAAATTCCCTCTTCTAATCTTCCCCATTGTTTCCACAGATGGGTCACAAAGAGAGGCTTACTAGAGTTATTTGCAGGCAAAAGTCAGTTTCATTTAATTTCACCATTTCTCCTAGAGTTGTCAGTTAAATATAACCATGTAGGTTACCACAAAGGTCAAATAAGATAGCGGACTTTTTCTTTCGAATCTAAAATACTTGAAAAATTTCTACTGCATCTGTATCTGAACACAGACAAAACCAGATGCTTCTCTGATGAAAAACCGCCGACCACCAGTATTTGTACCACCAGCTGAAACTGACAACCAGAAAACCGCCCAGTCGAGTTTTCACACACACCAGATCACTCACATTCAGTTGTCATCACATACTCCATGATAATAATAATAACAATAATAATAATGTGACTTTGCTTACTAACAAAGCATCCCTGTCTTTTTATGGCAACTGCAGGCAATATACAAAAAACCTTCACAAAGAGGTGTGTTCATCGACTGAAATCTGCATGCGGCAGTTATTGAATAGCCAGGGCCCAGTAGTAAAGCCAAAGGACCTAATTAACCAGATTAGATAACAGTTATGGCTGAGACTCTTGCAACACGTGTTGATGGAGTTCCCAGCAGATAAATCTAATTGCTGCACATGTCTTTCCCTTTATGACAGGATCTTCCCCTGCAGGTATACAGACTGCCTACACGACAATGATTTTTTTTTTCCTAAATGACTGAGAGATCAAACTCCTCAGCGACTGTCTTCATGAGTCAGCACAGTTTTGAAGTTCAGTCTCCCATACATCGAAATCAAACACAGGTTTATTTTTACAGCACTATATGTCTCTGCCTCATTTCAACTGACAAAGCAAAACAGAAAGTGAATTCAACAAAGCAGAGCCTGAACTGAAGAGAGAGAGAGAACGCACACATGGACATCTGCCTACAATCGGAAGACAGGAAGTGGGCACCACAAGACTGTGCAGCCTCATTCAGTTGAATGAGGCTGCAGGTTTGTCTCATTTTTGACAAATAACACAACAGTCTGTCTTTTTCTTTGGAGGTTGAATACCTCAGTTCCATAGGTAAATAGAAAGGTTTGTGTTATTGTTAATTTCCATACAGCACAAGTTAAATATTGTGATTTGTTTCTTTACAACCCATCTGTTTTCTTTGGGTCCTCCTATCGTGTACACATATATATATATATATATATATGAGTGTGTATATATATATACATATATTGCTTTACAACGATAAACGTGAAATATATCTCACATATAGAGAATGTACAATGTGACATATTAAATACATATTTTATACGCTTATAAGCGGTTTTGTCTGACATCTGTGGCTGCTATTTATGCGGTTGTTATTACTGTCCTATAGATAAAAAAAAAAAGAAAGGAAACACAACACACACGTCTTAGATTTATCTTGTGTAACCACAAGAAAAATGTAGATTTTCCTGCATCCCGTTGGCCTCAGCATGCTGCGGGGAGGAAGGATGCCAAAAACTAGCCGCACCCATGTCGCTGACAACCGCCTGTTTCTGTGTCTCTTCTTCCTCACTGCAACTTGAAGCCGGCCGGCAGCGCGGCGACGCTGATTGGCTGCCCGGTGGAATTTTTGGGACGAAACCAACCAACCGAAGCGCGGTGCGTAAATTCCATTCATATATGACGAAATTGTAAACCACACTGCGTAGTCATCATCACTGTAGCCTTTTATTATTGCTTTTGTTTTTACGCATAATTATGAGTCAGGTTTAAACAAAATGAACCAATAAAGACTCAACATATCAAACGCCCCCCAAACATAAACAACACAAGAGTCACTTTCTAAATCACGATACATATGTGGGATAAACGATGGCACGTGGAAAAGACTGATACTGGGATGTACGAGCTACAACACATCAGCCTGGTCAACTACGAGACACTGGAGCATCCTCGTCAGTGGGATGGAAGCTACTTTCTTACCTGCTTGACGTGAGCAGTGGATCAGCGTCAGCACACTGACACATGTGGACAACGCCGAGAGTCCCCTCCACGTGCCAAACATGTCTCCTGATGTGTCCGTGTCCTGGGAGCCGAGGTAAGGGCCGGTCAGGGGAGTGAGAGTGGCTGGATCTGCGCGTCGAAGCCCGGATGGAGAATATGATGGGACCCGAGTCACAACTGACCGCTTTCTATGCAGGCGACAGGGGGCGGGGCTACAGCAGTGGTGTGATGTTTGAAATTGGACGAGAGCGTCACCGAGGGAGGAGCCACAGGGTTGCTGCGCTACCGTGATGGTGTGTGCGTAGCGGCAAGCTCTTTCCTGATATATATATATTTATATAAATATATATGTGTGTGTGTGTATCTGTACATATATGTATGTTTATACATCCTGAGGTCGTCACCACCCCAGTGTGTCACCCATTAAAGGAAGAATGACAAACAGAGAGCAATAACAAAGGCAGCTCACGTGCTGTCAGACAGTTATAGACTATGGCTGTATGGACTATTCTGGAGAAATGAAATTTAAAGGAGGAGCTGAGTGAACCAGACCACCGTCAAGCATGTGCTCTCACATGGGGGGGTCCACTGCTCAGGAGGGGAGCTTTGTTTCCCTCAGAGATGATCTGGAGGCAGATCTTTCCCAACTGCTGTCTCACACAGACACAAGCAGAGAAACTCCCCTCATGTGATCTCCCATTGTCAGAGCTGGTTTTTATTATCTGCTTTAAACCTCTGGGTTGCGTTTGTTTAGGGCCGCCTGAATCCATATGCTCATATCATCACTGATTTGCTCTTTTCACTGGAATAAGACACAGAAGAATCGTTCAGCGCAGAATCTGAACTGAGGTCTATAGAGACTGACGAGCGAGACACACTGTGTGTTGTTTTTGCAGGACAGATGAGTATTGGACAAATGTAAAACTGCAGGTTGTCTGTATGCACAGTCTCTGCATTGTGGTCCTCTTCATAAATAAACAGAACATTTGCAAAGCAAAATGTCCCTTTATTAGTGATGCAAAATGAGTCCAAGTAAAGATCTGAATTGTCTTAGATCAGAAAACTGATTCAGAGGTGGGCATCATCATGAAAACCATGAGTTGATATCACCATGAAAGCAAAGAGCTGTTGACGTCACTGTGCACTAAGAGCTTAGGTTCAGTAGACGTGGTCAGGATAATATTTGTTGGATGAATCAGACAGAGAAATTGTTTCTTTATATCCATAAGGAGGACTGTGTGTGTATAGAGAACCTCAGGTTGCTCTTGGCCGAGGCAGGGGATGAGCTGTGGGAGGTATTTCTGGAATGTAGAAATAGCGGCTGGATTACATATTCTGCAACACCCGCCGTCACTACACACACAGACACACACTGTTAGCACACCCTCTGTGAGCTCAGAGTTCATTTCTTATTTAGAGGGCTCATATCTAAGGCCTCCATCACTTTGTGTGAGCACTCTGTTTGATGGGTCCACTCACAGATTGCTAGCCTGATAAATAGTTTTATTATCGCTCATAACAACTTCTGTTTTAATTATTGGAGCGATACTATGAGACTAACTGATGAGTGTCTCTGAAGTAGACTCTTTAAAAGAATATCTCTGAGATATAGCAGTGCAGAAAACATGACCCAGAATTACTGAGAGCTACAGGGAGACCACTCTAAAGTCAGCATCGTGAGTTACTACTTTGCACTTAACATTTTGCATATCACTAAACCAAAGAACAAGACTCACTGAGACGTATACAAAGTAAAACAACTGTGTTGCGCTTTATCTAATACTGACTGTGTCCAAATGTGTGTGTCTATGTTTTTTGTCCATGTGACAGTCATGTAAGATTTGATAAGCCCCCACACCCACAACAGCACACTGTCTATAAGTCTTTACAGTGTGTATTTATATACTGCAGTTGTTTTTCAGAGTCTCCTCTCACAATTATTATCTGAAGAACACAAACACGTAACGCGAAAGAAAGTTCCTCCATAGGTTTTACAGCTCTAATCTTCCCATTTATTGCTGAAATGCAGAAGTATGAGAGTTATTACAAACTCGTTGCAAGAACTAAACTGAATTTAGGTTTAGTTCCACTAACCAGAGAAACCATCAAATAAAATGCTAAAAGACACTCTCAAATAACTACAGTGAACAATTATTCATCTCATCAACACAACAGATAATGATGTGTATGCTGTTTCCTGGAAGTGATCCCTACGGGAACTGGTAAATGTCCTCTTGAATCTCCTCGTCAGTGTTGGTAAAAGCCCCTGAGTTCACTTCTGTTGACGTGTGCTACTTTGCAACCATGTCCCACCCCCCTGGCAGATGTTAACAGCTGCTTTTTGAATAATGAAACCATGGACTGGGTTTCCTAGGAATCAGGAAACCAAGTCCGTCCCCCTCCCCCCAGTGACTCAATCAGAAGCGAACTCGCCAACCCCCAACACAGGCCTCACTCTTAATGTTCTGTTTAAAACCACACACTGGCGCTTCCTGACGTGTGCCAAGTTACATCCACATGGCCCATTACAAACACTGAACGGTCAACATGTTTCCCTCTGTGCCAAACAGACTGCTAAACACAGCACAAACACAATAAACACAAATAAGAGAGCAACGCCAAGATTGTTTATATTATGTGGATAAACTTTGCCAGGCCTTACCAACATGTGACTCCCTACAACGCCTGTACCAACGTAACTGTACCTCCATGATTTTACACTGTAGTAGTAGATCTGTTGGTATTTCATTCATAATAATGCAACCTTTTTTAGGTCTGAATATTTTTGGAGGTTTAATTTAAACAAATACCACTGTGATGAGTTACTTGAGAACTTTTTGTATTTACATGACACCTCCTTCTAGTGGTCGCACAGATACATTACACCTCCAAGCATTATTGACTGAAGTTTGTGCTATTGTTAGGTTCATTTTGGCAAGAAAATTAAACATAATCAACTGGAAGGCTTTGGTTGTCCCCAAAAGATTCTAATCCAAACTGCCAAGAGTACGGTGCATGTCACCACCACTCAAAATAACAAATGGAGCCAAATCAAATGTACAGTTTCTGCTCAAAACTCCAAAAACCTTCATTTTCCTTCCAAA
Organism: Trinectes maculatus; assembly: GCA_016785345.1. NCBI lineage: Eukaryota > Metazoa > Chordata > Actinopteri > Pleuronectiformes > Achiridae > Trinectes > Trinectes maculatus. The sequence continues at coordinate 27,733 of JAFBJQ010000173.1, forward strand.
GACAAATACTCTCACTTCCTTTATATTTTTAGCAAATCAAACATGATCAACATTCACTTTTACTGTGGTTTATTGTTACGTTTCAAGTTTCAGGGATGATGACACAACACAACAGACAAATCTTAATAATTTAGTGGAGAAAACAATGCTGCTTTGGTTCTATGTTCACGGTGGTAACCTAGCATAATGAGAGAAGAAGAGAAGTACGGAACCTGTGAGCTGTACACACGTGCATGGACATTATATTTTACAAAACCCTATACAGATTATCCAACACCATACAGCCATCAGGCTTTCACAAGCAGAGAAGAGCTGCCGTCCCTCTGGTCCTTTGTCTTAAAATCAAAAACATTAAAAAGTGCCAAAGTACACTGAACGGTTCCGGAATCCTAAAATCACTACACAACAGCTGAAGGAGAAGCAGTTCAAGTTACAGTACTCATTGATGAAAACACAACCTCATGGTTCTTTAAGTCTACAGTCAACAGTTGTAAGTGCTCGTACTGGAAGTGTAACAGGTAAAGCAGCAGCAGCAGCAGCAGCAAGGAGTAACTGTTTCTATACTGTACCAGACAGACAATAATGGAGGACGACCTCGACTCAACTCCATTTCATTCAAATTAATGTGGCGAGTTACTGAATAATTTGCTAAGAAGTCACACCCTGCGTCCACAGTGGCTCTGATATCTAACTCAAACAGTGAGTCCACGTAGTAAATATGTGATGGACACACACCCCGGTTGCAATCGCAGTGGCTGACTGTTGTTACAACACATCGCCACAGAGGTGAGGGTTTGTTTATGTCCAAAAAGCAATGTGAGGTAAAATAAGGTGGATGTTGACAGCATGCAATGTAAACATTTCCTGTTTACATCCAGAGCTGTTTACGTCCCTCACCCGCCTACCACATTTCGGACTCTTCATATTAGCCAAGGATGACTAAACACATATGCTGCTCATTAACACTGTTTTTAACAACTGTCAGTTGTCTCAAGTTTCTCTACTGTGATAAATATGATTATCACAATATGATGTTCTAGTGATTATTGCAGCATTCATAATGTATTTTTATGCTCATCGGTTGATATATCAAAGCAGCTGTCTTTACATTAACCCATTAAACTCTTATTCAAGTTCTTTTATAACTGAACACAGACAACACTCTAAAACTCTTCTGCACTTGCACAAAATCATAAAAAGCTCATTTGATCCCACAGTGTTAAGACTTTCTTTTACCAGAGAAGAAAAAAGGGGAGTTTAATGCAGCTGTGTGCATTGTCTAATTATTATTTTACAGGGTGGGGGGAGTTTACAGCGGGTCATGTTTTATTTACTGTATATGTGGTGCTCGGTGTTTTAGTGTAATATCCCTTTATGTCTTTCTCTCTTCCATTTCACAGTACAATTCAGGAATCTTCATCAGTGGCACTGGGGGAACGCTCCTGGAAAAGAGCAATGGATAAATATCTAGAGAATAATAATAGAAAAAAAAACAAACTTCTTACACAGACATCAAAAAGAGTACGAGAAAACGATCCCAGCTGTGATCATACAGGATGAGGACAAAACATTCTACATTACATTCAAATCTGTGATTTCTTTGATTTCAGCCTCATCCTAACACCGCAACCCAGTCTCTACCTCTTCCTGTTCATCCTCAGAGTCGTCATCACTGACAACAGGTTTGGCCCTGGTGCGTCCTGTTCGTCTGCTGCGTCCCTTTCCTCGATCACCACCTTTATCCTTCCTGCCCAGACGGATCTTTACTTTAACTGAGCGAGCTGGAGACAAACAAAACAACGTTTGGTTTTGAAATCCAAATGAAATGAGGACACACTTAGCATGTTGTCACACACATGGCCAATAAAAACCAATTCTGATTCCGACATTAATCTATTGTTATGAAACATTAGTGTTGCTAAAGCATTCATAATGGTGTTAAGTGGGAACCCTAATGCTTCACCTTTGGCTCCAGATTAACTTAAGATGACATATACTGAGACTAAAAATTATATATATCTGAAGAGTCTCTGCTCTGCTGCTCTCGGCATAAAAACATGCTTACATTCAGACTCTGATCCTTCCTCTTGGTCCTCCTCCTCTTCTTCGCTCTCCTCTCCCTCGCTCTCCTCCTCCTTTTCAATCTTTTGCCTCAAACTGGTGAACACCGACTGGAGAACGATGGAGTCTTCATATATCTGTACAAGTAAACATGGCGGAAAAATTACAGTCCACACCAACCTCACATTAAAATAATCCCCATTAGTTTAAAGATGTAAATAAAGAGATGCAACGTGTCGTCATGTTTTCTGGTACCTAACGACAATTCAGCTGCAAAATATATCATTTATTTCGGGTTAAATATTTGACTGGTGTCGCATAATGTCTGCCTCACCAGGGATCCCTCCAGGTTAAAGGTCTGAGCATTCTGGAAGAGGAGCATGACATCTCTCTCCAGGTCCCCCAGACTCCGGTAGCGATGACTTCTAATCCTCTCCTGGCATCAGGAAGGAGTGATTTATAACAATACAGTTACATATTTGTACAGTAATGAATGTATGAACAGATTTTTATTTTTATTTGTGCTTTACATCGCTACAGCCCAGTTTTCCCAGATGGAACGATCTTGTTTTTTTACCTTGATCTTCCTGAAGTCCACCGGTTTGCGGATCAGCTCGTAGTACTCTGGCAGCTCTTTCCGTGATGGCAGCTGGATGAACACCTCACTCAGCTGACGCCCACTGGTGCTACAGGGGATAACAAATTATTCTTATTATTCCTAGATTTATTTGTGTCATTTTTCAGACGTGACAGACAAACCAGATAATAACAGAGGAGCTATGTCATTTATTTTCTGGGTGTATTTGTGTTTCAAATGGCTTTGAGTCTGTCCAAACAACAATGATGATCACCACTTCCATACAGGTGGTAAAATCTGCAGTTGGCAAACAACTAGGTGATCAGTTATTAAAACACAACTGGTGTCGGTGTGTTAGTGAGAGCAGAGCAGGTGTTTGGTTTTGTAATTACAGCGTGGGGGAATAAAACAAACTATGACAGGAGATAGATTCTGGACTTTTGTAACCTGGGACTTTTCATGTCTCTTCCACTCACCTCTCTTCCCTCGACTGACCTGAACAGGACTTACAATGAAATCATTTTCTTAACAAAGAAATACTGATGTTAAATAAATGGTGCGGAGATTTAAACAGAAACAATTAGTGGGGTGGTATTATACTGACGCACAATACTGATATCTACTAATCTACTACCTGTCTTTGTATTTAATGACAGCGTCTACAATCTTCTTCATCTTCTTTGTGAGGGCAGGAGGATTTGGGGAGAGTTTCTCAACAGGTGGTCGCCCCCTCTTTCTCTGCCTCTTCCCGTCATCATCTTTGTCCCCTCGTCCCCGTCCGCCCGAGGAGGAGGAGGGCCCCGGAAGATCCAAGTCACGGTCCCTTTTCCTCTTGCGGGTTGTCTTTTTGTGACGTACCTCCTCCTCCACCTCCTCCAGCGTCCCCTCCTCTATTGCCTGCTCAGGGTGATAACGGATGGATTTTAAAATCTGTTTCTATTCTGGCATCTGTCATTCAGCTCTGCACTTCGCCCATTATAGCTAATTACCTTAAGCCACTGCTTCTCGGTCAGCGAGTCGCTGTAGTCCACCTCCTTTCGCTGCCGAGAACCTCGTCCGAACATTTTCTCCTCCTCCTCCTCGCAGGTCAGTCGCTCAACCTCGGCATCATCTTTCATGATCCAAGTGGGTAGCTCATCCTCCTCCATTAGACGAGGTTTTCGCCGTGGGTTTCTGGCCTCCTCTCGCCGCCGGTCCAGGTCCATACGCTGAGGGTTGGCGAGAAAGAAAACAGTAAAAGCACACAAATATACATATGTGGGAAAGGAATAAAGCTAAGGTGTCATTTAATTTTACCATGAACTGGTCAAATTCCTCTTCGCTTCTGGCGATCATCTGGTTGACCGTCTCGTCATCTGGGACCTCATCCTCCTCCTGAATACAGCAGACACACATTGGCGAGCAGAGCATAAGAAAGCACACTCTTTAAAATTGTGTGTCGCTGGTGCACGCACACACATTAATGCGTAGACAGACTTCTTGACCCCAGACCTCGTCTTGCTCCTCATGCTCCAGAATGGCCTGTAGGAAGGCCCTGCGCTCGTGGCTGGAAGATTTCTGATCGAACATGCCGGCCTGGATGACCTTTTGGTCCACGTTTAGTTTATACTTGGCAGCGGCCAGAATTTTCTCCTCCACACTGTTGACCGTGCAGAGACGCAGCACACGCACCTCATTCTGTTGACCAATACGGTGGGCTCTGTCCTGAGCCTGCAGGTCCTGGAGACAATTGTACAGTATTTTAAATGACTCTGAAAGGTTACAGTTGTACACGCAACACTATAAGGTATACACAGGTCTTTGCTTTTTTCTTTTTCTTCTGTCCTACATGCTGAAAATTAAATTTAGTCATTAAATTAGTTACTCTTGAAAAAAAATCTACATTTAATCAGGCAGTCCAGTACAGAGAATAATGAGTACAGGATTTGTCAGTTGTGACAAAGGATCATGCACTATGAAAGAGGTTTGTTAAACCTGTGCAAACACACAAAATGAAAAACAGACAAAACATTGGTGATTAAAACTTGATCCATGGACGATCTGTTGGAAATATGACCAGAGTCCTGTTTGATCTGAGGCAGACGCTGAGTCCTTTATCCGTTTTTAAGAAATGCTACAATGTCAGCAGAGACTATAGGCTAGTTGTCTGATATGGTGTAAATGTATCTTAGTATAATAAGCTGGAAGAGGCTTCCCACAAGCTTCTCTTGTCCTTGACCTGTGGGTGAACATCTCGAAACTCTGTTCATGTCTATTCTTGTTCAAACGGTATATGTCAACTGAAACAACACATTGAAGCCACTCCGACGCTAAAGCGATATCAACATGGTTTTCTCAACCGGTTAACACACTTGCATCTCACCTGATGTGGGTTCCAGTCAGAGTCAAAGATGACCACGGTGTCAGCAGACTGCAGGTTCAGGCCAAGACCTCCAGCTCTCGTACTCAAGAGGAATATAAAATACTCAGACTCTGGATCATTGAACGTTTTCAGTAACATTCCTCTGTCTTCCGCCTTAGTGGTGCCTGAGAAAGAAAAGACAGCAGGAAATGAATTAAAATGTGGGAAAGCAACTCACTCACCCACAATGACAGCAAGACACAGAAGTAAAAAAACAAAAAAAAACAAACAAAGTCTCACCATCCAGACGTAGATACTTGAAGTTGCGGTAAGCAAAGTAGTCCTCCATGATGGTCATGAGTGAGGTCATCTGACAGAAGAGCAGAACCTTGTGGTTTGTAGCCCTCAGTTTGGGCAGGATGCGATCCAGGACCTCAAACTTTCCTGATGCCCGATACAGGTCAGGTCTGATGGTAATGAGATTAGGATTACAAATTGTGTGTGTGTGTGTGTGTGTTTGAGAGAAAGATGTTAGAATTGGCACTCACCCCTGGACTATCCCACCAGAGAATCCTAAATGTTCCGAGAAAGACTCCTGCATAAATAGTCAAAAATGTATTCTGTTTAATGTATCCACAAACACTTTACTATTATTGTGGATTTTGGGGGTGTTTTGGGTTTTACATCTTTAGATGTCTTTCATGTGTGTGTATGCTTTTTATATTTTATTTATATTTTCTATCCTATTGTAACACTGTTTAAAGGTTCCTCAGTGTTACCTCTATCTGCTGGAACATGTACGGATGGTTACAGATCTTCCTCAGCTGCATGATGGTGTTCATCAACGTCTTTGTGCCTCCTTTACCCTGATAAAAAGTGCAGCAAAAACATTTATTCACTAAGACTCGGCCAAGGTCAGTAATAAATACTCTCTAAAGTAGACATCGGTAAAAAGCAGTCGCTATTTGAAAATAATTAAATACAATAAGCCAAGTTAGCTCCTGCAGCTGCAGAGAAAAATCTCAACTCATATCAGACATGAGTAAAGAGTACACTCTACTTTATTTTGCTGTTGTTCAAAGCTAAAACCCAAAGTGTCACAGTGTTCATGTTGTCACCTTCTTGTCTTTCTCTGATCCGTCAGTCAGCAGAACCCCTTTGGCCTGCATGTGTCTGTACAAAACCCTCTGAAGAGATGACATGTCACACTTAATCACATATTCCACCTGATGGAGAGAAGAGACAGAGAAAAAGACACAGAGACCATGAGACACCAGAGGATATTTATGCACATGTCTCTTCCTGTTTTCTCATCTCTTTGGAGATCATCTGGACATGTGTTTGTGTGCATGTTTTGGTGATTGTCTATCTGCTGAGAGAGGTGAGCCATGCCTTCTCTGGAAGCTGTGCCTCCACTTCCTTCTTTAATCGGCGTAACAAGAAGGGGCGGAGAACTTTGTGGAGGCGGCGGATGATCAGGATGGTCTCCTCTTCATTAAGGTCCACCTGGAGACGAAAATGAACCAGACATTTGGCATCTCTAAAACATAAAAAAGACAAATCTCAGACAGAGATGTAGCCATGACTGAGCCCTGCACACCTTCTCTCCGGTCATGGCGAAGGGAGCATTGAACCACTGCTCAAAGGTGCTACAGCTCTTGAAGATGGTAGGCAGGAGGAAGTTAAGCAGCGCCCAGAGCTCAGGCAGCTTGTTCTGCAACGGTGTCCCTGTCAGGAGGACTCGCCGTGGGGCAAGGTAATGCGTGTTCAATACCTGGGTCAGTTTACAGTGGTGGTTCTTCATACGGTGGCCCTCATCGACGATCATGTACTTCCAACGGATCTGGTAGGGATCAGATAGGATGGAGAGACAAGAGGAGAGAACATTCTGATCAAGCTACCAGTCCAATGCTTTATTGCTTCTGCCCATCCAAATCAACCAAAAACAGATAGAACTCAAACGGGCGATTTCTCGTCCAGTGTGTGCTCATGCCCCACACCGGCTCACTCCAAAGCCATCATGTAAGGAAAGTCTGACCTGAACTACAATTCCCACCTGGCAGCACAATCAGGAAGCCCATATGACTACATGAGTGCATGGCAGCATGATGGCCACAGAAGACAGAGGGAGACGGGGATTACAGGCGGTTTCAGTATGTAGCAGGACCTAGGAGAGAGCACTGAGATGCAGCACAGCGGGCGGTCAGATTGGCCAAGCTCAAACAGCTGAGGAGCACTTTGGGATGTTATGCACTGGTAGCCAAAACCTAATAACTGGCAAATAAAAGCAGCATCCCAACGCAACCTTGTGCACACTAGTGTGCAAACTCGGTTTGTTTGTGAAAGTCCCTCTGCTTGTGTGTGTTTTTACATCTCACCTTGGCCAGCACTTGTTTATCCTTGATTATGTACTCATAGGTGGTGAGTAAAACATTAAATTTTCCACTGCGCAGTTGGGGAACGAAGGCTCTTCTGGCAGCAGGAGACCCCTGAACGCCAAACAAAAGAAAAAAGTGTAAAAAACTAAAAAGACTAAGAATCACCTTCAGCACGTCAAATTCAACAGGCCACAACATAATATTACACAAGCAAAAACTGGACTGTATTCAAAAACCCACCTTGTAGGACACTTTGACCACTGTGGGCGCCCATTTGTCAAACTCATACACCCAATTAGAGAGAGTTCTGTCAATGGGAAACACCACTGCTTTTATTCAGCAGTTATTTCTGGACTTCACGGCGATGAAGAAAAATGACAAAATGTGGAAGCACTTGTAGTTTTGGCTTACGAGAGGGGTACAATGATGAGGTAGGGACCATTGAGACGTTTGTGCTCCATGAGGTAAGTGATGAGGGCAATGGTCTGGATGGTTTTTCCCAAACCCATCTCATCCGCCAGGATCCCATTCAGGTTGTTGTTGTAGAGGGAGACCAGCCACTCCAGACCTTTAATCTGAAAGGGTGGAAATCTGTCAAATGTGACTTCCTTCAGCTGATCTCCCTTGTTAAAGTCATAATAATGAGGCATTTCTTTGTGAATGGCAAAAAAAGGAGATAGATTAGTGTTGATCTGATGGTGTTCACCTGATACTGCTTGAGTTGTCCATTTATTAACAAAGTGGACTGTTTCTCCACCTTCTCTGTGACAGCGTGGGCCACAGCGTAGTAAGACTGGAGACCTCGAGCGAAGGCTGCGCCGCTATACTCGTCGTCCACATCCTGCTTTGCGTTCCTAAAGAGAAAGCACAAACACGTGTTATTTCATCATGGCAGAGGTTATCTGATGTACACCTTTTCATAGCACCATAGTTGTGTCGGTGTCCCTGACTCGATGATGTGGCGAACATCCACTTCCGACACATCTTCACTGTCGGGGTCCGTAATCTTCTTCTTCTCGTCCACGAGAGCTGATGAGGGCTGTGGCTCCTCCTCCTCCTCCTGCCAGACGGCAGGAGCAACAGTTTGTCATTGACAGGAGCAGCAACTATGAAAGTGGCTTCAAACATGGAACATAGCAACCCACCTCCTCCTCTTCCTCCTCCTCGCTGTCTTCACTGTCCGAGCGAGGGGCTACCTCATAGCTGGACACAATATAAATACAGTCACCATGAAATCCGCCAACAGCCCCAATTATCTCAACTATACAGCCGTACAAGTCAAGTCATTCAAACACACCATACAGAGAAGTTAATAACACTCTTTTGAATCTGGTCTTACCCAGGGTTCATTTCCAGCCAGGTGTCCAGCTGTCCAGCTTTAGGAGCATCCACCCCTGTCAAGATGTTTCCACTGTCCACATGGATGACCTTCACAGGCAGGTCACTCATCTGACTTGTCTCATCTAGAGGCTGCAGGGGGAAACTCTTGTTATCCTTTGGCCCGAGTTAGTATGATTCGGTTGGACTGAAGTGATGTAAGAACCACACACAACCACCACCACCACATTGAGCAGTTCTCAGCTGGTGCTTTAATACATAGTATGAAGTTTGCCTGGGACTGTAACCAGTGGCTTTTGAGTACCTGTCTCAGACTGCCATGGTTGATGTAAAAACACACTGTGCACTGTGTGTATTCTGATGTTTGTCAGTGCCGCATTGTGCCTCATGAAAATCTGGTTGATCAAAATGTTGCGTGGCAACAATGAACAGAAAGTTATTTTCGGAGGTGGGAACAGTCTCCAGAGCCAAATTTTGCTATGGCAACATACAAAGGGCAAAACACCAACACAAAACAAAGCTTGGTGTGAAATTAGAGCTATGGTGTGTTTAAAGGCTGTGTCTATGGCGACAAAGAACGCAAGGATGGTGTTGTGTTTTGGGGATATGCATATTTAAAGAGCTAATCTATATTTTAATATATAAAACAAGGGGCTGTGCTTTAACAGTCTTTCTTGACAGATCGTTGTACGGTTACCTATACAACAACAATCATTTTAAATGTCAATGAAGCTTTGACATCAGTGTGGTTGCTGCAAGAGTTCACCTCTCCATCAGGGCCCAATGCAGGAGTCTGACTCTCAGCATTCTCCAACTGCAACACAGATTAAAACTGAGTCACGAATACACCATGAAAAACGTACCACATGATCTGACACACAGAAACTCATAGGGTTAAAGTTAACATCTGACTTAAAAATGCCAATATGTGAATATCTCCATGTTCTATACCTTCTTCTTTTTCTTCTTCTTCTTCTTTTCCTTGAGGGCCTGGGCAGCCTTGTGAGCTCTGACCAGCTCGGTGAGGTTGGCAACATACTCATCAGTTTGCTGCAGCAGATACGCCAGACGCTTGTCCTTCTTCTGGTCAATGAGTTTACGATAGCCCTCCTCATCTTCAGCCTAGGAAGACAGACACATGTGCAGTGCGTGAAGGATCTGGAGGGTGTGTTTGCTGGCAAACTTGTGTAACAGTGTCTGCGTTGTGCTGTCAATGTTTGTTCATACCATAAGCCTCCTCATCCTCTCTTTCTCAATTCGCTCGTTCTCCTTCTTCTGCTCTCGTTCAGTGTTGGCATGATAGGTGGCCACGGCTTTGGTCAGTTTCTGGATTTTGCCTGTGATTGAACGGTGGTACTCCTTGAAGTCTTTGGCGTGCTGGAGGATGCTGTTGAGGTACTCCTGAGATCAGAGAAGGAAAATGGGAGGTGGAGTGGAGCAGAAGAGACATTGGAGAGGGAGAGGAACGAATCATGAGTGCACATTTTAACATGATCACAAACGCAAACGTTGCAGCTGCAGCTTTTGTCCTCTACCTGGTGTTTCTGCCTGCGTTTGCGCTCTTGCTCAATCTTCTGCTGTTTCTCCAGTTTCTCAGTGATGCGGGCTTCTCTCAGAGACTGGCGCTTGCTGCGCTTGTAGGCCTTAGCATCGAGCGCGGTCTCCAGAGCTGTGTCACGGCGCATGCACACCACCACCTCTTGACGCAGCTGGGGAAGGCAAAAGTCTTTGATTTTCAGAGGAAAGGTGTGGCAATTAGGTCAAAGGTGAAGGTCTAGGTAATAATGCACACATGGTACCTGTCTCTGGAAGTTAAGCAGTCGAAGAGCTTTGAGCTCTATTGTAGCTTTGGTACGTAAATCACCAGCAAGAGAACCTGGCAGGTTTTCCAGTTCAGCGATACGATGAGTGATACGAGCCTGTAACCTGAGGAAGCAAGAAAAAACAAGATATTATTTTATCATGAAACTGCAAATACATGATGTTATTTCTGTGCTTTTCACACTATTAGGCTCATCAATTTCTGCATGATCAGATCATTTGTTACAGATTAGGGCAAAATTAAATGAAGAATACATCAAATTAAATGAAACTAGATCCACAAAGGCTCCATCAGACCTGTACTCCCTCTCCTGCAGTATCTCCACAGGGTCGAGGCCACAGGGTTTTTGAATGGGGGTAATGCGGTTCTGCTTGGCGTGGTAAGGCATCATGGGAGTAGGCTGTGCTGGCTGGCCAGGGGACTGCGTTTGCGGAGGCATAACTGGCGAGGCAGCAGGGGGAACTGAAGGAGGAGCGGGAGAAGGTCGACCAGTGGGCTGTGGGGGAATTAGCTTTTGGGGAGCATTTGAGGGGGCTGCTGCATTCACCATGGGTCCTGGAGGAAGTGAAGTGAGGACAGTTCAATAGCAGTCTGCTGTAGATACTGCTGAAGATCTCACTGGATTACGGAAATACACCTCGGGTTCAAACGGGATGGGTCTTGCGAATCAATACAGACTGACTAATAGTAAGTATGGGTTTTGTAATTAAAAAAAAAAGTCCACAGATAATAATTTCACTATTTCATTAGAGACTATTTGACCAGGAATATTTGAATATTAAAGCCATAAACTTTCATCATCAAACTCAAGAAAACACTGAATTATAACTTTAGCAAAACTCCAGAATCTGAGAGATTTCACCAGACCACACAGCAACATAACTTACCTTCAGGCCATGATTTGGGTGGTCCGTTAGGGTTTTGTCCCTGCATCCCAGCTGGGGTCCCTGATGGGCCTGGTGGAGGCATGTTGGGACCCAACATACCTCGAGACAAAAAAGGTACAGATTCCCTTAAGGCTCGCTTTGTGCAAGTGTTCAATACTGTCTTTAATCAATTTCCCTACAGACCTGATATTAAAGAATTTCCTCATGCATACTCACCATGAGCACGACTGTAACCTGAGCCCATTGGGCCAGGCCCTGGTCCCGGTCCTGCTGGACCACCTCCAGCCCCAGGAGGGAGGCTTGGAATGGGCTGCTGCTGCATACCCGGCATTGGCCTCTTTCCTTGTACAGCCATTTGGAGGTGGTCTGGCAGGGGCTGCCCCCGAGCCAGCATCTTATAAGCCATGATCTGGGCTCTGAGTTGATGGAGTTGGTTCTGATTAAAGGGAGTTGGGCCACCAGAACCTCCAGGGCCTGTAGGACCACCAGATTCAAGGCCAGATCCAAGGCTGGGGATGCTGGATCCAAGACTGGGTCCAGGGGTGGGGCCAGGGGCAGAGCTACACGGAGGACCTGGACGGTTATTAGGACCAAGCGTGTGTTGATCTCCACTGGGGCCATCTAAAGGTGTAGAGGTGGAGCCAGGGCCTCCAGAGGAGGAGGAAGAGGAGGAGGACGGCATTAGAGGACCTGAGGGAGGGCCGTTAGATGGGACAGGGCTGGAGTGGTCAGAACCACCTAATGGAGAGTGGTAGCCTGAAGACACAGACAGAAAAATGACAAATCAGAGGACAATTTCTCTTACTGCATCATTTTAATGCTTCTAAATACTGAGTCATATCTCCTGTAATGTAAGGAACTGTGATATAACAAGACTAAAATGCTTTTTGTATAGTATCTATGTCATTTCAACAGAATAAACTGAAAATAGTCCTGGTAAATCAGTTTGTTATTGGTATGTATTCTGTAAATTTACTAAACCATTACTGCATTAAATGAGTTTTCTCTGCAACGAATCACATGAACAGTGACTGTTTGTCTGTACGTTCTGTCCAGGGGTTTTCCAGGTAACACAAGTTGTTGCCAAAGGTTTGAATCCATGTCTAAATCCTCCAACTTGCTGTTTCATAATGTTTTCAATTCCGTAAGGCAATTCTTAACTTGTCTGTCTGTCTTGTTTGTTTTATAGCAGGCTGCAGAATGCAATCAACTGTACGACTTAAAAGTATTTTTTATAGAAAATGAAAGTATATAAAGAGTTTAACAAACGCACAAACACTGCCCATGACCTCACCAGGGCACAGGACTACACCACTGCAGGGAAGTCACACTCAGAATTACACAGTTTGTCTTTCACAATGCTGGCTAAGACGCTGTTGCGTCAGATAAATCTATGTGGCATGGCTACCTTGAGAATGTTGGTCCAGAGGACTGGGTGGGGGGCCCATACCACTGTGCCCGCCCTGTCTCAGAGACAGTCCCTTCATCTGACTGAAGCGGCTCTCCTCACTCTTCTCATGCAAACCCTCCATTGGCTGTGTAGAAATGCCACAGTGTTAAAAAAAAACACTAAACAGTGTTAGTTCCTGTGGAAAAACGGCAATGAACTTCATATAAAATGTAGTGGGTTGTACAACAACAACAACAGTGATAACTACAGGTACCTTGTAATGGTTTCAAACAGGTGTGTCTTAAATTAAAGCCGCAATGTTTATGTATATCATTGCATATATATGCAATATGATAACATTAATATGGGTGTATGCTGTAAATATGTCTAATTAATAGTGGTGGAGTGTGTCAGTGGGACCCATAGTGTTACTGCTGTCCTCACTTTGTGCAGAGGGTGCATGTTGTCCTGGCCATATCCAGACGGCCCTGGCTGGGAGTGTGCAGAGGATGGAGGGCCAGGACTTGGGCCCATCATGCTGTGAGAGGAGCCTGGGGAGGGACCAGGGCTGGGGCCCAGCATAGCCCCAGGGGACGGACCGGGACCAGGGGAGGGACCTGGGCGCGGGGTGCCACCCATGGGGGGATCTGGTGTGGACATCGCCCTGAATCTCCTGCTCCCGGATGAGCAGCAGGGACCTGAGGAAACAGACGATGACAGCGTGAAGGAAGAAGGGAATGACAGGTGAATTCATGGTTTTTACCAAACTCAAAGTATGACAACACACTAAGTCATTAAGTTAATTAATTAAATAAGCATTTCGTGAAACTGGGTGCTGACGTCAGCAGTTTTCCTCTAATGAATGAAGTGGGTGCACAGACTTGCAGGATGGAGGTGAATTTGGATTGTGGACATTTAGCTGCTACACGCTGCACCAAATCACTCGTCGCGCGCATATGCATTTTTCAGCTGCAGGCTCGAGCGCTGAGGTTGAAGTGCACGTGCACGCGGGGAAATACGGTCAATTACGTGCATGAGCACAGACGCGAGTGAGAAATACCTTCTCTCGCACAATGAAGACGGCTCTCGTTAAATATATAAAAAAAATGGGGAATGGCGGACTGTGCTTGTGCGACGGACCTACCCGCCTCAGCAGGACATACAGTCCTGGGTGAATGTCTGCGCTCGCGACTCCACGTTTGCGGGAAATAGAAAAAGACGCAGCAAGTGTCGCAATTAGTCCACTCACCCTCTTTGTAATCTGCCTCCGACAGTTGATTTGTTTCACCGACGTGGCTCGAGCGCCCCCCTCCTCTGCTCCTATGACCGAATGTCTAGTCACGGCCGCCCGGCACTGCGCATGCGTGCACAGTGACAGTGAGCCTCCACCATCATCATCCTGAACTGCGTTTATTCTGTTTACTGCGTAAGGTCAGCAGTCAGGTGTCTCCCTGGTCAAAACAGACACAACTTTGCATTGTGTCTAAGAACAGTAGCCCCCCCCCCCCACACACACACACACCTTACAGTGACTTTGTAAGAATAAAACGTAGTTCTTTCAAATTGCAAAATTACCATGTATGAAATACAAGTGAAATCTGATGCCAGTGTTTGAACTTTAATCAGGACAACAAAACAACAGTAGTAATGCAACTTGCTCCAGCCTTCATGTAAAAAATGGACAAACCTTATACAAATGACATCACAACATGATCTTGAAATCTAAATTCAGCTTGGCCATGATTGGCGATTGTTTGATAAAACAGGGGAAATGATTTGTCTTCAACCCCTAATCCCGGAGATGATGTAAATCAGCAACAATCATTAATTGATAGCAGATTTTTGGTGGTGTTTCATAATCTCAAATCATCCATACCAGAGAGCCTAAACATGGAAGTATATGGGATCAAAGCCCTAAGGTCATCTGTGTGAAAATCAGCTAGTCTGCAACACAGAAGTTAAATATGTTCTTGGGAGAATGTGAATTTTTGAGGGTTGCAGCATAATTCTTAAATTACACACATACACATATTAAAGACACAACAAATAAACTACCCCCCCCCCCAAACTCACTCACACGCAAAGAGGCACACACACAAATACACACTCAAAGATAAATAAAGGAAATAAAAAGATGTACAGCAGTTGGTAGACAAATCAAGAACAACATCAGTCCTTGACCAGCGAGCTCAATAAATGTTATGTAGACCACTCATCACCTCCACTATGTCCAGTTCAGACCAGGAAAAACGCAGTAGTTCAGTGTAACCAAGATGACTAGGTTAGAACACTTTACTCATACAGGCCTGCTTTTGAGGCTTGTCCAATTTTTCCTTTTAATAAGAACTAACTGTTTCTTTCCTGCCCCCTACAGGCATGAGTTGGAAAGGCGTCCTTGTCAAAGCCTTAGAGGAAGACAAACTCATCGCTGTTTCTTCTGTTATTACTCCTGCCCTGTTTGCATGGGGGTAGGATGTGGGCTCCAGGTCCACTGTTGCTGCTGTGACCCTCAAGTCCATAGTTCTGACCCTGCCCCTCTACAATGGTAAAAATGGGATACTTCTCCTTGGATGATGCCAGGGCCTGTGAGGGCAACAAAGCTTAGTCTCAGACAAAAATGTTTTACAAGTAGAGCGATCAATGGACAAAACAGATATCCATTATTCCACTATTCCTCTACATTGTTACAGAGCCTAGAGTCTGTGTGGAACTAGTTAATGAAATTATTGACCTGCTGCTAATTGTCCCAAATAAAATACTGAAGAATTCCTATTACACATTTCAGGATCCCAACGTGTCTTGATTGTTACTTTAACAATGACTCGATTCCAACAACTTTTTTTTATTACACATCAAATACAGACGCTTCAAAGAGCAGAAACGTTGTTGCGCTTTGGATGTGTAGTATATATAAAAAATCACCTCATTAACAGCAGAACACAGAGACTCAAAGTCCTTCTTGTTCTTGGCATAAAAGCCGATGGTACAGCTTGGATCCATGCGGCTAAAGGGCATCTTTTTGGGAGAGCTACAGTGGAAGGACTAGAGAGTAACAGAGGGACAGAAAGGTCATTTGAGTAAGTTAAGTGAACACACTGTAACAGTCATGACAAAATTGTAAATGTAGACAGTGCAACCGACCTCCAGCGAGAAGTTGACTTGTGTTACATCCACCACAGGTTGGCAGTAGTGAGGATCCAGATACAGCAGCTGCTCATCTGACAGACAGAAAGGAGAAGTTGTGAAGAAAAAGTGTAAGATCATCTGCTGCTTACACTTTTAGAAGAAACAGATCCTGGCTGCATCATATATTCACTGTTTCTCATTGCTCCATACATTGAAAATACTCAGATGTATCCCAGTATACAACAATATGGGATAAGACGAAGGTAACACTTTCACAGCAGTTTTTGAAAATCAGGATATGTTTTTTGAGCTTCTACCTCCACAGCCAAATGTCTTTTTTTCCCTTGGCTTCACTGAGTTTACAATCACCAGATTATTATGTTGCCCTGAGCAGAATCGTTTTAGTCTGCTAATGTTTACCAACTCTTTACAGGTGTCAAGCAGGAAAGACTGGTTAAAAACATACAGTATTAGAATATAGCACATTCAGTGCAAATATACCACATCTCTAGTACACCATAACCACTGAGTCTTTTCTTAGGGAGTCAAGGCCCTTCCATTGTGTAAAAACAGATCCTTCATCTATGTTTGAAAACTGTTATATATTACCTTTCTACCTTCCATTCTTGTAAACAAGCAGAAAGAGGCTGTTTCTCACCTTGAAAGCCAATGAAGTAGAGCGAATGTTTTGGTTTTCCTCCAATGATTCCAATACAACACTCCAGCTTTAGGATGTTCTAGAAATGATTATGTTTCAATTATTCTTCTTTTTTTTTTAATTCTTGAGGTATCATTTTTGTAGGCCAAGATCACAGAGATTGATGAATGGTTGGGTTAAATCAGAATAAACAGACCTTGACACATTCAATGTACGATGGGTTGAGGGTTTCCCCTCCCAGCCGTACAGGCACCAGTATGATGACGGATTTCCAGGATTGGCTGGACGGATTAGGAGAAGTCTGGCTTAATGACAGATCACATAGATGAGCCACATCCTCTTTATACACTAGAAAGCAAAGACATACAATGAAAGGAAACATGAAACATGAGGAAAGCAGAAGTAAGAAGATTTCCACAGAAAACGTATGAGGAATTATTTAACATCCAGCTCTGTGTATTTCACCTGTACAGTCCTGAGCCACATATAGTACCAAGTTATGGACAACAGATGTTTTGGCTACAGCTTTCCTAAAAGGAAAAAAAAAATGAAATTAAATCTTTTATTTTGTCAACCACATAAATCATTTTGGAATAAAGTAAAGTCCTGCTTCTAAAACAATGTCACTTCAAATATTGAATCCCTACCTTAATATGTGTGCCACTATAGAGGGGCCATACCAGTCACCAGCCTTCTTCCCTGAACTTTTGCCAATTTCCACCAGTTGGTGAACTCCAAAAGGTGCTAGGGGCTGATCCCCGAACCAAGTCACCAACCTGTGGTGGATGGGTTCTGCTTGTTTGTCTCTTGCGTACTCAGATCTCTTCTTCTGACTGCATTTGTGGACATGATCAGTTGGCAAAGATTTTTCCGGTGTGTTAGACCCTCGTGGAGACCCAAAAGAAGGGATGGGTACCCCGCCAGCCCGAGCTGGGGACCGTGGTCTGAATACCTCAAAGTCCACATCGGTTAGCTGTTGAGCATCTGGCCAAGTCCAATCTATGGAATGCAAAAATAGGCTTGTTTTTAGTTGTTTTGTACAGTCAGGATGAAGATCTGGGTAAATGTTATTCCTTTATTAAATTAATCTGAAATAATCGAATTAGAGAAACGAAAATAAGATGAAAAAATGAGGAATTCTTTAAGACCAATAAGCCTTTTATCAGATTCTGTTTGGCTTTCAGAGTCAATGCATACATACATCTCTATGTGAGAGTATAAAAATGTGTGTCAAACCTCTTGGCATCAAATGAACCACAAGACCCTGTGCCAGCAGCATCTGGCCACTGCGCAACATGCAGCCCCATCCACAGTCTGTGGTCCATGTGGAGCCCTCCAGCTGAGGGAACTCCCGCCTGTATGTGAGCCACATCCGGGACACAAAAGTCAAACGAAACCGGTCCACCTCATCTGAGAAGGAATGAGAGGAAGAGTGGAAAAAAGAAATGTCAGAACAAAAATGATGAACAAACAAAAAAGATACAAAACACCATGTTTATTCAAACTATAAACTGTTATCTGAAAAGAGAACAGCTAGATTATATGAACACTATGCAAAATAAAAAAAGTTGAAGACATTTTGTTTCCTTTTACCCTTCAACAGCTGTGCGTTCTTTGATTTGAACCCAACAGCCTTTGAAACAAATGAGGTTTTACACTGTGGTTAACCAAATGCACATGTGAATTTACCCTCTAGGGACTGCTCTTTATGAAGTTTTCCTCTGCAGAGAGGAAACATGGCATCTACTCAGCATCAAAGGGATTAATGTATAATGGTTATTTGATTTGATATATAATTGTGTATAGAAATACCTTCACTATTAAGCAGATAGGAATGTCCAAGGACAGTAACTGGTGACACCTTGTTGAAGGAGGTTTTAGACTTTACAGTCCAACCTACAGATGAAAGAACAGAGAAAATTGAGGAAGATGAACTGCCTTTTCATATGTGTGTGTGTGTGTGTGTGTGTGTATTTATTTTTTTCATGAAATAACATCCAGTTCTACATATCGGCAAATATATATTACAGATGACAACAAACCATATTTGACATTGTTCCATGCTGACATGAGTTTAGCTTTCAGTTTGTCTATCTCATCAGGTTCTCCAGAAGCCTCTATGCTGGGGTCTGGGGTCTGAGGTGGCCTGAGACCAAAGCTGCCCTGGCGCTCCATGGGCTGCTGCCTCCTGTTTTCCATCAGCTCATCCTGCATCACTCCTCCTATCTGCTGCACAGTGCTGGGGGACATGGAGTTCATGCCTCTTGAGTTCTCAGAGCTGGACTGTGGTGTTCGTCATTGCAACACAGAATTGAAAAAGAGAACATAAAGCAGGAAGATAGTAAGACACCAGGTAAATTCTTCACTGTTAACAAGTGTTCATTCTCCACTCCAAACAAGTTTTACACCGTGTCACTTTGCTTTATTACAGTTAATATGTACTCAATATTATATACATGATGTGCATCTTTTAACCCAACATTACCTGATAATTATCAACACAGTTACCATACCTACATTCATGCTCATCAAATCACATGGTTATATTACGCTGTAAAGGAAAGCACTGCATCTACTACACGGATGAGTCGGTAAAGAAAATTCTCACTTCCTAAAAAGTATAAATGCAGCGTTGTCAGTCTGAGAGCAAGTCATCAGTCTTTAACAACTTACTTACAAAGCAGCACCAGAGGAAAGTACCAGTAGCATTTCCACACTGCCTTCCCTGAAACTGATGAGCAGCAGTTTCAACAGGGAACAATAGCAGGGTGTATAATCACTGATGGGAACATTTCTCTGAAAGGAATACCATCATGTGACTGACATTTGACAGCTGCTTTTTCAGCGTCTGTGAAAGTAATCTGCTCATGGTGGCTGTCATACTTCATTATTGTAGATCAAGCAGTTCACTACCTAATGTAATTACACACTAGGTTTATCACAACACCGAGCCTGTAATTTCCATCACATTCATTGGTACCAGGACGAAGAAGCTATCTCTCTTTTGAAAATAATCGCCGTCTAACACACAACACTTAGGGATAACAATCAATTGGCCGCACAGGTATCCACACACCTTATTTCAAAATCTTTCAAAATAGGTAGCTCACCTTAAATTAAAAGTTCACTGGCTGACTACGTACCTGGTGTAAAAGCCTGTTAAACCGGTCGGTACCTTGTAGCGGTTTGACTCATTTCGGTGTCCTCTCTCCTCGCACAGCACTGCAGTCTTCTCAGGTAAATGATGTCCACTTTTAGCTTAGCTTAACTTACGGGTTTCTGGGACACTAGCGCCGGCGTTAGCTTACTACCTTTCAAGCGGCAGAGACAGAAATTTTCAATGACTTTAACTTAAACCAAAAAATAGCTAAAGCTACTGTGTTACCCGCCCGTCCATTTCACAGACGAGTTAATATACCAATTCGAATTTGCTTCTGTTATCCAGCAACCACCACATTAGCATCGCCCAGTACTTCCTGTTGTCCTTTCCGGACACAGCGTCATTGGTTGGAGTAATCGCTGTGAGAAAGCTGATTGGCTAATCGAATAATTGACGTCAGTAGTTTGCCATTGGCTTATGTTAACCCTTACGATTATGTAATGTGTAACCTAGGCAACAAATCATAATCCGAGTAAAACTTTAATAATTTTGTTTGTATTGATGTTTGCAAAATAAGTGGAAGGAGCTCCATTTGCTGTTAAGTTGTAAAATAAAATAGGATGTAAATTCAATTCATCCATTCACTCTCGTCTCTCTCTCACACACACACGCACACGCACACGCACGCACACACACACACACACACACACACACACACACAGTACATGTGAGAATGTTTGCTCTGAAAATAGTTTACAAAGATTGTATCAGGGTGGCTTCAGGATCATGATTACAGTTCATAGTCATTTCAAGAGTTAAAGAGTCAGAGGTGGGAGTGGTTGGAACAAATCTCAGAATTTTATTCCACATACTGCACTTTAGGTGTCTGCATTTGAATCACAACTATCACAAACAAAATGCCCCAATGGTACAAATAAATATTTTTTTTTGAACAGAGAAATGTGGAATGTTCTTATACTTAGACTTTTGTGTTCATTTGGAGAATCCGTATTCTTATACAATGTATTTACTTTTTCTTCAAAGTGACTTACAAACAATATCAGCAAATCAAGATTTCTTTTTTAATTGAATAAAGTGCATTTATACTACTCTCTCTGTCAATCACAAAAAATCTCAAACATATAACACTAGTATAGACACCATTGACTGCGAGAAGGCCTGAAAGTGGGTAATAAGATTACATTACAGTTAGTTTTGTTTATCAGATGATCCGAGTTGACCCGATGAGTCATTTATTACATCAACATATAAAGAACCTCTTTCCTATCTGTAGAATATATAAGACAGTCAATTTAAAAAATGTTAATTCCTACTCCAGAAGATACAATTAACAGTCACATTAAGAACACGATGATGAAAATGAATAAATTCATATTTCAGCGGTTATCTGATAAGTTCTGCAAATATTCCAATAATTCTATGCATATTCAGTAAACCTATATGGCTAATGACATCCATTTTGCAGTAAATCAATGGTCCTGGCTTCACTACAGAAACTGTTCAACTTGTTGTTAATAATGTGTGCAGTGGGCAGAGGCAACCACGGGAGGGCAGTAGATACAATGCCAAATAAAAAAACATATCACTGACAAATTTATGCAGCGCATGGCATTTTGTAGTGGGGTTGTGTGGCAAAATTGGTTGTCCATAAAACAGCATTAGATTCCATAGCGGGAGATGCATTACACTCGACTGCATGACAAATGTAGTGAAAATTGTTGTTTTAATTAATGACACACTGCCACATAATGAATTCAAAATACATCAGTGATACTGATAGCAGTCCTCCCTCACCACTGTAAATGAGCTGCGTTAGATTATCTGCTTTGGATATGAACTATAGGGAGATGAACAAGTCTAATGGAAAGAGAAACTTTAACCTTTTAAACCTCACTACTGCTGATTCAAACAGTATCAGTTATGTTACATATTGTGAGACTACCTACCTTATAGCACCTAACAACACACTCATTCTAAATATACTGTAGATAACCTTGTTTGTATAATAACAGGTTCCTTCTTGATATACCACGTCAATATCCATGAATACTACCATGTAGCCCTTTAACAAATAAATCCCAGTATGCTACATCAGCGACTGTCCGCTTTTTCCTGCTCTGCTTTAAAACAACAAATGGGATCACTGTATATGTGCTTACAATATTCTCTAATGCCTCTACATACTATCTTCGCTGTGCCAGTGTCATTTGTTTCAGTCCAGTAATTGGTACTGGACCCTTTGGATGTCAGTTTACGCCTGCAACGGTTTAGGTTAATGACCTTTGCTGAGTCAGCTGTGCCGAGTGTAATTACTCCCAAAAAGACTTGTACTGTACATGGTCACACACGTCTCAACTCTGTTCACTCAGCTCGTTCGCAAACACACACTCACTGCACCCGCTGCATGAACCACAGGGGGATGGATTTAAATGCATGGAAATCAGCTGCTGACTCTGCTGCTGCTTGTAGCAATGTGTGAATGTGTTGGTGTGTCTGTGCATGTGTTTGTGTGGGCTGTCGGACTGATGATAGTCTCAGGCAGAGGGAGAAAAGTGGCTGTGGTAGCCCTTCTGCAAACGGGAGATAAGCGGCGAGCCTGAGCTCCGTCACCCCTGCTTTCTTGTGCAGCAGGACACAGCCTTCAAGAACCAGTGGAAATAGACCCAAGGTGACTGCACGCACACACACACACACACATACATACATGCACATACAATCCCCTGTGACAGACAGAGCTGGACAGCGCTTGATGTGACATCCGCTGACAACTCAGAGAGAGAGAGAGAGCAAAACCGCTGGATGAAGTAGAAATGAGCTTGATCATCTTGTTGCTTGCGTGCTGTTGTCACACTAACGCTCTGTGTCATTTGTGTTGATGGAGACGTACCAGCTCAGCTGTGCCAGCCTGTCCTGTATGATAAGCAGTATAAAAAGAGAGGGCCGGCTGGCGGACGGACGGAACAGAGTGATGGGATTTGGTATTCACAGTATTCAGCATGTTTTGATAAGGTAAAGCACTTTTTGACCTCTTGAACCTACTACACATGTACAGTACAGATCATCGGACATGCTTCCACAGAGACCCACACACACACATATACATCTGATAAAGTGTTCCACATTATACACTGAGAGTCTTGTTGTGAAATCAAATGTAGAATAGAAAAGCAATCGTTAATGCACCTTTACAGTCGTTTTTTTTTCTCTCCTGCTTTTGAGTTAGAGTCGGTCAGTGATTGAAATCAATAAATAACACTTGATATACTCTGAAACTGGAATGTACATTGTTTATAAGTGCTTGATTTCGGTTGCATCGTTCTTCCAAAAAGGCATCTTGTTTGTAAGTGACCCTGGGGGGTCACATTTTTGGCGGGCTGCTACCGGTTGTAGCCTTCTCTAATGGCGAGCCAGCAGGACTTTGGGTCACCACTGCAGCCCCAACAACCCGACCTCCAGCGGGGGCGTCACACTTTCCCGCTGTGCCTCCTTGCTTCTCCTCCGTTGTCTTTGTCTGTTGCTCTTTGCTCTTGGCCCCCTCCTGGGAGCCGAGCTTGATTGGCCCGAGGACGTTTTTGGCCACAGTGGTCAGCTGGCTGACAAAGCTGGTCTTCTCACCAGGAGACGCCGGCCGTGACTTACAGAGGGAAGGCCCACAGAGGGAGGGGGTGACCGCGGTAGGAGAGGGAGAAGGGGAAGGTGAATGCTCTTCCACCACCTCCAGGCGACATTTATCCTCCCAGTCTAGGGTTCCCCTGTAGCAGTTGACCGCTCCGAGTCCCTGCCTCACCTTGCCCAGGGAGAGTGGCTGCGCATGTGGGGGTACAACAGGAGCGAGGACCCGAGCTGGAAGTTTGGGGCTTTTGGAGCAGAGGTCTGGAGTCCTTGAGTCAACGCACTCGGTTCCTGTCTTTCTCAGGCTGTCCCCCATACCTGCCGGTTTAAAGGTCTTGTTCATGCTGAGAGGACCTGCTGTCACTGTCACGTTGACACCAGCTGATCTCTCTGGAATGGAAGCGGAGCTCTTAGTGAAGGTAGCACCAGGTAAACTTGGCCTGCTGAGACCACTCTTGTTGGTTCCCTCTGGCTTTGGATCAGTTCTGCCCCCTAGCTGCTGCTCCTGGGGATTTTTACTGATAGATAACCCATTTTTGCTTGCCTTGGGGTCTAATTGCCTTGGAGTGAAGTCTGCCTGGTCCTGGTGCATCTTTTCAGGGGCTTTCTCGCCACTCAGACTTGCTGTTGTTTTGGTTGGGGTACTAGGAGTTGTAACTTTCGTGGTTTCTGGTCTGGGACTTTGTGAACTCGAGGCCAGTTCACCAGTATGGGTTCTTCTAGTTAAGGACGTGTGTCTCTCCGTCTCCCTCTCTTTCTCCCTGTCCCTTTCCCGACCTCTCTCCCTCTCTTCCCTTTCTCTCCCAGCCAGCAGTGTTTCCCTGCTAAGTGGTGACTCCTGCCTGCCCAGTCTCCTCACGGGCTTCAGCACACCAGTCTCCGGTGAAGTCGAGGATGAGGGCAGGGGTGGGGGGTTAGGGGGCAGATTTTCCCCCTCTGTCTCCAACAGGCTCTGGAGCCCGAGCTCACAGAGGAATGCATCCTTGCGGTACTCTGAGTGCTGCACCTCCAGGCTGTGCTTCCTCAGCGGACCCCCCAGCCCCCCTGTAGAACTGGACTGGGTCAGAGGTGAGCCCAGCTTCTCGGCTGACTGCACTCGTTTGAGAAGAGGTGATCGAGGGGGCTCTGCGCTTTTCGGCCTGGGACGGACCACTGGAGGTGACGAGTGGAGCTTGACAGGGAAAGACTGCGTGGTGTTGGAGCTCCCCACAGTGTGGCCTGGCAGCGGTGGAGGAGAAGACTGGGTAGGAGAAGGTGTGTGGGCCAGTGGGGACAAGGGGATGTTGCCAGCAGATTTACAACGAGCAGAGCGATACTGGCGGTGGAGTTTGGGCGAGAGGCCGTGCAGGGAGCTGGGCCTCATGTGCTGTGAGGGAGCAGGGGAGTTTGGAGTGCTGGAGGCTGGAGAGCTGCTTTGGGAGGAGGCACCTAAAGAACCACAGAGTGCAGGAAAGATCAATTCAGAGACTTTTTAAAAAAAAATCGAAGCTATGCGAGTGCATGAGTTTAAAGCAGAAAGTGCAGGATGCCCTACCCAGATATGAGGGTTCGGGGGTGGAGCGGTAGCCCTGAGTCGGGGACCTCGCAGACAGACTGTGAGTGGGCGAGCCAGGAAGACTCTCACTGGACGAAAGGGAGCGATTCAAAGAGGAGAGACTGCGGCTGGTGTGCAGCAGATTAGACTGTTTTGTGATCTTGCGAAACAAAGAGCTGCGCTTCTTACTACAGGGTAGAGGGAGAAATAAATGGAAGGATGGAAGGTTTGAAATTGGATTTACATACTATAAGGAAACAACACACATTTATCAATTTATTAACTTGGCCTTTACGTCAGTGGAAGTGGTTTTGCGTGTTTAATCAATCTAGCTACAAATTATATATAAACTACATTGCCGTTGCCATTTTCAAAGAAATACCAGGAGGTTTTGCATCGATTCTCCTCTTCAGCCTACAGACAGTCAATGACCTCTAGTTCTATTATTCAGTAATCAATAATCACCCAGCAAGTAGCCGCTTCATTCTATTTATTTCGTAAAAGTTTTAAAAACGTCCCTTGGCCTTACATTCAAAGTAACTGACCTTTGAAATCAAAGGCTAAACTGTGTTTATTCATGAGGTGTTAGACGCTGTGAGTCATCAGTGACATGTCGGTGCAGTGGGACCAGTGTCTGAAGTCCTACCTGTCCTGACCATCCTTGCCCATGGTTCTCTTGTTTCGCCGGGCCATCTTGCACTTGTAGCTGGCCTTCCGCGCAGGTCCCACTTTAATGGACGTGTTCTCGAACGGCGTAGTTGTCACTGTCACCTTATTACCACTCTGCACGGAACAATGATGTGAAATTAAATCTATGCCGATACTTCACTTTTCCTTAAGTTGTTGTCATGGTTACTCAAGACCAAGCTTTTGCTTGATTTGTACGGTCCTGATGAGAATGAATAGACCAGCAGATTCCTACCTTGAGGATAAGCTCCACTACCTCAGTGTGAACCAGACCATGGACAGGTTCCCCGTTGACATGAGTGATGAGATCACCCGCACACAGGCCAGCTTCCTGGGCAGGGCCACCATCCTCCACATGCTGCCAACACACAAAGCATCCAGGACAGGGGAACGTCACTGACATGTAAACATTCAGAGGACGGTGTTGTAGAAGACGAATACTCCTGTGCACACTGTACATGCTTCCTACCCAAACAATATGATGCACACTGTAGATATCACTGTCTCCAATGTAGACCCTGATGGCCCTGAGGGTGAAACCGTACTTCTTCCCAGAGCGATGGATGGTGATGGGGGAGCGCAGCACACTGACTGCTGGGAAGAAGTCTCTGCTGGGTGAAGAGTCTCGGGATGAGGGGTTGGATGAGAAAGAGTGTGGAGACATGGGGCTGGCCAGTGGAGAGAAGCCACCATGTTGCTCCACTAGTTGCAGAAATAAGATACGGAGAGAAATCAGACACCGCATTCGTGGGGCACAAATGATTATTTGTTAAAGGACTGCATCCTGGTGGTTGTGTGCCTCACCTGACGGTATGATGACAGACAGGGCTGTGGCAGAGGCTGACTTGATGACCTTGTTGCCAGGTCTGGAGTTGCGTTTCTCTCCCTCACCAGACAAATGCTGGTGGCGCGCCCTGCGGAGCACCAGGTCATTGGTGGCTCGGGGCCCCAGGGGGTCATACAGTGGGGTCATCACATCACGGCTGACTGCAGCAGGACCTGGAGATAATGTGGTGACTGTCGCGGTAATGCCTGGTGTCTCTCCCGGTCGAGGGGACTTGTCTGTGAGGATGTAAAATGATTCAAATTGGAAAATGACTCAGCACTTAGAGGTGAAAACACTAACGTTAATGATTGTGCAGCTGCTCACTGGCACAAATGTAGCCATCCAAGTGTTTAACTTGCTACTATTCCACGTCCCATGTTCTTATTATTAATTCTTTATCACTTTCTCTATTGCCCCCTCTCCAATTTCTTTCCTCGGCGAGAGCTCCAGCTGCAACACACCTGCTCCGTTCATCTCTTTCAGAGAGGTCCTCTGCTCCAGGAGACTCGGCGAGGGGACGCCGCTCCCGTCCAGTGAGGTTCCGCGCACCTTGATGGGAACCTGGCGGGAGAGGAAGTCTGGCTCACCCTCTTGGTGCGAGGCAAAACGATGTGTATCCATCAGTGCCGAGAAGCGTCGCCGAGCACCAAGCGGAGGGCTTGCGTCTCCTTCCATGTACAGAGACTCTGAACAAGACAGGCGCTTCCTGGAGCAGGACGACACGGAAGAGGTCACTAATGGAATTTGTTGTCCGACAACAGTGAATGTTGTTGTTGCAGCCATGCAAAGAGGCTCTTTTGCACAGCAGTGTTTCCCAGCTAAATGCAAACATCACTACATTAAAATGCTCACAGGGACAATCCTAACATGTTGCTGCTCAGCAGGGGTAATAAGCACCACATGCACTGTCCAACATGTGGTCTCCACGCTTCTGATGAGATGATGAGAAATAAGTGTCATGGAAACACATTCAGTTTGATTACATCTGTAATGAGCAGTAGCTGAAAATGAATTACGTGTGTGGAGATGACCCAGATGATTTCTATATGGAAGAAGTGAAAATCCAATATGCCAGGTAGTTCAATTATGAGCCAGCGTCACCTGATCAAATTTTTCATTCCATTATGAATGCAGAGGGAAGATGATTTTATTTCATTTTACAAACGCCAGTCTGATTCCGCTGCACATGCTCAGTCAGAAGTGCACGAGTTAATGACGTTTTCTGGCCTCAGTACGCTGCAGTCTTTCTCAGCTGCTGCATGACACGAGTAACAACAGAACAGAATAATGTCTTATTTTTCTGCCGCTGCAGCCCAGACGCTAAACCCTTCAGACGTCTCCTTAATTCCTAACCCAATGCATATAAACACTGAGCGTCAGACCAGAAAAGGAAAAAAGACAGAAATTGGTGACAGAAAAACACACAACTATTTAATCTGTTTTATGCTATAAAAATTTTGGCCGTCTCCCAAAAAAACCCAAAAATGTACAAATCTCCTTCACTCACATCTCGGGCGATCCCGTCCTCCAGCTCTTCTCCCTCATGCTGAAGCTGCCTACACTCTCCCTCTTGGTCACCTTGTCGTCTCGCGGGCCCTTGTGCTCCCGACGAGATACGGAGGATGTAGCCTTCTGCTCCAGCTGAGAGAGATGCTCCATGCTGCTGTACACCTGCAGGGGAAACAGCCCGATCAATAATGATTTGATCTGGTAGCAGTTATTAATAGCTTGGGAAAGTTGCTAGTGAGTGTGTGCTACAGCTGTTTGTTTGTTTTCTGTGATTATTCCTACTGTGCATGTTTCACATAAAGGCCATATAATAATAATGTGTATGGCACTGCTGGTGTTAGGGTTAGGGTTAGGGTTAGGGTTTGCAGCCTTGTTGTGGGACAGTTTCTTGAATGACACTGCGAGTGCCCAAAATATTGTGCTTGCCTTAATTTAAAAAGGAAGATAAAGACTACATTTCGGAAGAAACTGTAGAACGAATAGTAAACAAAGCAAACTGGTCTCTACGTTTCACTGCTGTTCAACCCTAGTCTCACTGGTTTGTGTTTACAGGATAATGAACTGACCTCCAGCATCACGCAGACAACACAATGAAACAAGCCAACACAAAACAGGAAACAGGGAATAGGACACACGACGTTGCAAAAACACCGCCTTCGATGTTATTACCAAGAATGCATGTGAGCACTGACATTTCCACAAAGACGTGTACAATAGGACTGCGGAAGGCCTTCATTATGTGCAGAGTAACACACAGCTTAAGTAACAGCGAAGGCTGCGTGGGGGAGGACAGCAAGATGAGCTACGTTAAGGGACGACTACAGGATGTTCAGCAATGCACCATGGAAACAAGTCTTAGCTGAAGACACGACTGCATTCTCCAAACCCAAAACAATGTCCATGCCAGATTCTTCCTCTCCTCAATCTATGAAACATCTCATTTCTGTTTTTTGTGTTTGTATTTGGTCAAGGTTTTATTCACATACTCTGCCTGATATTCAACAGCTCCAACTGTAACTCTGAAGACATCTCAAACTAAACTGAAGCCCACAGAAGAGAAGAAGAGAACCAGAACCTGAACATTAGAGGTTGAAACAACGATGGAAAGACAGAGCTAAGCAGAGAGACAATGGTGGTGGGAGAGCTGCGAGGGAAAGAAGTGGCAGCATGAGGTGAGAAGTTCTCACCAGAGAAAGTGTGACTGAGAGAACATGTTGACGCAGTAAGAGGTGGAGATTTTGCAATGAGCGGTAGAGTGGATGGGAAACAATGAAGAAAAGATGGTTTAGGCGGTGAAACACACATCTGTGGACAGATAGAGTTAAAAATGGTACATGTGCCTTGTGTTGTTAAAGAAAAAAAAAGAGTGAGACGTGGAGAAATGGTGTTCAAACAGCCCGGATAGACTCTAGAACCTGGACCCAACCTCCATGTGCCTCTCTCTGACCTCATTTGACCCATCACTCACCTTCCTTCCTCATCAAGTCCTGCTATTATCTATTAACAAGCTTTCCCCGTGATGCGAAATATAACGGGTTGACTTTGTGAGAAAAAGAAAGAATCATAAAATGATAGAGAGAGTAAGAGAGCGATGAAAGAGGAAGGGATGCAAAGGAGAAAGTCAGACCTTGCTGAAGCGAGGCGAGCAGGAGGAGAACTGTCTGATCTCCACCGGCTCGTCGTCGTTGGTGTCGTCCTCGTCGTACGTATTGATGTGGTGATAACGATCCGAACGTGCTGGCGGCGGAGAGAGAGAGAGGCCGTGATACATATGAGCTGTCACCTCAAAGTAAAATGTGCATCTCCGACTGGAAAAGTGTCAGGAAATTATTGTACAGCCCATAAAGCTAATATTGATGTAGCCACTGCGACGTCAGTGAGACATAAATCCAGACACACGTACTGTCAAAGTAGCTGGTGTCCTCCTCGGACTCCAGGTGAGGGATGAACTCTGCTTTCTGCCTCAGCAAACTGTTCCAGTCCAGCTCAGAGAAGAACGAGTGCTGCTTCACCTCGAACGCTCCACCTGGTGACACAGACACAAAGAAACAAACGTTCATGTCGTGCTGGTAGAACAGAGCCTGACAACTTATTTCAAAGTTTTGAGGATATACACCAGTATGATTTTTTATTTTTCACAGAATAAACCATGCAGAAAACCTGTGACATTATAGCCTATGTTATTGTTGATATTATTTCGTTTTAGATGTTTACACTGATCAAGGCGTAGTAGAATGTAGTACCTGTACCCAACCTCACGAGAGGGTTTGTCTGCAGCAGAGCTGATATGAGAGCCTGGGCATCAGCAGGCAAGGCATCGTCACCATGTGGCCAAACTATATCATCTGACAAAAACAACAGTTTCAACAGAGAGCGAGAGTCAACCGGACAAAGTAACGATGAAAAATGTAAAAGTGTTTACAGCAGAAAACAAAAAAAAATTTCTATTTATTTATTTATTTAGGAATTAATAAAGGGAACAGTAAATTAATATCTCACCCTTAAATCACAGACTATTTCCATTAAGCATGAAAAAAGTCTAACAGTGTTTTACTTACCTGTTATGACCTGTCCAAACAGCTCCTCAGGAGTGTCTCCAAAGAAAGGCACACAGCCGAGCAGGAATTCATACAGGATGATGCCCATGGCCCACCAATCCACTGGTTTCCCATAGCCTTGACGGAGGATCACCTCTGGAGCAATGTACTCTGGAGTACCACACACCTGTGGAGATACAGACAAGTGTAGAGTGAAGCATGGTCTGTTACAGGTGATTTATATACATGTACATTATGTGCGTCTGTGTGTGTGTGTGTGTGTGTGTGTGTGAGACTGGAAACATAAAAAGCTGATCACTGGCCAGTTTCATTGGCAGATGTTGGTTAGTGGCAGACAAACTGTTGTCTACAGGAGACGACATGAGCCAATCTCCCTGATTATTACTGGTGTAATTCACAGCATAAACAATAACAATAATTGTGAAACCGGATTGTGATGGAGAAGTGGAGCATTAATGACTAACTAATTCAGATAGAACAGGAAGCGCTGTAATGCAGTGTGGGACAGATTATTGATTTTGCTGGATGACTGAGCAGGTTGGCGAGCGCGTCTGGAAAAAACTCGAAGATGCTGCGAATGGCGGCTGTCTGCTCCTAAAGCCGACAACTACCCTATCTATCCTTCTCTCTGTGTGTCTGTCCTTTCATTTTCTCTGTAATCACTCATCCAGAAAACTGGAGAGTTAGTGGGTGTGTTACTGATTTGTGCTCTGTGTCGGTCTTTAATAACGTGGTGACGCAGTGGCAAAATAAACTTCTGCCATATCGGCTGATACTCGTTTAGATGGACTATACCTGCTTGTCCAGGAATTCTCTGGCGTCTTTCTCGATGTGTCCTTCGTACAGGTTGGTGGTGAGGCTCATGAGGCCCATCTTCGACAAGCCAAAGTCCGTGAGCTTGATGTGTCCCATGGAGGTGATCAGGAGGCTACATGGAGAGAGGAAACAAGAAATTTGAAATGTCTGACGCTGAAAACTGAGATCCTGAGAATAGCAGTCTGAAAACCTTTACTGTGAATCAATCAATACGTTTTTTTTACAAGCTGTGTGAAAAATGTGTGTACGAGTCTCCAGAGTTACGTTTTTCCTCGACAAGGTCACGATTTTCTGATAATACTTCTCATCATCATTCGAACCCGACCCCTTTCACATTACACACAGTCGGTCAACTCTCTGTTGTGTTGAAATATCGATCAGTGCAGCTTCTTACACTCACTTGTCAGGTTTGAGGTCTCTGTGGACAATACCATAGTTGTGTAGGTACTCAAGGGCTAAAACAGTCTCAGCAAAGTACATCCTTGCCAGCTCCACAGGCAACGCTCCAATGTTCTTCAACAAAGTGGCACAGTCACCACCTACAACACAGAAGCACAACACGTGAACCTTGACAATGGATATTACCATTTTACAGTTGACAGAGAAACCTAATGTACAATTTTCTCAATTGCACGCCAAAAGAAAAAGTCAAAGAAATCACTGAGGGAATCTCTTACCCTCAACGTATTCCATGACCATGCAGAGGTGCCGCCGCGTCTCAAAGGAGCAGAACATGGAGACGACAAAGGGATTTTCTGCAAACGTGAGGATGTCTCGCTCCACAAACGCCTGCTCGATCTGGTTTCTCAGAATCAGATTCTGCTTGTTGATCTTCTTCATGGCAAAGCGCTGACGTGTCTCCCTGTGCCGCACCAGGTAGACAGCACTGGATCCAAGGTGGAGGAAGCAAGGGGGAAAAGACAGAAGGGTGAGATGTCAGCTACGTGTAATAAAGTGTTGTGGTGTAAAAGTTAAATACATTTGTTTGTTTGTTTGTTTTTTTCATTCTGAACTGGCCCACCACAGAAATGTCCTTTTTCTCAGGTTGACATAGCGGCGACTAACGCAGATGTTCACACTGGTTTCTTACACTTGATCAGTGACAATACTGTATGTTATTACTATGGGGCATTAGTAGTGGTGTTATGATGGCTTGATCACTTTGCAAGAAAAATGCTGAATAATGATGGACTAAACAATTCATTACTGACCTTTAACCAGTAGATGAAACCAAAGAAAACACAAATATGTATAACACAAAAAAGGCCATAGGGGCATCTTCTAGCTATCAGTTAAATACTATTTGCTCAGTTGTCATAGAAATGGCTCCCTCAGACAGCTGAGCAAATTTCATGCAGTGAATCAGGATGAAAGAGCTGTGAATAGACCTTTAGTGAGATTTATTTTTTTTTGTTTCACTGAAGCCGATCAGGTTCTTATGAGAGATCAGTGAGATATGAATTTGTTGATTACCCATAAGCTCCATTGCTGATTAGTTTGATGCTCTGAAAATCTTCTTCACTCGGTGGCTTGATAGCTCTCCCTCTCCCCTGGTGAAATACCCAACATTTAGTACAGTGAAATTCAGATTATGGCAAAGGTGGTTGAGATTTCGTTTGCAAATGTGCGCATGTCTGCTGCGGTGCATATACGAAGAGGTACATGAATATGTGTAAACACAGATCTGTGTGTGAGGATATTTGAGTTTCACCTCTGCTGAGTCATCAGTCTCTGGAGTATGTGGACCCTCACTGTCATAGCTGTCAAGGCTCTCAATTTCTGTCGAGACACATGTTAGTTAGAACCAAACGCAGTGACACAATTCATTCTGCCACACCGGGCCCCCCACACAACTGTAAGCAAACATCTCTGACAAAAAAAAAGCTATTCACCTTTCAAAATAACATAATGGCCCAACGCATCAGATCACAGAAAGAAAAACATTCGAATTAAAGTCCACTCTTCCTATTAATGTTTTCTCCTTTTACCATCTCCCCCTCCCCCACACCACTGGGCGTCTAATGGCAGCTAATTTCCACTGCTATGCACTATTGCACTGTGTGTGACTGCTGCAAGGGTACGCCGCTTAATACTCCTGTTCTTTTGAGGAATGAAAATAACTACATGATAAATAATTTCACAAGGCTGCTCCATAAATATTACCTCAACGTAAAATGAAAGATGAGAACCATATATTTTGCTAACTTCTGTTGAACACTGAAAATAAACGATCTTGTCATTTGTTTCCATGGGGAAATAAGAAAAAAAAAAACTGAGTGTGAAAGTGTACACATGCAAGCGGCAACGTGGGTGTGCATTTGTGTCTATGTGTGATCACGATATCAAGTGACACATTGTTAGCAGAGATTTGTTGAATTCGTGTTCATGAATTCAGAAGTAAAACAGCAGAGGTTTGTTCTGAAGAGTCATTTCTGGGTCATTTGGCCCATCAGCTAATGAACAGCTGTTGATGGATTAAACTGCGAAAGCCAGAGTTGCCATGATTATTAATGACAGACCACCAGTCAGGAAATGATCCCCCCAGTGCAGATGCTCTATATCTCAATAAATACTCTGATCCTGAACATCCAGCAAAAGGCGATAAATGGCGTAACGCAGAGTTTTTCAAATCATAATACTGTGGGCCACTCCCCAGACAACAGGAGAATACATCCACTTGATTTCAAGAGAGGGCAAATTATATTACGCATGTCAGGGATACATGTTATGTTCCTTGTTCCTTTAGTCTGTATGAGGTTAGGTTCTGACAAACTGGCATTAATATAATAATCCACATTGGCTTTCTGCAGTTCATGTTTTTAAACGTTTTAAACGACTGTATTGAAAAATACATGATTGAAGAAGACTGAAGAACAGTTAAACACGTGACGACTGGTGGGCGTTACGAAAAGCTTCTCTTATCTATGATTTCTAAAGTCACACAGGAGCATTTGTTTGTTTCACTCTCTTACCCTCGAGTGGGTCTCTGGTCAGCCCCAGCTGGCTGATGATGTACCTAGGGATGTCAGCTTTCATCAGTTGTCCCTCCTTGGCGTGATCCTCCGCTGCCTCCAGCAAATGGTAAAACTCTTCTGGGTTGAACTCCTGTTATTGGCAGGAAAAAACATGCATATAACATAATATAGTAAAAACAAAAACAACACTTTGAAGCTTTAACTGTCACAGTGGAGCATCTGCCTGTAGTAATACTACATAATCCATATGTAGTATTTGGATGCGCCTGAGGTAAAAAGGTTGAACACGATGTAAAAGGTTCAATTTTAGTCCCTGTCATATTTTCCTTCTTTATAATGAGTGGTGGAAATAGTATATCTACAGAGCACCTTTATGCAGCAAATACAATAGTGTACTCAATAGCCTCTCTTTGTGTCAACTGCATAGGCACTTGTTCAGGCTATAAGTGTCCCACACTATGGGGACATTATTTATATGTAAGCTGCCTCCTTTGTGTATCATTGTTCTCTATGTGTCATAAGCAACTCGTTTATATGCTTAAGGGATATTAATTTGAGACTTCATGCTTAATGATACGCAGACAAACAATAACAAAAAATATGGCTGCGGGAAACGTGACTGGAGAATGGAGATTTTAGTGTGAGGCTTGTGATGCTGATATGCTGCTGGGTTATGGTGGTAACTTGTCATTCATAAACTGATATGCTCCATAAAATGCCTATAAGAAAACCATAACCAAAAGAAAAAAAACATGTGTTCCCATTTTCAAAAGCCCTAACAACAAACAAATATTATCAATATACTATCAAAGAATACAAAAGAAATCAAAGATTTACTACAAATTTATTTGTACTCTGCCCTATATCACAGTTCAGAGTTTAACAATTCGCAGAAAAGAAAGAAAAACACCCTCTGGCTCAGGTAGCTGATAATATAACAGAGAATTTATCACAGTATATCACCATATTGATTTTTTTTTCCAGGCTCACAGCCAGGTATTGAGCCAAGCCTCCTAGTTAGCAGTAACAAAAGGGATGTGATAGCGGCTAACAAAGGCTGACTGTTGAAGAAGTGATGTTGTAGTGTTTCATAGCATAAATGGATCACAGGTAATCCAAAATTGATTCAAAAAAGTAGGATTTCCTTCAACCTGCAGGAAATGTGTTACTTAACACTCTATGAGGCCGTCAAGCAAACAGAATCAGTGTTAATACACCTCCCAACTTTAAATTGCTTTCCTGAACATCATTTTTCCCCCCCAATGAAACAGCCTTTTTGTGGCGTCCTATGGGAATCTCTCTCATTCCTGTTGGTGCAAGAGCATTTTGATTAGAAAGCAGAGCCCGGGGCAGCCAGGATCATTTCCTTCCTCTCCCACTCTCTCATATCTGCTCCTGTAGACCACAGGAAAAAATGGGTGTCTTGAGATGGGGGGGCATTAACCTGCCTGTCTGATAGCTTGCTCAGCTCCGGGATAATATTGGTGTAGTTCAATGCTCACTGACATTTTCACCAAATCAGACCTCATGACTGACTTGAATGCTAAATGAACTCTATGTCCATGGATAACATTTTATATGTGGGTCTTCTCTCTAACCTCAGGGCCATGAGGATCTTAAGTCCCCTCAACATCCTGCCTGACCTCCTCAACCGCCACTGACGGTTGCCTTGGCAACAGAAAGATGAGCAACGGGTGCTGGAGAAGGGACCACACCATTGACGAACATCAATCCGTGAGCATCCAGGTATGACTAAGCCTTTTGTGTATACAGAGACTTTGTCATTACTTAGTAAGTTGTAGTGATTTATGCTGTGAGTGTATGAAAATGCCAAGGACACGGCTCTGGCTGGCTGCTGAGAAGGTGGACATAGAGATGAAGGTGGAAAAAATAGTTGTCGTTAGTTAAGTTGTAAAAATATCTCTAGGCAATAAGAGCATATTCTGCTGCAGTGGAGACGAGCAGCCTTTGTGATGGACACAGAATAAACAACACCATGACCTTCACTACATAATACAGGCATGCATCATGTTGCTGAAGGTGACGCTACATTCACTGGGTAAATGCAGAGAAGATGGGTAATACATCAACACTACTGCAGCAAAAAGTTAAAGCGGTGGTGTTTGTAGTTTTGTGTTTCCTTATCCTCTGACTTCAGTTTAAGTGCAGTTTAATGAAACACAGGTGTGAGACTCACCAGACACTCGAGGAGCCTGGCCGGACGAGATATGATGATTAAGAGCTTTTTGACCAGCTCGATGACGAATGTGAGCTCTGAGCTCTCCGAGCGCTCGAGGGCCTGATGTAGACAGACAGAGACACGGACGAGGTCAGTTTGTAAAGTGTCGTGTTTGAAATGATGCAACAGCTCACGCCTCCTCCAACGCCATGACTCACGTCATGCAGCAGCTTCTCCAGGTTCTCCTGCAGCTCACAGAAGTAGACGCTGGTAATGAGGCCCTCGCGTGATTTGGTCAGACAGTCTCTGGACAGCTCGGCGATCTGGTGGTGGATGAAGCTGAGGACCCCATCGGCCAGCGGCAGAACACTCTCTGGGGAGTAGCTGTGGATGAACTCCGCCAGCCGCTCCTCCATCTGAGCTGTGGCCTGACGAAGGCCAACAGAGTAGTTAACAGTTAATTATTGTCCTGCTGCCAGGCTGGTGCCGTGAGACTAATGTAATCACCTATCACAGACAATCAATTGTTCGCACCCAACTGGGAAGACATTTTGAATACATCTGAATTTCTTCATAAATGAATAATGGTGACAAACCAGCTGCTTCTGATGCCTTTGAATGCACCTGTAAATAACAAGAGGACATCTAAAATATCACTGTTTATCCCAGACATAAAAATGCAGTGTGATATTTATTAAAGCTATTCTGGACAAGAGATTAGGAACTATTTTACTAATCTCTAGTCTACTCCCCTGTTGCCTCTTCTGTATATTTACATATGCAGTGCAGCAAACAGTCCAGATAACACACAAATAATCTTTTGGGAGATACTGAGAAATTCAGATTTCATGAATCACCGTCACAACATATGAAACTGAAAACAATCGTTTCGCTTTGAGTGATGGTAGAGATGCAGCAAAGGTGAGCCTGGAAAGTGTGCAGCAGTATATAGGGCGACTCATTAGCATCACTGTGAGTGAGTAGAGGGAAGTGCTCGACAACACCTGTCTGCAGAGTGACATGCATTTTCTGGCCTACACTTGTTTACAGAATGCATCTATTTCTCACATATAGGAAATGAAACCACTGAGAACTTGAGGGAGGTTATGATGTAGTATATTTTGTGCTAAAATCATTGACAGAGAACAGAGCAGTTGGACGGGGCAGCTCAGTGTAACAGTTAAAGGGCTGCCTCAGTGCACACTGTTTGTGTGCATACTTGACGTGTGTGTGTCTGAATACACCGTTTACACTTGCGTATTTGTTTGTGCGAGGCTGACCTTGGGGAAGCGCTCCTTGTAGACGTGGTTCATCATCACTATTTCATTGTCGTAGCAGGAAGGCGAGCGCCCCGGGCTAAAGAGAGACAAGCACCGAGAGCAGCAGGGTAACACACA
Source organism: Trinectes maculatus (assembly GCA_016785345.1). NCBI lineage: Eukaryota > Metazoa > Chordata > Actinopteri > Pleuronectiformes > Achiridae > Trinectes > Trinectes maculatus. The sequence goes on from JAFBJQ010000173.1 coordinate 65,525, forward strand.
GCACTGGCTGAGAAAAACAAAGACGGCAGGAGGACTGAGTTACACAGGCGGTGAAGGGAGGCAGCTGGTGAGACACGGGAGACATGTAATTCAGTATTTTTCATGTGAACGATGGAATAATTCACTGCTTCTCCTCCATCCACCCTGGACATTGTGCACATCGACCAATCAGAAATTAAGTAAACACTGTTGCTCTAATGGATCTGGTGTTTTCCTGCATGTTGCTTGTGGTAGGAGGCGGCTGTGCTACTGATGTGGTCGGAGGGAATGTATTCTAGAGACTCGCAATAATAAAGTTCTTCTCTGGAGAGGCCCAAAACTCTGGAGGGTTGGAGTGACACTGCTATAACAACAGTGGATAATATCCATAATACAAGTACATCAAACATGTAGGATGGTATTTCAGTACTCTGAAATCTGATCTTGTTTAACGCAAATATAATACAGATTTGTATTTTATTTTATTCCTAAGTTTGTTCGAAAATTATTTTACATGGAAAATATATATATATGATCAGCTTATAAAATATGAAGGTATCTATCAATGAATAGATTTCAATAGTTTCAAGATGAAACAAGTGCTACCTGATACTTTTCTCTGGCCTTGTTTCTGCTCCTATTTTTGAAACTGCTACCTGTCCTCAGAGACCACTAACACACGTCAGCCTTTCTTTTGGCAGCACTTCTGCTGATTGGACTCTTGTATCTTGTATTTCAACAAAATCTGTATCTGTGATGAAAATGTGTGTCTACTTTCTCAGGAAAGCCTCATGTAGGCGTAGGTAGGTCATCACTTTTCATCAATCGGACTGATTGTGCTTTAACACAACCGATCCATTTTGTGGCCCCTTGTCCACTTGAAATCAAAAGAGAAGCGATATGGTCTCTTTTCTATCTACGCTGCACACTGAATGGAGGGGACACGGGTCAGGGAAACAACTTTTACAATCTTAGGTCCTTTCATAATGGCTGCACATAATGATTTTTTGTCTCTTTTCTTAATTTCTTTATTCAGTAAAAGGCCTTTGAGCAAAATTTTCATATTTTGAAACTGTTTAATTTATTCTGCAGCATCATCTCATAGTCAGATTTAGGACTAGAATGACCAAAAGATGGTCGTAATAATGACCAGAAAAGGTTAATTTTTTTTATCCTATTATACATTTGTATCAAATGCAACAATCAGATCACCAAAACCTAGTCAGTTCATTGTTGAGACCATATCTGGTCATGTGTGCCAGATATATTGACAGTCCCCAGGCTTTCCTCTCATATCCCCTTCACAAAAGTGGGATGGACAAATGGTTTGGAGGCATTAGAAAGTAACAAAACTGTCACAGCATCCTTTCAAGAGTGTGTAACATTTCTGCCACAACTCAAAACACTCCCGTATACATGCCGGTCTTTGGCCGAAACAGATTTTTGCCCATGACCTGCTCTCACCTGAGACTCCGAGAGCGAGGGCGAACGTGCGGCGAGCGCCGGCCCCCATCATCGTCCGTGATGCTCTCTGTGCTGCCAAAGTGCTTGGACAGGAAGTGCAACTCGTCCATGGTCGGCTGGAAGGGGAGCTGGTGCAGACGCTCCTGGGACGAGCTGGATGACTGGAGAGAGAGACATGAAGAGGAGACAGAGGTCAAAACAATTCTAGAAGAGAAGAGAAGAGAAGAGAAGAGAAGAGAAGAGAAGAGAAGAGAAGAGAAGAGAAGAGAAGAGAAGAGAAGAGAAGAGAAGAGAAGAGAAGAGAAAGAGAAGAGAAGAGAAGAGAAGAGAAGAGAAGAGAAGAGAAGAGAAGAGAAGAGAAGAGGTGGTAACAACTAAAACAAATAAAGCAACTAAGTTAAAAGAACATGGCAAAGGAAGCTGGAGAACAAAGAAAATGGAGTTGCAATAACTGTAGAATGGAAGAAATGGTATAAACCTGTGTTTAAATACAATGGGGAATGACACGGTCACTGCAAAGTTTACTGCTGCCTTAAGTGTTTACCTCCTCGGGGGGCTAACGGCAGCACTATTGGGTCTTAAGCAAAAGACTTTTCTTCAGCTCAGGAGGGAAAAAACAGCCGGGATCAATGAGGGGCTTAATGAACACATCTCCCAATGGGATACCATGGTTGGCTTTGGCCACACAACTGCCCCAGCTATAAAAATCCATTAGAAACTCCATTCAGGTCTTAAGACGCTTGCAAGCTGCAGAAAAGCACGAGTAGCGATGTTGTGAATTCAGCAGGTCCAGTCCACAAAATCAATTCAGAATTTCCCTGAAGGCGGCGAGAGCTCAGAGACGGAGGAAAACGCCATTAGATGAGACGTCTTTCACAGATGAAAAATGTCTATTAATTATTTTCACTCGCTCTGGACTCCTTCCCTCTAAAGCAAGTAACATGAGAATAGATATTCCGCCTTAAAATTAACAGTCTGAAGTGTCCACACATGCTTCAAAACCTTCATCTGTAAAGAACAGATCCATCTGTTAGTTACTGTTTGGAAAATTCACTATTTGATCATCTAGGTTTATGGCAGTGTTACATACTATAGGAGTTCATTCTTCTAACTTCCTTCATCATCCAATTTTTACATCTTCCTGTAGTTCTGCATAGATCATAGATTTAGCATATATCCTCATACAGAAAAATCCTCCACTTGTACACCTCATCTAATTTGCTCTGTTCAGTATGCAAGTGTTCGACTGTAACTAATCAAGCGAGTAATGGCTCATGTAAGAACCAGCGGAGCACTGACACCAGACAGGATGGAGGAGGGAGCGAGTTGGAGAGCACTGTGGGCAAAGCGAGACTCCATCACCTCATTCACCAGTGAAAAGAGATCAATATGTTGCCAAAAGTAAGTCTCGCTCCTGAATGCACAGACGTCAATGAAAGAAATGGTGTGTGAAATGCAAAAAAAAAAAAAAAAAAAAAGATGGACAGGAAGTGATGGTGTTCGGGTTGTTCACAGAAATGCACAGAGAGTGGAGTATGAGTCAACACCTTGCCTCCATCTGAGCATCATACACATTAAGGTTCATTTCTCAAATGGACTATTATTATGGACTAAATGAACCTTGGCAGCATTCATTCCCTTCTGAGTACTGTTTTATGCTCCAAACATCTTTCACCCAGACGAAGCTGAACATTGTTGTTGTCTCTCTGTTTGCTTCAAAACACATTTTGCTTCCACCTACACTCACTGTCTATTTGTCTCTGCTGCCGTTTCTTATCTTCGATCTCTGCTTCTCTGGAGATAAAGTGATGGATGGAGGAACAGTTCCTGGATCACTGGTTTGTGACTGCCTTCCTTTCAATTATCAGGCCAAGTCATCAACAGCAGATTAATCAGGTCGATCATATCTTTGCAAAAGATCAGTTATTTCTGGTTCCAGTTTGTGCGAGGTACATGTTCTTTTCTTTCGCAATGACACACTGCAGTGTCACTGCAACATCTATTGCAATATCAATATGTAACAGATGCGGCAGTAATGTTGTCACATCTGGTGCAGACAGCCATGTTGGTATGGTCCTCTGGTGCCAACTCTTACAGTGTGACGCTGAAGAAAAGGTTTTCCATATTAAACAGGCACAAGGTCTCAAATGAGGTTCAGTGTCTAATCTTTTGGTTTCATGCTGCTCTGGCTCATATTACTCACGCTACCTCACATTCCAATTACTTCATAATGATTATTGCCAATAATCCATGATCGTAGTACCCATGAGTTTCACGGTTTCACAAGTGTGTTGCAGAAATGTCAGCGGTAAGAAATCAGACAGGGTTCAGTAATCAGTATCAGAGTGAAACAGTTGCTTATCCAGGGAATGTTCTTTTGTCTCCAAAAAGAAAAGATCTGTGGGGTTTTGTCTTCTTCCCCTGTAAAACTTACTGTTGAACTGGGCGTGTTGGTGCCATATCCTGATGAAGGCAGCGAGGCCAAGGACCATCTACGACCATCAGCCCTGAGAGGAAAAGAAAGAGGAGGATAGGTCAGAAAGCAAACAGTGTCTATCATAGTTTTCCACACCACACAGTCGACAGCCTTTTCTTTTCATTTATCCAATCCCATGTTCTCTCCTTTTATTCCTCTCTTCCGTCAGGCCCTCTCCGGCCATGTCCATGTTTGACACTTTCTCTGACTGAGTGATGAGTCCTCGCTCCTCCATTCAATCATCTGAGCCTGCTGTCATACCTCTGCCTCACAGACACTGCGACTCTGTGTGTGTGTGTGTGTGCAAATAAAAGTAATCCTACATACTGGACCATTACATATGTGATTTGTCATGTGAAAAACGGAGGAACGCCAACCTTCGAGAAGAGGCAAAGGAAAAGTGAGCAGGTCCACTTGGTGAGAAGTTGCGAGGGCTGTCCAGTGGACTGCTTCCTGTTGCAATACATAAGGACAGAAGGAAACAGAAAACATACACTATAATACATTATAATTATTATTATTATTTTAGGTTCAATGTAACCGTAGCCAACCACTCTTTGAAAGCAATATTAAATTATTTCATCCAACATCACAACTTATTATGGTGGGCTTTTTTTTTTTACTCCAGTTGGTTTATTGCACATTGAGCCCACATTAAACAAATAAAATTAAACAAATAACTTAAGTACGACAACTTAAGACCATTTTCCTTGCTTAAATCATCATAATAGTCCTCAATCTTAAAATGAAAACTGTGAATGAAAAAAACAGCACTCCATGGTGTCATGACAACCTCTGTGGAAATAGTGCATTAATGGTTTGACATCTCACGTTGCTGCAGGGATGTGACAGGGCACTGACATGCACCTCTACGTCACTGCAGCAAGGTGAGAATTAGAGCCACTGGAGGTAACTCTCAGCTTTCAAGGCTCATAAATGGGTTTGAATCTTATTATTTTTAATGTGGGGAGGTACTGACCTATGTGTCCAGGTAGGGGAGAGTGCGGCCGTGGCAGGGTGGGGGACGTGCTGGTCAGGATGAGGCTTTTTCTGTTACTGGTTCTGCAACTATACAACAGATGAGAAGAAAGAAAGAACACGTCAATATTTGTCTTAATTGTATATACGACTACATCTATACCACACAACACACATGATAGCTGGTGCACACACCAGTCTGTGACCCACAGGTTAATTAACATACCATATCTGTATAATGTATAATGTGTTTACTTGTCACCCTGAGTAAATGTATAGCCTGTGATACTGTGGGTGTGTGTTCCTTATGTTGAGGTGGGCCTGTGTGTATATGTGTGCGTGCATGTGTCAGGCCATGATGCAGGGTTTTATTGATGTCCTCCCCCACTCACAGGGGAGAGCAACAAAGCAACAAAGATTTTTAATTTCCTCTACGTCCAGCCCCACGATGGATGCTGCCATGAAATGTAATGGCTGAGGGGTGACGAGGCAGCGGGCGGATGGAGCGACGGACAGAGAGGAAGGAAAAGAGCAAGGAGGACAGGTATAGACCATGATGAAGATATGAGATTACTGAACCATAAACACTTCGCTCACAGGAGCCATCACTGGATGTGTCTTTGAACACACTGACAAAGGGGGATACACACACACACACACACACACACACACACGGATGCACAAGAGTTATTGTCTTACATAACAGCTTGTAAAGTGGGAGGTGAGTTTTTCAGGTGATATTTTCATGTGTGGATTGATTGGTTTGCTCACAGGCTTTTCAACTCTGTAACTGTGTATGTTGACGTGTGTACTTGTCTTGGGGACTGTGAGGACCGTTTTTTTTGTCTTAGAATCAATGTGAGGACATTTTAGATGGTATTCTAGCTGGTTTAGCTAGGGGTCACTTCTGGCTTTATGGTCAGGTGTGTGTGTGTGTGTGTGAGTGTGTGTGTGTGTGCAAGCGCCTGTCAGAGCAGATGTTGCAGAGTAGAATCATATATGACAAACATTACACGTTTGCTCCTGGTTGCATCAGCCAGCACACTGTTTCACATCTGTGCAGTAAATCCAGCGCACGCACGCACACGCACGCACACACACACACACACAGTGCACAGTGAGACAACACGTACTGGTTATCTGATGCATCTCAAATAACACCTCGATCTATAATCCATAGCCCCATCTCAGAGTCCTCCCACATTCTCCCTGTAACACGCTGCGATATCAAGCCCCTGGCAGGATGTTATCAGTGGCAGTGCGTCTCTGTGGGCGCCAGCTTAGGGAAAGCTTGTACTCAACCTTTGCAGAACAGAGGAGGAGCTTATTGAAATATTTAAGGGAAATGCATTAGCTCCGGACGGAGGACTGGAAGTGGCTCAGCACCATCATTCACTGTAGCTATGGGGGGAGAGGGGGATGAAAAAAGAACAAGACAACAGGTAAAGATACAGGGATGTAGTCCTCTGATAGCTTCCCCGTGTCATGCTTTGATTATGTTTTTTCTTCTTTCATACCACAGCACCTGCTCTTGGATCTGCCTGAAATCGTCTTTCATTCCTCTCTGCTTCACCCCTGCTCCCTCAGTATCCACATTTTCATTGGTGCCTCATTTTCAATCAAAGGCTGAATCACTTGAGCACATGCAAGTCAAGCGTCTCTCCACAACATGTTCTTAGGTTTTGATTCATGATTCATGACATCTACAGCAGCTGTACTCCACCGGCAAAGTCTCATTTGGCAGTGATTCAGTGTTAGGTGGTGTCTAATGTTGCAAACCACATCCTGCAGGAAAAGCGATTTGATCATCTACCTGATTTCTGTGCATTTTCCCCACAGCTTATTATTCTGTCGCAATAAATCCCCTCACCATCTTCTGATTACTTTTAAATCACTCATCTGGATCACCTTCATTTCATCCTCGTATCCTGCTTGACTTTCATTCTGCTTTCACCTTCTTCATAAATTAAGTCTGTGAAAGATGAATAATTAAAGTGTGTGAAGAAAACCCCGTTCCTTCCTCTCGAGCTCCAGATGTAAGGGCTATAGAGTCAACAAAACAACTGCAAAGTGTGATCAAATAAAAACACACCACGGCAGCACAATTTAATCTCCCCACAAAAGTCTCCTGCAGCCACATGCTGGATAACGGTATTATCTTAAATGAATGCTTCAAAAGGAGGTCACAAACATTCATTTGAAAGATTTAATCTGTGTTACAGTCTGACAACATCTGAAAATCTGATATATTTTGATGTGGAATTTTTCAAAATGTACTTCCTTACATTTTTGCTCTCACACCCTTCTTTACCCAAGTAGAAAGATAAGACAGCATATTCACAAAGTTGTCCACGTCAACCTGACAGGTCCAGTCATGTTCCTGGTGTTGCCCTTAAATCCTGGTAGGTGTGTGTGCGTGTGTGTGTGTGTGTGTGTGTGTGTGTGAGAAAGAAGACTTTAAATCACTCTGTCACGGTTATGACCATGTAGCCTGAACTCATCCTGACCCAATCTGGTTAAGAGGATCCGTGTGTGTGCACTATGGAATGCATTCTGTCGCTTTGTGTTCATCCGTGCATGTGTGTGTGCTTGTGTGTGTTTGTGAGAGAGAGAGAGAGAGAGAGAGAGAGAGAGAGAGAGAGAGAGAGAGAGAGAGAAAGAGTGAGATAGTTAGTATGCTGCATGTTGCCATCTCGGAATCATAAATCAAAAGCTGTCTCTAGTTTTGTGGTCAAATACAAACATGTTGTCTGTTTACAGCCAAACACTCCTGCATTATATCACGTCCTCTGGTTTCAGAGAGATGGTGATATCTGGATATTCGCGTCATGCGCACAGGCACAACTGGATTTTGAAAAGAAAGCTGACGCTTTACTAAAAACAAGACACGTTCTTTTAAAACATTCAGCTCCTTTCTGATCTATTGTTGTTAATCAAGACCAAATTCAGATAAAGAAAGATGAATTGTCGTGGAAGACAAGAGGGATAGAAATGTACAATGTTTCCATAGCAACACATTTGGAGTCACACACAAAATAAACAAGCTGTAACATCTCCTACAGCGTTCTTTTTTTCCACCGGAGCGCACAACGAGAAACACACACAACTTGTGTTAAACAAATAAAATGATGTGAGGTGAGCACTGGATGGAATCTGCTCTGATCTCAGGCCAGTAAACAACTGAAAAACTATGATCTCACCCTGCATCGAAAACAACAGTGTGAGACAGTTTGTTGATACAGCTGTTTGTGTTTTCACATTTGAATGCCAGTCTCAAATGTATCATCCATCATAATCCTTTGTGTAATCCATCATGCAGGCTCAATCTGTGTGTGACGGAGGAGTCGTGGTAAGAATGCAGGGCCATCAGTCAGACAGAGCAAGATGCACTGGGGTCAGTGGTTTATGCTGCTATTGAGTGAGCCTCTGCTGATGGACACCAGAGCTGATGAGAAAACTTCACGTTCACCGAATAGTGAGCACCACACAACAGACAGAAGATAGCAACTTGCTGGTGAACATATACGAGCATGTAGCACCTGAGGAGGCAAAGTGAATGAGATAAATATAAAGCTTTTTGATTGACATTTACACAATGATGTTGAGACAACAGTACAAACTAAAATATAATAAATATGGTCATTAACAGGGAAATAAAAATAAGGCTGCACACACACATCCAACAACTGCGACTTGTGTCCCGTCACTCCCAATAATGGAACCCAAGGCTGTCATTGGCTGAACGTTATGGTCAGCCTGCTGCGGCGGGGTCAAAGGTTAAATCTGCACTAATGACTAGTGCAGAGGTTTTGACGAGCAATTATCCCCCTGCAGGCCCTTGGCTGGTAAAGGGCCATTACTCTCTCTCTCTCTCTCTCACACGCACAGACACACACATCCTGGAGTGTGCCCACAGTTATGGAAAAACACATAAGCAACGTGCTGGTCCCCAAACATAGCCCCAAGACAGACACAAACTGCCTACATTCATTACTGTGACAGAAGTGAAACCGACAACAAGCACACCTGAAAGATCTCACCCAGCTACAGCAGAGTAGGTCAAAGTTAATTCATGCTTTCATCTGACTCTCTCTGTTCTTTACACCCAATGTAAAGTAGTGTCTCTGGGCCTTGTTAAAAGCACAATATAAATATCAACTAAAGTGTCTCATACACAGCCCAAATGGCAGGCAAACAGTGGGACTGTAAAGACACATACAGGAACGTAAAAACTGCGTGGGTTGTTTTTTGCTCCAGCGGATCACAGATGCGGTGGACTTGTTGTGGTCGTCCCGATGGCCAATCAAACTATGAAGAGCGCTCTGGGACGTAACCAACATTCATATGGCATTATTCCTTCTCAGATCAACGAGAAACAAACGGCCTACTTATTCCCTCCCCCGTTTCTACCTCAAACTGGGATTCTTACGTCAGGCAGGGAGAAACAGGAGTTCACTATCTCTATTTCATCATGTAAATCACTGCACTGATTTAAATGTCTCCCCCGTTTACGTTATATCATACTGGTGATTTATGTCATAGAGTAGCTTTCACTAAATGTATTTTATTTTTTCTATCTTCTGACTTGGCGTTGCAGTGTAGACTTAGTACAGCTCCATATGAACCAAAATGAAAGAACGAGCCCATTTAGAGTGAAGCCAACAGCGACAGCTTAATAGCACATCACGAGTGGACGTTTAGCTATCTGCTGGAGGACATGGTCCATGACTCATTATTCGTTTGCATGCCCACATAAGCCTGTGACAGGCTTGACTGAGTGTCTGTGCATGCTTAATGTGTTTCACCAAATAGATTATTAACTGTATGAGTATATTGTGTGTGTGTGTGTGTGTGTGTGTGTGTGTGTGTGTGTGTGTGTGTGTGTGTGTGTGTGTGTGCGTGTGTGTGTGTGTGTGTGTGTGTGTGTGTTTTCTGCTGCAATGTCGTATTCTGCTCTTAGTGCTGACTCACAGGACATCAGACCTTCCTGATGGTCAGACCATACGTTTAATTCTGCAAGACTCACTTCCTGTCACGTGACTCTCTCTCGCTCTCTCTCTCTCTCCCTCTGTGTGTGTCTTAAAGGTAAGTACTTTGTTTACAACTTTGGGAAGTGGGATGAAAACGAGGAAACTAAATGCTTCCCCTTTAAAAAGATTCCTGGTCCAACAGGTCCTGGTCCCTGTTAATGTATCCTATTAGGCAACATCAACAGTCCTGAATGCGACTGTTCAGAGCAGGCATTGGCATCTTTGTGAATCCCAAACTCTGAGCCGAGTCCGAATCAAGCCATGTGAGCAGATCTGTCAAGCATGTGGCACTTTGACGGAGACAGAGTGGATGATTGAGTGACACTGACATTTAGAAGATGAAAGAGAACGAAAAGTAAAAAAGAAGGATGGGTGAAAAGATAAATGACGTGAAACAAAGAGGAGACCCCACAACCAGATCATCTTGATGTTATGGATTTCTGCTGGGGTTAGTCACATGGCGTTCTTGTTGCTATGCAATGAAGTACAGAAGAGAGATGAATAGATGAGGCTTTTGCTCACATTCCCCATGAAGGAGAGTCAAAACAAGGTGACAGATGACACAACCAACCAAAAATGTTCACAATTACAGCTGCAGTGTTGTACAAGAGAAAACGTCGTTAAAGATTAAAGAACAATCACACAAAAAGAAGAAATGCTGACTCTGTCATTCCTGCGTGTTTTAAAGTAGCAATGATTCTGTCAAATTGTCATCATCAGTTCTCAGTCTATCAATCAATCAAATGGTATTTGATTATTAGCCCATATATTCTTGATCCCAGTTCAAGAGATAAAAAAGGCTGTGTGTGTTCTTTTTTGTTGTGGCTCTTATTTAAATAGAGTTGGGTGGCTGACAGGGCCGATCATTACTGACCATCTGGCTGGATGATTGACACGCTGGCTGACATTCAGACTGAATTTCTGGCTCGTCTAACAGCCTCACTGGCGAGCTGATTTTATAGTGGCTCGATGGAAAATAGAGTCATAACTCTGAAGTCTATTGGGGCTTAGGGCTGTCGTCTAAATCTACTCAAAGAGGAATAAACTTTAGCTAAACTTGAGTTAATAATAATCTGCTGACTCTGGTTAATTGATGGTCAGAGTTCAGAAAGGTATCCGTCTTCCCAAATAACTTATAGCCGTTTTTTTGGAAAAGGCAAATTGTGGTGCCTAGGTTAGGCATGCAGGAAGCAGGATGCAATGTGATGTTATTATTATATTTTCAATATTTATTATCTATTATTACTATTTTCCTGCTACATTCTCACCTGGGCTAACTCAGACATTTTCTGGAAAATTGACCAGTGGACTGGCAGGAATGGTTCTGAAAAATGGCCATAATGACATTCACCCGTCTGGACAATTGTCTAGACAGCAGTGAATGTTTCAAATCAGCCAGACAAACACTCAGACAGAATGTGAACAAGAGTCATATTGACCTATTATATCTTTCTATTTGTGCAATGCAGTTAGTTCTTGACCTCAAAATCTAGAAGAGAGAAAACATTACTTGCCTCCAACTCACAGATCTAATCATCATCATTACGTCATTCAAAAATACAAGTTAACCAGATGTTACATAGTAAAGATTCATATAATGATAATAATGATGATGATCATATCAAAATAACAGATTAGCCCAAATAATAGTTGTTCCACAAATTTCAAATGTACAAAGACAAGCTAACACTCAGCTACGCTTCCTGATTAAGATTAAAGATTATGGAAAAATGTGAATTACACTCAATACCATGCCATCCAGAGACTGACCAGTCAGTGGTCCCCCACAGATGAGGGCACAGCACATAAATAGAACACAACAGGACACAATAAACGTCCAGACATCTATTTTAGTCCCATCACAGCTCTGCAGTCAAAGGTGTTGACAGATGTCCTCTGAAGGTGTGAAAGCGTATCCACAGGCAGAGTAATGCAGCATGAAACTGCAGCAGTGCAAAGATCTATCTGGATCATTCTGCATGTGCAACTATCGGCCTCTCATCTGCTGGTTTCCTGTTTGTCTGCGTTAGTCTCTCGTTGTGTTTGCCAGTGACGACTGCTGCCTTGGCTGTTTCTGTATGTGCAGGCCTGAGAGGAGCCCCACAATCATGACATTTCCACCGTGACCTTATCCACAGCAAATGATCCGTAGCCATCGCATTGTAAAGAATAAAGTGGCTTCTCTAATGAGCGGCTCTTACTTGCGTGAGTGGAGAAGTCTCATAGCCTGTTAAACAGACATTAAAAATAACTTAATCTGATTATGGAGATAATCAGAGTCACACGAAAGCAGGGCCACGTTTTTCTTTGCTTGGACGAGTGGTGGATTGGAATTAGGAAGCTCAATCAGAACGTGATGTGTTGCAATGTAATGCACTGTTATGTAATGTGATTTGGCTGTAATGCACAAAGTTATTTGCCAACTGCAATTAAACAACAGAAGAAGGAGAGGAAACCTGTCCAAATCATGTTTAAGCTTTTGGACCACTCCATTAGCTTGTGTGACGGAGCCAACGCAGTCAACAGTTAGTTAAATAACAATGCGAGTATGTAAAGGGTTTTTTGTTTGTTTGTTTGTTTGGCAAACCTCCTGTTTTTACACTAGAGAAGTATAATGAGCCCCGTTTTCATTTCCCAACTGCACTTAGTTCTGCCTTTTAGAAATTAATATTCAGCAAGGCATTAATGCAATAGTTCTTTATGAACAAATTGGCAATGGAGAGCAACACACAACTGTGTGACAAGTTGCCCTTATATATAAAACAGAACGCTTCTAATATTATTTTAATAAATATAGAAATAATTGCCCGAATCTAAAATTCAAAGCCACAACATTACTGCTAAGTGAACGGACTGTGTATCTCTCAAGAAAAAAAAAACACTATTTTTTTTAGGAGATTATTCTCACACAACTCCAGCAGCTGTTAGAGGGAAGGTGTGTGATCATGTCAGTGTTATATCAAAGATGAACCACAGACAGTGCATGCGTGTTTTGGTTAAGGCCAGCCTGAACACCAGCCAGTAACAGATGGTGCTGTCATGCTACAAACAACAGGCAGTGAGCATGGAGAGGAGTTTGTCTTTGTTCTACAGCGTTGTCATTTACCAAAAAAAAAAAAAAAAAAAAAAGCCAAGCTGCTCAAATTTATGTCACTGGAACAACAACATCCATTATTCCAAGGGTAAAAAATCATGTTTCTTTATTTGACCTTATGAACGAAATTGTGACACAGATATCTAAGAGTGCACCTTCTTTTAGTAACCTCGAAAAGCCACAACACTACTTGCGTACGTGCTCCATCATAACTGTGGGTCATTTGTTGATGCCAAAGTAGGTAATTATGGTTCCTACTAATGAGCGTTCAGGTCCATCATCCTAATGTGTGCTGTACCAAAGCTTAAAATACTCTACTGGACAACCAGAGATCACAGCAAACTCAACGGCCGTGTAAGATGAAGTTACTGATGCAAGGTGAGAGATAGTTCTGTGTAACTTTTATAAATCAGTGTAGCGGCAAATATGTCTACATGTTGCCCAGTCAGACTGTGTAAGAGAGAATAAAGGTAGCAAATAGCAAACGGTGTATTTATGACAGCTGATGAGTCGTTCTTTTCAAGTGTGAAACTGAACATTAACACTGTGTACTGTGTGGGAGTGGGATCGTTAATGCGCATCATATACAGTATGAGTGTGATCTTACTGTTTGTACTATAAACATACACTCATAACCACTGAGACCTTTTTTCACTTTGTCAACCAGCTCCAGTCCCTTTGTACAATCTGCTGTTTCTCTGTCTTCCAACAAACCACCTGAGTTCACCTTCAAGTGGAGAGAAGAAGATATAGGGTTATAAGACGAAGACCTCCATCACCATGGGCTTATTTAACCCAAGTGGGCTACTCCTAACTGGAGGCTGAGACACATCCTCAGGCTCTGCCTTTCATCCCACCTGACTCTCGCCTTCCTGTAGCACTGCCGCTTTTCCGTCTCGTGCCTCATTTTCGTTTTCTGACATACTTCTTTATTTAGCTCAGTCTGTTTGGAAGTGGGCGCAAAGCATTATCTCTCTGAAGTGCCAAGGAAACACACAATGTACAAATCCAAAACTCAGGCACGATAAACGCACGCACACACACACACACACAGCAGAGAGCAACTGAAAGATGAGGAGACAGAAAAAAGGGATATCAAGACTTAATGATCCAATGCTATTATATAACTCTGAAATACTGTTAGGTCTTTGCTGTTTTCATTCATTTGATGCAGTTGCTCATAAAATACCTTTGTTTCAACAGCAATTATAAAAAATATTCCTGAATGAATTGCCAAGACTTATTGTATAGACAGCCACAGTGACCTTGAGGATGAATCCTAGCACCATCATGCTGTCTTCTTCCCCATACTTTGGCTTGTGACAATATTGAAACTGCAAACATTCCCATCAGCCTCAGTTATGATTTGTGTTTTGTGCTAATTAGCAAAGATGAACTCACATGCTAACCTTACATGGTGGAAAAGGTCAAAATTAAACTTGCTTCATGACATCACATTCGTTTTGTCAATGGGAGCATTGCTGCTATTAACAAAACATGATATTGTCAATTTAAAATTGCTCTCAGTGAAAATAAAAATACATTTAAGCTTCACCATTATTTGCCCTAGCCTTTGTATGATTAATATAATTGGCAAATCACAACAGGGTTATTCCTGTTCATATACTGAATATCCTGCTGTTCATTCCCTGCACAGTGGGAGCAACAGTGAAGACCAAACTAATCCCCTGAGATCAGATGAAATGAAGATGGTTAAAATGAAGCACCGCAGGACTGGGGGGGGGCTAAGGGGTCTGAACAGACGTACATTAGAGGGGAGGAGAGGATTAGAGGGAGAAATTAATAAATGAATCGAGTCACAGGAAATCATTCAGGGTACAGAAAAGAAAAATGTGAAGAGAGATGGATGACACTGGGGACATAAAATAAAGGGTGAGAGAAATGGATGAAAGGAGAGAAAGCGGAGGTGAAGAGGAAGGAAAACCATGATAGAGGATTTGAGCCAAGCCGACAACACTTCAGCACTGCCTACTTTGGCTCACTGCTACACAAGCACTCCCTGGACAATGACAATAAGGCTATCATAATGCTATCTCTGACACACAGGCTACTGGCCAGACACACACAGACGCATGCCTTCTTGTGTGTCTCTGTCTGCATTTGTGTGTTAAAATCACAGATTTAATCTTTAGATTACTGCATAACGACAAGACAACAGGGATAAATATAAATACACATCAAATGACTTCACTACACAAACACACACACACACACAAAGCAAAAACAATTTCATCTACAATCCCCACAAGCATGTATTCATTAGATGCAAAAACAGAAATGCACAGAAATACATTATGTACCGTATACATATATGCATGTAAAAGACATCGGTTAGGCACAACACAGCCACATTCACCATATTGCTGGAGCTAAGTGGAGACAGTGAGACAACTG
The DNA here is from genome assembly GCA_016785345.1 of Trinectes maculatus. Taxonomy (NCBI): domain Eukaryota; kingdom Metazoa; phylum Chordata; class Actinopteri; order Pleuronectiformes; family Achiridae; genus Trinectes; species Trinectes maculatus. The sequence goes on from JAFBJQ010000173.1 coordinate 80,961, forward strand.
TGAGACAGCATGATAGCTGGCAGGGACAAGGCAAATACATGGAAAAACACAACAACCTCCACCGATGAATCAACACATACTAACAGCAGCAGGGCCACACACCGGTCACAAAGGCTCCACACAGAGAGACTGTTGACATTTACCTTTTTGTGCGTCGAAACATGTTGCTAGCAGCAAAGGCTGTGCTGGCAAGGGAACATGAGAGCAGCTGAGGCTTCACTCAGACACACACGGAAATAAACACACACACACACACACACACACACACACACACACACTGAGAGGCAGTCAAGAGGCAGCGATTACACTCCTCACCGGCATGTGAGCCTCCACTGTCCACTTACACACATGCACACATACACTCTCTCTCTCTCCCGTGTCTCCCTGTGCACGTGAGTTAACGTGCAAGATTTGAAAAAAATGTCAGCTGTGTCACAGGCGTAGAAAACAGGAGAATTAAGGAAGGTGAAAGAACAGAGGGAAGGGGAAGTGACAAAGAGAGAGAGAGAGACAGAGAAAGAGAGAGAGAGCGAGTGAGAGAGAGACAGTCGAGCATCCCTCTCAAAAGGAGAGAGGGTTGTGGGGCTGCTCTCAAGGGTATCGTGCCAAGGCAGGAAGTGCAGCGCAACAGAGCAAGAGGGGAGGGGGACAGAGAGAGAGAGAGGGAGAGAGAGAGAGAGAGAGAGTGGGGAAATGGGGGATAATGTCATACAGTATGTATATGTAATGTCAATACGAGAGACACAGCATGTTGGAGAAAGCAAGGGATAATGAAAGAAAGAAAGAATGAAAGTCAGAGATGGAGAAATGCCGGAGCAGTGAACTGTAGCCTAATGTGAATGAGAGGACAGGCGGTGAGAGAGGGAAGGACACTGCCAGCTGGTTTTCTCATGTTACAGTGGGATATACACATGTGGGCTTTTTTGTGTTTAATTTTGCATAGTAGTGTAATTATCCTGGGAATGACAATAAATTATATATACGGTATATGTAACAATGGTTGTACTCTATGTTCTCTGTGCCAAAAATCTCTGTTGTTAATAAATACATTTTATACACACACACAAACACACACACACACACACACACACACACACACACACATATATGTATATATATATATATATGATTAAAAAGACAATATTGGTTTTGTAATTTTTGAGCGATATAATTACAGAAGTTCAGTTAAATATAGAATTACATTAGTCTTATTCTTTAAAATCCATAAACAGAGATTCAGTTCTAGTCTTCCTCTGTGCAATGCCATATTGGATGAACTCTGGCATCGTCAGTGTGTCCTAGATATCAAACCAGCAGCTCTGTAATGCCCGGCCAAAAGATGTCATTTCCCTGTGTGTGTGCGTGCATACAGTATGTGTATGCCCTTCCTCCGTCCCTTTAGAACAAACCCACCAAATGTTAAAGCTGACGTGGGGTGACAGTTGCACAGTACTGCTGAGGGGAGTAATTCAATAATGGATGTTGTCTCTAATGTGGGAGTCTGGATGGATAAAATATACATGGGAGAGAAGAGATGGGGAGAGGAGGGAGGAAGCAGGAGGATGAGGGTGGTGATATCACTGAACCAAAGCAGGGGGTCACAGACAGGGATGATATATGATATCATATGGAAGGTATGGTGTGTTTCTTTGCCATAATGTGGTTGTTGATGAGTTCCATTTGTCTTGCAGAAACATATTTAACCTCAAACATTTGGTAACTTGGTTGTTGCTTTCCATTCTTTTACAGACTCTCTGGTTTGACACAGATATCATAAGGCTAAAATCCACCAAGAGCACCAGACAAAAAGAGGCGGAGTATGAGCCTCCAGCTCTGGTGTCTCCTTTATGTCATGCTGTGACATCTGCCACCCCGCCACATGGGTCAGAGGTCACAGGCAAAACACACCCGATGACAGCACTCTGGGACACATATGCACACCACACACAAGAGCACACACACAGACACACATGCACATATGCACACACACCCACACACCCACACACCCACACACCCACACAAAGACCTTTGTCAAACCACGTAAGGCAATAAATTGCAACCCATGGATAAAGACACAAATGCACATTAAATATCCCAGGCATGTATACCCTAGCATCATCAGGCCCTTTCTGCCAGACACTTCCTTTGCCTAGGCTGTGATGTATGCAGAATACAGAGTAGACAGGTACACACACAAATGCAAGAATTAGAAATTCTGCTTCACCCAAAGAATTAAAGCTATGCTTCATATTTACAGCTCCCTGACCTGCCAACACCCTCAATACACCAATAAATGTTTAGATGATGAAGAGACAGTTACCTTCTTTATTATATTCTGCTCACGTAAAGTGGGCAAGCCAAAGTAAAATAAGAAAATGTACAGCTCTGGACAACAGCAATTTCTGAGAAATATTTCAAGAATTTCAACATATGAAATGATGATGACACAGTGCAAACCTTTTATGCAAATGCTGTAGACATTTGTCAGACACACCAGGGCTTTGAGCAGAGGGAAAAATATGTATACATATCACTGAGGAGACAAACAGGAAATTCAGGACCATGGACAGAGACCTTTACAGCTGCACTAAGGTAACACCAGTCTGTATTTCACAATTTCCCTGCTATAATTATGTGAAAGTGTGAGTGCTTTCCTCTGCATGTCCCACAGATTAAGATATTTAAATCAGTTTTGTCTAATCTCCCAGGATCATTCATTCCCACTCAGTTCTAAATGACTCAGAAAATTACTCCAGAGGCCGCTAATTCAGTCACTAAATGTAATCCATCTTTGTGGAGAAGCCAACTGTATCTCTCCCTTTGTCTCAGAGAAGCCAATCATGTTTTGTGAAGCTCCTACTGAATGTTAATGTCCAGCTTTAATTGACATTTTGAAGAAATTTCCATAAATAATTTCAATGAAGATCACCATGAGAGGCAGAGATGAGGCATGTAAGAGCGTCTTACTTAAACTGCATCTGATTTCCATGATTTCCTTTACAAACAGGATGAGTTGTTTTTTAGTCTATATATGTTTGCAGCATGTGCAGTTTGCTATGTACACTTCCTGTATCCAATTTAGAGCTCAATTTCTTAGACCACAGTTTAAAAACAGCAGGTTTTTGGTGCTTCAGTAAAGCTTAAGTGCAATAAAACATAATATTACACTACAGTCGCTCACAGTTTGCACTCTAAATTTGATTAACTCCTGTGTTACACATTGTGAACTGCTCTGTTCTACTTCCTCAATCTTTCTGCCTTATCACAACCACGCAGGGCACTGAGTTCACAGCACAGCTCTCCTGCTGTCGGGCTTTCATGGCATAGCCAACAAGTGCAACAGATTGATCCAACTGAGACACTATGAGAGTAGAGGGGCTCACACAAAGCTGGAACATGCTGTAGTCTGAAGACAAGACTCCCATTGTTCAATACCATCACTTAACCGTAACTTCCTATGACAAAGATGGAAATATTCTAAGACCTAAAGGTGTCACTCCCTCCTCTCTGTCTGTGTCTTTCTGCTCACCTTGGTTCTACTTTGTGGCTACACAGTGTAGAAACACAATAAAGCATGTCAAAACTTTAATTCAGTTACATATTATGTGGCAATAATGAATCCTGGAAGAAAAGCTAGCTCTATAAATTCCATATATTCCATGAGTTGTGGAAACTAATAAATTATCACACAAAGCCCAGATAATCGTTATAGATAATGGATGGATGGATGGATGGATAGATGGATGGATGGATGGATGGATGGATGGATAGATGGATGGATGGATGGACAGATGGAGATGACAAATGTGGAAATGTGAACTTACCTGCCACTTTTTCGGGGCAATGGCAGATCCTTCTGGTGAGAAAGAGAAAGCAAGAGAGAAAAGGAAAAGAGGGAAGAGCAAAAACATTAGACAGGTTCGATGAGTTTTATAAATGCTGTCGTCTATTAACTGCAGAACTCACTGTTTATGGGACTCATAATGAGCTGTAAGCGTGGCGGTGAAATATGAATTAGCATCACACACATGAAGAGCAGCACTAATGACTCATAGGCGTCCTAATGAAACATTGAACTTTCATTAACCACTGATATATCAAATAATCTATTTATTACAAAATGAGTTTTCTATTTTTTATCACCACATAAATAAACTGCTGTAGCTTTTAGGCTTATAGTCTTTATGCGTATCCTTTACAGACAGGCTGTATATAAATCAACTTAAGGTCACATCTTTGACCTTTGACTGATAAGAAGTAAGAAGTTAGTTTTCTGATCCTTGGTGTGAGAATAACCAAACATCAGTTAGAAAGTACATCTCGGGTAAAGTGACACACGTTTTGGAATGATGTATCATAATGTAATTTAAAGTATGAAGTGTTTCACACACAGAAGACAATTGTTACTTAAAAAGACTGAAAAATAAACATTATTTACTCCTCTCTTCAGTGCATCACACTGAATGGTCTTTCGTCATTATGGGTGCCTCCTTGCCTTTTCCGCTTCATAGATTTAAATATTTTAATATTTATTAATGATGCTGGCCCACATTTAGTCACAATTAATAACAAAATCGTTAAAGCAAAGTGGCATTTTTGAAAAATCATTATGTGAGGCACTGATTCACTTCCTAACTACAAATTTAACTTGAATTAAACCCCACTAAGAATCATTTGTCTTACAGTTAAAAGCACACAGCATATCAATGTCCACTGTACAAAGCCTATACAAATGGAACCACTCTCAGTGGTTTTGTGATTTCTGCCTTTTTGTTTAGGGTAAGTGGGAAGCAGTTTGTAAAGTGATCCCTCCTAAGTGCTCAGGGACTTCGGAGCTTCAGGGACCAGCAGGCTGAATGGAGCCAAAGTCAATTTAAAAATGTTGCTGCTATATTTATGACATTGGGACACAACAGCAAGGACTCTGATGGGATTAGGAACAACTGGGATGGATGTGTGTGGTGTTTGTTGTCCATTTGTTCCCATTTTGATTCCATTTAACACTTGGCCTAGGTTCGATAAGGTTACCGTCAATTTCTATAGTCAGTCTGTCCTTATTAAGCCATTTTCCACAGTGCTGTGGCTTCTCTTGACTCCACTGTGACCCATTGATACTTGCACCTAATATAAAAGTATGGTGAGCGAAAAGAGCATTAGAAACCTGTCTAGGCTGTATCAAAATGATAATTACTCATCAGAACCAAATAAGTGTAGCCAAGTGTGAGCCACAGCAAAGTTACATTAAATAACTGCCCCTAATGCTACAAACCATTTCACTTTTACTTTTCTGTTCTGCAAGATAACCGACAGCATTAGTGGTCCTGTTGGGCACTTGGACAGAGTCAGAGTAGAGGTAACTGGTGGATAAGACCACACACCTGCTCCCTCTCATTGTCTCTGTCAAACAGACTGCTACTTTATGTGTTGTTGCCATGTTACTTGTAACTATGGCTTTTTTGTTTAGAAAAATCACCTCAGTTCAAGTGACCATGACAATGTGTGAAAGCTCTTATATTCTTATTCTTCTTATATATTGATTCTATATGGTTCTTACATGCAATCTTATATTATACACACACAGAGAGAGAAGAGAGATATTCAAACTTATATGTATACATATGAGGCCACTTTCTCTGACAAGTGAAGAAAGGGTGATGCGTAGCTTTTCTTTTCCTCTTTTGGTTTATATTTACCCAAGGACAAAGCAAAGTCCAACTAGAAACCAAAGAAAGGAAGAAAAGAAGATGTGAATATGCTGCTGCTCTGGGCCGAGTCATGAGGCTTCTGTTCTGTTTCTGGTGCCAAATCTGACAGCAGATTGCAAAGCAAATGTCACGCAGCATATTCTTCAGTTTAATGGTCTCCCAGCCTTCAGGTTGTATTTAGCTTTGGTCTCACTGGTCAATACACTAAGGTCTAAAATCATGTAATGACTCTGTAAAATGTGCGACACACTTCTAACCTTTATCGCTTCCCTGTTACAGTGGGTTCAGTTATAAACTTTAATAAGTGCTATTTTTCGCTTATCTTGTCCTTTTTTTGTCAGCGGTGGAGATTAAGTTGGGCTCAGGCTTCTGTGCTTTCGCATGATAATTCAAGCCCAGTGAAAAGTAGTTCAAATATCAGCGGCTATTCCCAAATTTATTCTGGCTCAGATCGGTCGCTTTGATGTACACTTTGCTCTCTGTGCAAAAACTGCCCGTTCTGAATAACACTGACATCAGAGAGATGAGATGAGGCAGAACAAAGCAGTGGGCATGGCAGTGAGTGACAGGGCTTGGCAAAGAGAACTGGACTTATGCAGTAATCACACTCTTATCCCCTGTGCTTAGCATATTGGAAATGGGCACACTGCCCAGAACAAAATATTGGACAAGTTAGGCGTGTGTGTATGTGTGTCTCATACTCCAAACTGTGTGTGTGTGTGTATGTATGAGCATATGGGTTAAATGCAAGTGCATTCCACACACCTACAACAGCTCAGGAAAGCACAGTAAGCTTTCGTTGATAAGGCCTGATTCATATCAACGACTCACACTCTCCCCACACTGAAATGTACTGGCACAGCCAAACAATGTGTAGTGAATGGTGAGACACACACAACATGTGTACATACAATGCACATGGAAAATGTGTGTGTGTGTGTGTGTGTGTGTGTGTGTGTGTGCTGCTCGCTCCCTCCCTCCTCTGTGTCTCGGGTGTGAAAGTAGATCCAGGCAGCAATGAAATCCACATATGGTAATAGGTACTTAAACTGGGGTCTTCTGTAGACCACAGCTGCTGCCTGCCTCCAGTCTAATTTGCCCCCAACCCCCAAGCCCTCTCAGGCCGGCCTGCTGCTGGTGGTTGGTCTTCCTCCCCGAGGGCACACAGGGCTGTTAGGCCACCATTAGTCCTGTTAATGGGCCTGACAACTGTGCCACATCCTCAGCATTTAGACCTTCTCTGTCTGAGATATGGATATATCGACCCCTTCAATGGAAATGGAGAGTAAGGCCAGCGCTTTGGAGTCAATTTGATATGTACTCATACTAGACATGAATGCTGTGCACGAACACAGACACACACACACACACACACACACAAGTTGTTTGGTGAAACCGTACAGTACAATCCACTGAATGTATGGGCACACACATACACATTAACATGCACTCAACATCAAAAGTGCAGTCTGACTCCCTATTGTGATCTTCTTTTAAGTGCCTGTGTTTGTCTGTGGGCTCCTCGGTTTAGCTCAACACTAAGGCCACCTTGCATCAGTGTGGGTGTTTGTCTGGTTGTGTTGTTGTATGCGATGTTCTTTTCCATCCGATGTACTTTCAGCCTTTGTGTTCACAGCTCTGCGCTTCCACTGAAGCTGTCGACGTGTCCACATCTGCAGTTCTTCTGCAATTACGTCCTGAGGAAACCTTTCTATGATGAGACAAAGTCTTTACAAGAAACAATTCCAATTATTTAAGGATTCTAATATTCAATATTCTCTGATTCTAACTATGTTTTAGTTACAATTTCAAATGGAACATTTAGTTGATTAACTGATTTACAGCATAAATCCAGGTGATTATTAAGACGTTTCACTACATTCTGGTATTTTAAAGACAAAACAAGTTATCCAGACAGTAATGGTGTCGTGAGTAAAATACTCATCATAATAGTGAATCAACAGTGAATCACACACTAATCCAAGTCGTATTCAGTCCAAACATCATCTTACTGTGAAGGTATCTCTCCCTGAACTTTTAACAGCTACAGAGAGACGGAGATGATTAACAGCCACAGCTTAAATGTCACTGTGATACAGAAACGGAGGAAAGAACAGTGGTACAGTAAATGTGGAGCTGTAGAGGTAGTTTTGTATTAATGAAAATATGACAGTCCCGCTATCTAATCTCTATCAAAGATAAGCATTTATCTTAACATCTGACAATAAAATGCCAGATTTAATCCACCGGTGGTACTGCACAAAGTCTCTGGAAGTCAGTGTAAATCAACATTTTCTACAGGATGCTATACATCAAATGAATTTACACACAAAGTAAGTCAGTCATTTTCCTTACAAATCCATTCGGACCATGTTGCACAAACCCAAACTCCAAAGTCTCATAAGCCAAGCTACATTTTAGAGTAAAAAAATTCTAAACCAGAATTCAACCACAGGTGACTCTAATTATTCATTAGACATCTGTCCAGCAGACAGCTTTTTACACACACTAATCATATACGTTGAGCACTGTACATCAACCGTCCAGTGTCACCTCTCTATTATTTATAAAAGACGAATCGTCATCTCGAGCATAATATTATACTTTCAATGTAAATGAACAAACAAGGAAGCAGAAACGAGGGCCAGAAGCTTTTAACCAGTGTCTTCCTGTGGTGGTCATAATGTACATGACGTGAGCTAAGTGACTGGCCTGAATCATGCAAATGTAGTCTGAGCAACTCCTTTAAGTAGCACACACTCAACATATGACTGTTATTATAGTCTAGTGCACATATTATTGTGACTACACAGAGATGTCTCTACCCTGATAGCTGTTGTATCTCTTTAATGTGTGTATGTGTATTAGGCCTTCTATAGCATCTATAGCATCTCTAACTGAGATCAGTGAACAAACATGTTTTAAGGCAGTTAAGGATATTGATCCATCCACTCATTCACTTTCTCTTTCCTCTAGAAAATACCACACTTAGTGAAAGTGTATGTATGTATGTATGTATGTATATACAGTATGTGTGTGTGTGTGTGTATTCCTGAACTCAGTTTCAGTGCTTTTTGTTGTTATGATGGAAAATGATAAATATACAAACGTTCTCACCTGCAGCCGTCGTCTCCGGATGATGCCAGAGTCATCCATGGCGCGTGTCGGGGTCCTCACCTGTCGGCAGGTTGGGAGGTCTCGTGGCTCCCGTGGTTTCCAGGTGACGTTGCGAGGAGATGCTCCACTCTCGCGTGACTTTCAATAAGCCAGCACGGCTCGATGCTTTACCATGAAGCCCAAGTGCCTGGCGCAGTGTGGGGTCATTTAAGCATCGCTGACCAAACGTGTATTAGGTTTTAACAGCAGACGGAGAAGACCGCTGCTCCCACGTCTGCATCCATAGCAACTATGAACCGCACCATCACCCTGGGGGCAGAGGACACGAGGAGCCCGAGCCCAGCTGACATCTCCTGCTGGCAGACACAGGCAGAGACCACTGACGGAGAACTGCTGAATAAGCGATCAGCGCGCGCTGCACGAGCTCCGGTCCAGCTGACTGACTGAGAGGAAGCCGCGCGCACAACAGCCCTGACGATCACACCCGAGATCAGAGGAGCCGAACAAGTTGATCATCATCACCAGCATCATCATCATCATCATCATCATCATCATCACTCCCTCACGTCCGGTGCGAATCACGCTTCACAACAACATCCGCGTCGTCCCGGCGCAACAACGACCGAGCAGTTCAGCGGCTGTCGTCCGACAGCGAGCCTCCTCCGACAGCCTTACAATGACAACAAGCCTCGGTGTGAGGAGGCTCCAGCGTGTTGTCCTCAGTGCACAGGCTGCTGCTGTGTACTCTATGAACCCTCCTCTGTGCGACTCTACACGTCCCCGTGGTGACACACACACACAAACACACACACACTCTACAGAAAGCAGGTTGATGTCATCACGGTTTCGTCCTCGTAACGTTGCCTTTTTGCTGAAAGCCGATGTGTGTGTGTGGCAGCAGGCGGCTGTGCTCCATCCTCAGCTCCAACCACCCACTTCCTACTACCACTGACTGACGTTTAACCCCTCAGTGCCCGGAGGCTGTGCTGCTGTGCCTGGCTGCCTATCGCACTGTTATTTTTTAATATAATATTTGAACATACAACCTGCCTGTAACGTACACATGTATGAGTAGCCATGTTTAGTCCCTATAGTTTGTCTCTGTCTTCATGACATAAAATAAAGAGACAACAGATGAAAGGCGATAAACTTATTATAGAAAGCAACTGTTCAGCGCTAAAAGATATAGGTTTATTATGATAAAGTATGTCATACAAATGTAGCCTTTACACAGTGGTATTGTGATATCATTGGTGATATCCACACTCTTTTCAGGGGTATTGTGTGACAATTTCCCAGAATCCCCAGTTAAAATAAGGCTTGATATGTAAGAGGAAGAAAGAAAAAACAGACCAATATTTTTTTCACAAATTGCAAAGTGGGACAAGCAGCTGTTATCAAATTTGCTTGAGAAATTGCTAAAACAAAAAATTTTTTATTACAAAATACCAGACATTTTTCAAGTTATCTATTAAGTGGCTCAGCAAGAATATCAATAACATCATTTATAATTACTGATATTTCCTGATAGCTCCTTGTATTGTATCCGCTCCAATTTCAAATACAGAAAATGTAACTGAATTAACAGTCATCTTCCTTTCTGCCACAGGTATTTCAGTAAATGTCATTCATGCAACATCCACATATGTGCAATTTAATCTAACCCAATGTTCACAACAAGTGAACCCTCCTGTCCCCACACTGATCAATACTAACTGCAAACCACCACTTAGCATTAGCAACGACTGAAACATTAAAGGGCAAGGTCCACCAACATGTTCACGTCGTGCACAGCCAGTTTGTCGGAATGACGATTCACTGTTAAACATTCTCACATGAAAGAAAGAAAGAAAGGAAGAAAAAAAAGAAAAGAAATGTTGGTGGAAGGTGGCTGGAGAGACGGATCAATGTGGAGTGAGAGGAAAAACACAGAGGAGGCCGAGCAGCTGGTCCAGCTCCAGGACAGAAGGAGACAAGTGGGAGACTTAATGGCTTTTAGTGTTGCGGCCTTAATGCTCCCCTTTTCTGGAGCTGGCAGGCTTTAGTTCCTCTCACCCTGGGATTTACTGCTTACAGATCACTCTGAGTTCTACCACAGCACGCCACCACTTCAAGTGTCTCACTCTCAGCTGCACACAAGGACGTCCTCATCCGATGGCGTAGGACAGAAATATCGTCTCAGTACAAAATGGGACCTAAGGCTCAAAGCGAGGCATGATTTCATTATGATAAATCTGCTGATCATTATCATAGTAGTAATTTTTTGCCGATCATTTTATTAATGTCCAGGGTGAACCCCTCATCAGAGGGGGCATACTATCATTTTCTTTATTCTCTGTAATATATACATAAAGTGTAACATCAGCTGTTCATATTGAAGGTGGCCACAGTTTTCAAAACTCTGTCTACTGTTTCCACAACAAGCTGAAGTCAAGAATTGTTTGTTTTGCTTTTTGGTATATGCAGCATAGCAAACAATGCCATGTACACAACATGACAACACTACACAATTACATCTCTTTACACTGCCTTATATCATATCACTTTATATAACAGGACCCCACATTCTTACATCTGCTTAATGTCTGTTTCCAATGTAAAACAAATTACACACTTATAGAAGATCTTTTGAAAAAAATACAAAGTTTCACGTTATTACCAGTGGAAAGTTTTAAATGTCAACCATTCAACACATGTTTACAAATCTTGTCCATCTAGACAATTAATATACTGACGATTCTGTCAGCAGGAACATGGTACAATGTCTACACATTAAACATTATTGCAAATATGATGTTGCCTTCACATGCTGAACTTATGAGAAAGAAAATATTAGAACTAACTGAAGCCAGCAGGGTATTGTTCAAAACGCTGTCTTACAAGCTGGCCACTGGTAGCATAAATGTGCATGGGTGTCAGCAGGTGACAAATGATGTTTCAGCGTGTGACCCAGTTACTGGCTTGTGTGACTTCTGGAGCACATTCAGCCAATGCTGCTTTTCCTATTAATATTAAATAATGAATGAAGGCACATGAATTTTACATCTTTTTGTTCATTGGGTGCTTGGAGATTTGGTGAGGAGGGGAGAGCTCATACCAGGCACAGATTTTAAAGGCAAAGACCTTTTCCTAGTTCACTGTGCAAAAGCTCTCAGAAATGATGTCACTCCCCAGAGAGGTCACACAGGGTCAACTCTCTGCAACAAATAACCTGGCAGAGCAGGGATTTGGACGATGCCTGCTGTTTGTGCAATCGTAATTTCATGCCCTGCTAAGCCTGCCTCATAAGAGGCACATCAGCTCACCTCTCTTCAACGTGTGCACGTACCCCGCCCCCACCCCTGCGTTCAAAGCTATTCGGTCCTCTCTAATGTCCAGCAGCAAACATTCCCTTTTTTAGAATTATAAGTGTTGAGAATGTCAGCGGTGTGTTGATGTAACTCCGGTTATTTGAGGCCATCCAACTCTCCTGCGGCAGGTACACTTTCCTTGCCTTACAAGTCATTACAATTCCTACACCTCCTTTTCCTCCTCACAGCTCCCACCTTCTTCCAATTTCTAGTCCTGCCTGTCTTGAAGAAGTGGGTCACACACTTCAGCTGTGCTAAAAGCCTCTGCTGGGAAGACGAACTTCTTTAAATAAAACAGCGTACGATCAGTGGTCTCTGGGGTGCCTCATCACACACACATAAATCCTACGAAGATGTGAGAGAGAGAGGAAGAAGAAAGAAAGGATGTATACAGAGATCCATTAAATGTGTTTCTGGAATTGTTTTCTCTGTAGAAATAGAACGCCCTTTCCACTTGCATGTCTTAAATATATCTATATACACTATATAAACATATTTATTCAACAACACTTCCAATTACAAACTAATGTCTATGTGAAAGTACTGACAAGACTGTATCATATTAGGCAAAGTATTAAGCAGCTGTGTGCTTCTACTAGGAGTTGGATTTACTTGAACATATGTTGCTATAGCAACACCTACTGGCACAGATTCATAGCCGGTTAATTGACATCGTTACATCCACCACAGATGTGGGGATGTGTGAAAAAGTTAGCTACTGATGGAAATGCTTGTTAATGTGAGTCCCTGTTTACTGCATGAGTGAGTATGAGTTCCAGGTATGTTTGTTCAAGGTACTGTACTTGAGATGAAACTTAACATGTTAATATCATTACTATCTGACCTGCTGTTAAACTGTTCTCAATGGAGTCAGGCCCATTGCTGACAGTTCCACTGACAATTTGTGCTGCCTTGTTGTGTTTTTCCTGCAAAAAGAAATTAAATGAAATTTGACCAGCTTTGCTGTGGACGTCCACACGCATGTTGCAGATAAAGACTATCTAATAAAAAGAGAAGTAGAGGAAATTACTTTTTTAAATAACATCACAGACTGAATGAGACAAGAGGTGACATCAGTCTATAGCACTGTAACTGTAACGTCTCATGTACTGTAATTCTAATAAGACTAAGAAATTGACCAGTTTTTGGGGATATAGAGACACCATGTGGAAAGAATTTGCTATTCCAATTAAAGCAAGCCAAAACATTGAATGTAGTTTGGGACATGAGAAGTGTGGAGGCTCCTGAGCGGGACTGAACCAGATAAGTTGATCTAACGGGCAGCTACAACAGTCTGTGGAGAACATGAATAGCTCTGGTGAACCACAGATACAGAGCAGACTGAGAAAAGCTCTGACAATAGTCGTCAAATCAAAACTGCTTCATGGTCTTTAAATGTTTGCTCAGGAAGACATGACGTGAAAGAATCAATGACTGTGCCAATGGGAAATGCCAAGTGGAGGTTTCTGCAGTTTAATTAAGAAATCCTCAAAGGTCACAGTCACTGACGATGACATTTACAAACTACATGTCACCATTCAGAATCAGCAACAATTATCTTTTTACCCTGCAAGCTTTAAAAGTGATTAGTTTAATATCATATTTCTCTGACTGGCTAGAAGAACAATCTTGAACAACCACAACAGTTCTGCCACTACTCGTTCATTCATGAAAGCTTTCTATGTCAGTAGTGGAAAAGAACCAGCACAATCCAATTAGTACTATTAAAGAGATGCCATGAAAAGAAACTGGGACTATACATGTGACAACCTCAGGGATTAGAGACCTGCTGACCCCGTGTGAGCCTCATGGTGAACTGTCCCTGGGAATTCTTTTTTTGTTTTAAGATGGAAATGCCACTTATTTATACACCTCAATTTTTCACACAGTTTTTTCCCCCTGTGTAACAGTTTTCTGACCAGTGATAAGAAAAGCAGCACGTAAAATCATCATAATGTTGCTAAAAAATGAACAAGAATACAGTGAACACATTACTGTGCTTTATAATAAGGGTGCATGCAATATTATGGTGTATGGCATTTGAGAAAATAATAAAATTGGTTTGTACCAGTTTGACAGAGCCCTGGATGGTAATTTCTTATTTGATTAAACCAGCAGCCAAAAAAAAAAAGATTGGCTTTTTAATTTAACTGATATAAAAACAGAGGTAGGCAACACGCACTCGTGTGTGGACCTTTGACCAGACAATGTTTTATAATTTTTTTTTGCTTCACAGATTGCTGTTTTGATTCATTATAAAAGCTATATTTCATCTTCTGTTGTTAATCGCCTCACTTTTATGTTAAATCCAGTGTAATTGACCCATAGTGTAACAATATATAATATGTAAAATATTATTTTTATGATAAATGTCAATCCATCTTGACCTTTCATTGATCTTATTTTTAGTCTCTACAGGCTCTTATGTTGACTAAGACAGCAGAGAGTGCACGGTCAGAATAATACAATCATTGTGAATAATAGTGCAAAGTAACATTATGCACTAAATGCTCTTCAGTGTTTAAAGCATATTAGAGAAGCACCTTTCTTTTCAGCTGCAGTCGGCATTTGTTTAATTAGACCTAACATTTGATCATATGTGGAAATAATTATCCCTGTGACACATCACTAATACTCTATTCAGTGTAATCTTTTTATGACCTTCACGACTATTTACAGTCACTGACCATAAACATCTCCCTTCATTCACTAGGCAACACTAGCAGGTTCTAATAGAATTACATGTAACAGCCGTAAGTTGAAATAGATCACCACCTCAGCCTTCTGCAGGCACCAGCTAATTATTCTTAATCCCACTGACGCAGTAGGACAAAAGGCTGGTTAGGGGGCTGAGATTAGAAGCCTGAGGAGGTTATAAATGGACGTACAGTCAGGGATCAGGGGAGGAATCAGACAGGACATAACAGATCAAGCCCTGTGACGTCTCAGTGAGGACAGAAAGAAACCACCTGCTGAGGCAACAGCAGATACACTGAGGAGACGTCTGACCTGCCAAAACCAGAATTTGAATTTTGTCTCTTTCTGACTTCCAGGTGTCACTCGCAGCAATGGCGCCTGTGGCCCAGACAGTGGTCACCTCTCCAGCCGCTGACAGAGAGACTTTCCCCTGGAAAGCCCTGCGAGCAACCCCCAGAGGAGCCTCATCTCATTTTGTCAGGAGCTCGATCATGATCCTGTCCTCGTTTGCAATCTCCACTTTAGCCATGAACTGTGGGAAACGGATCTACGACTCCAGACACAAACCCAGTGGGAAGTAGCAGCAGTGGACAGATGGATATGCTTTTGTTTTTTGTTTGCTTGTTTAGGTAAACTTTTGTTAAGACAAGGCAAGTCAATTTTGAAATGTTTTTCATGAAGTTATGATGAACATCCCATCATCTTGCCAAATGCTGTTTGTGTTTCCGAAGCAAAACAGAATAGAAAAATGTTCCATGTCTGTTCTCACAGGTGATATTTTCTGTGTTAGCATGGAGAAAAAAACTGGAGTCTGAGGATTAAGCTCTCACTGGACACGCAACATATCAGCAACAGAAGAGTTCCTCTGACCACTGTGGTCAAGCATTTTGAAAGAACCTGTATTGATTTGTGCAACTTGTCATAACCATATTAGCCCCCGCTATATGAACATTAATGTAAAGAGTAGAGAAAAAAAAAAATCTTAAGCTATATCATGGTTGTAGAGCGGTTACTTCTTGACACCGACACAAATGTGATTTATTATTTATTAGAAAGCAATAGAGGTAGAAAAAGGCAGTTCTACCTCTATTGTTTCAGAAATTTCTAACCAGTTTTCCTACACAGGCTACCCATTAATAAACTGTGAATTTTACTATACTCAGTACATTAAATGTTAAAAGCGTTTGCTTTCCTTTTACACAGTTTTACATGTCAGAGCAGGAAACACTCATGTACTACTGACAAGATTAATAACAGTTCTGTTCCATTCAACAAAGCCAATAACTATTGTCATTGTTTACATCTGTGTAAATATCTTTGACTTGTTGAAATGTCTGCTGTAACAAAGACACACTGTTCATTGGTCCATATCAACCATCAGCGCAAGTTTAGGCTTCTGAGCCATGATGGTTCATGTTATGCACCTCCAATGCTTTTCAAACTCCTGGTGTTTTTGTCCTGTTGTCACCAGAGGGCGGTATTCGTATCTAAGATTTTCGACAATGCGGTGTTGATTCTTGGTGTATGACCTTATGATTTCCAGTATGTCTGGGCATGCCCTCTAATGTCTTCAGAGTGTGTCAATGCTTTTCAGCCTCCGCTCAGTGAAGAAGCGGTGTGTCTGGTGGCTTTGTTCGTTTGCTCCAGATGAAGCACCCAAGTAGGACAACATGGACCTGTTGTGTTGCCGTTGTGCCATCTTCTCCCCATCCTCCTCCTCGTCATCCCTGAGGACAGATTTAACAAAACAAGACTGATTTTTTCACTGTGGTTAGGTCTCGTCTCCAAAGGTAAAATGATTTGCACAGACATTAAGGCGCAAATGAAATGGGTTATGGCTTTCACATTCTAACACATTGCAGTTTTCACACAGTCATGTGAAAAATTAAGCACACTCAATGGGAAATGTTCCCCTTCTCAGCATATACGAACTAACAGACATTTGATGTTGTATTGACATAACTGACACAAAATTCCCATTTTGTGAACTAATTTTCATAATTTGAAAATAAAAATCTCATCTTAGTAAAATTTCCCTTTGGGGATGAATAAAGTAATCTATCTGTCTATCATCCAAGGCACATTCTGTGAATCTAAGATCAGATCATTCAGACCATATTCATTTTGCAGTGTAATTTTGCAGCTCTTTACCAGTGGACAGTTACTGCCTTGCTGTCCATCAGGGTTTGGGCAGTGCTCCAGCTAAATCGGACAAACTGAGGGTAACCAAACACTTGGTCCAGGTATTTCAGCATCCATGCTTTAGTCTTGGGGTCTTAAAAAAAGATCGACCGTCAAAAAGTTTGTCAGTGACAGATTATCAACATTTAGTTTCTAGATGCAGCATTTTCAAATGGTGATAGTTTGCTGATAGTATTTGTGACACTATTTTATGAAAATATTGGATAAATAAACACACAAGTGCTATTTTTTCCAAATATAGCCATCATAAAAGGAAACTCATAACAGCTGTCATTACCATTTGGGTATCCGGAGCCATAATCTGTATCCACTTCTCCCAGGTCCTCAGCAAAATTCCAGCCTTTTACAACACGATCCCTGGCAACCTGTAAAAATACCACACAGCATAAGGAAGGTACCACTGAGCAAGGACTATACAGCTATAAGGTTTAGAAAAGAGAAATGTGAGGCTTAGGGGTTGATTATTTAAAATATTTTTAAAAGTGTTGAGAAACAAGAAAGAGACTTTGATAGCATTGTGATGATCTTAACTAACCTTGGCACAAATACTTGCTGCACTGACGATGGGAAACAGGGAGTCTGCTTTTGGCCTCACAGTCACTTTGATACCTGGAAACAGCTTTGAAAGTTTATCCTCATACTTTTCTGCAGGGCCAACTGTGTCCACATAAACCTGCAGAACATGGCAGGGATAAAAGCAGGCAGAACAAGACAGAACAGACAAGGTAAAAAGAATTAAAGTCATATAAAAAGGTTTCATGAAAAGAATCATTATTACTATATTAGCAGAACTAAATGTTACCATACTTACCTCTTTGAGCTGTACTCCACTATCCAATGCATACTGCACTAGACCAATCGCCGTATCATGTGAAAGAGCATTCAGGTTGTATTTTGTCCTTGAAGCAAAAGCAAAGATTATGTCAGATGTGTGTGACTTTCGGTCACGTCTCTGTATTCACACTCTCCAACATGCCAGTTACCTCTGTAACATGCTGGTGGAGATAGTATTGGGGGAGAGAATCTGCAGTGCCCAGCCCACATAACTCCTGGCCTCATCCAGTTTTTGAAAGAGGTTTTCTCTTTCTGCTTCAGTTAGGGTCTTTGAATCTATTAAAGCAGTGATAAAATGCATTAAGGATGAAATTCACATCCTTTTATTTACCTTATTGTCAGTTAGAAAATTATAAAAAATTCAGGTTGCATATCTCGATGAATTTACAACGATTTAACGATAGTGAACGAGCAAGTTTTACTAAACATCAGCAACACCAGGGCTTTGCAAATGCAGAAAGACAGGATTACCTGCCACTTTCGAGTTCTTCAGCTCCTCCTTTTTGGAAACGGGACAAAAACATATTCCATAAACCATGGGCCCTGCAACACAAAAATTGTAAGTATATATGCCACAGAGGTCACAGTGTAATTACTTCTTTTAAAAAATGCCATCAAATCAAATTATCATCTCAGTAGCATACCCAGCACAGGCCCCCTGCCTGCCTCATCAATACCCAGACAACAGTCCTCCGTCTTGCAGACATCAGGGATCTGAGAGGCTAGTCGACAGCTGACAGAGTTGTCTGCTTCAAAGGGACTGAGATCCATGACTGCTGACAGAAGAAACACACTGAAGCCACTGGCTCACACAGCCCTCACAATCCCCTTAAGTAAGCATAATATAAAATCTGTGGGTGGATGTGTAACATGCTAAATGTTTGTTAAAGTCCTGAATCAGGAAGCTGGAGACTATGGGCACGGTGTGGGCATTTATTTTGGTTGGTTAGATGTAAACAGAACTTGTCATTAAGGTTAGTTATCCCTCAAACAAGGAGATTACATCTCCTCTCCCACCACTGACATACGCACTTGTGCATATTATGTAGCACTTATGCTGTGTTAAGTAGCTGCAGCTAAACGTTGACGCCGACCAAACTACTGAAACGCGTTATTTAACATGAATGCACATGTTTTCAGATTAAACGTGACTTTATGTTGATCTGATTAACACTTAAATAAAAAGCTGACCAAAACTGCTCCTACCTGTCTAAACGGTGACTTTTTTTTAAAGCTGGTGTTGTATTTATCTGCTGTGGATTTGGCGCCGCAGGAAGTATGTCTTCTTCGTATTAAACAAGAAGGCACCTTACCGCCCCCACATGGTTTGGAGTTTGAACTGAACGTATACGGCTCCTAAGTTACGCTGCCTGAAGCGTCTCGTCTCGATGTGCCCCAAATCTAGTTACCAGCTAAATACTGTATGTTGTTGGTGATGTGATCTGCTCAGATAATAAAGTTTATAAAAGTTAAGGTTTATACAAAGCTCCTAAACGTGCGAAGTTAGAAGTAAAAGCACCACAGTGAAAATATAGCTGAAATAAAATTATATGTGTGCATCAGGTTAATACACTTTAAGATTTAAAAGTATAGTACAGGAATTATCATTACTGCTATGTACTGCATTTTATTGTTGTAGTTGTTTGAGGTAAAGTTATTTATTTTATTTTTTTATATATTTTTTTTTTTACAATTTTAGTTTTCATTGTGTACATGTTCTCTTAATTAATAATAAAACCAACATCTTTATCAAATACTTTTTTATCCATCTAACAGGTCAAACTTCAAAACTATTGAAATAATTAAATAATTTAGTCACAATAATAATAAATACAATATTTCCTTTTGAAATATACTGGAGATTAAGTCATATATTTCTCAAACATAAAAGTACCTAAAATTCAGTTCAGAAATAAATGTTCTTACTAATACTATGCGCTGTTGTAATTCAAAATGAATGACGTAAAATTAAGTAAAAGCAATAAAAGTAAAATTAATAATTGATTTGACTTCCTTTGCCTCCAAAACAAAATGTAACAGAACCACAAACATCTCAAATTCCTTAACTAAATGTGGTCTGTATTGTATGTTTT
Source organism: Trinectes maculatus (assembly GCA_016785345.1). Lineage (NCBI taxonomy): Eukaryota > Metazoa > Chordata > Actinopteri > Pleuronectiformes > Achiridae > Trinectes > Trinectes maculatus. The sequence goes on from JAFBJQ010000173.1 coordinate 100,959, forward strand.
CTCTTCAATCAGTCCATTATCTCAGACCCCCAACACACCACTGACATGATTTATTTTGTTATATCTCACTGCCTCCATCATCATCTCGGTTTTAAATCAACCTCAAACACCTCAGTACAATGAACTTGACATTTTTACTTAGGATGTGCTCTGAATGGGTTTTAACAGCAGCTGAGTGTGAAGGCAGCCTCAGGTGGAGAGGAGAGGGCAGAGTGAAAGGAGAGCTGTGTACAAAAGTCTAAGTGTGTGCTAGTTACTGAGCTGAAATTGGCCTTGCCTCTGGCTCTTTACACCCACCCCTTCTCTCTCTGTGTCCCTCTCCCCTCGCTGAATGGCTCTCTTTGTCTTTCCCAGTAACACGCAGTCCCCAGCCGATTAAATGCGGGGAATTAGTAGTCAATTTTAGCCTACAACACACAAACACACTAAACAGCTTAGCTTGGTGGGGCTCTGATTGTGTTGTTCTTACAGTACACACGTCAGCGGTGTGTTTTTAAATTTCGTATTTTTTTCACCCTTCACTTGCTCACGCTCCGTGTGTTACCTCCAAACCAGCACCGCAACATGAAACAACAAACGTACACTGGGTATATATTTTTTTTATAAATAAATTGATTTAATAAATGACAACAATAATATTTCAACGTTGCTTTTCTTGTAAGGAAGCAAAGATACTCACGTGAATGTATAGGAAACACTTTACAAAACTATCCAGAATTATACAAAATGAAAGAAGCAAAGGTGTGACACGCAATGCATTATTACATAAAAATAACTACATGGTAAGAGGGTCAGTATTAAATGATAAAGTATGCATCACTTAATAATGGTGAAGCCTGTGGTAATGACCATTATTCACATTGCTGAAGAGGAAGAAGGCTATGTGTACAGAAGAAAACTATACTTTTGGCCTATATGCAGCGCACAACGCTCATACATGTGATTCTAATCCTTAAGTAGGTCCCAAAGCTGATCACTTAGCTTGAGAGGTTTGGGTGAAAATTTATACTTATAGATGTTTACTTAGTTACTGAATCTATCAAGTGTGAATTAACAAAATGTTAGGCACCTTAAAAGCAAAACAGGAGACTGAAGTGGAGATTTTAGGTTCAGGATCGTTTCAGTCAATCAGGGACCCATGGTTGAACCCCTTCTTTTCTGCTACTGGCACAACATGAATAGAACTGAGGTAAGTGTCCGAGACTGAGCATTAAGCTGAAATACACCTCTAAGAGCTCTCGTTCCCTCTCGTTTTCCTATTTTTCCCCTTAAATGCTTAATTGTTCAGTTCAGTGACGTCCATGTAAGGAAAGGACAGAAATGCAGACGGTGATGTAGTATAAAGTTCCAACTGTCCATTTCTGGCCTTGACGAGATAACACCAGGGAATATACTAATGAAACAAAACATGCTTTTTCCCAAAGCAGTGGTGCAGATGTCAATGTGTAATATCAAATCAGTCACAATAAAGTTACACCCTAGAATAGCAATGACAATAACCTTACTACTCATATAAAACAACACAACAACATCAAAAACATCCTTTAGTTTGGTTAATATAATCTGATTATGTCACAACCCACCGTGTCTGGGTCAAATCAGAGTCACTCGATCAGCATCTGTTCACACCGTGTCTCTCTCACTCATCTACGCTTCCTATACATCCCAATTT
>JAFBJQ010000173.1:102675-203837 GCA_016785345.1 Trinectes maculatus
AAAAAAAAGTAAATACCTCTAATTTAACATCAATATGGCATGGACACACACACACACGCTCACATACACACACACAGACAATCATGCACTCTCACAAATGCGCACACACAGACACACAGTCACACACATCCAGTCACACAGTTCCCATATTTCCCTCTGCTTAGCTGGTCTCCCTCAGGGTCTTGTGAGTGTGGTGTAAACAGGCTGCTCCCAGTGAGTGGGGCTATGAGAGGGGGCCACGCTGGAGGGGTCTCCTATGGTAGTGTACAGAGGCCTCTGTGTAGGGCCCATGTAGGAAAAGGCTGAGTACAGCCCTGGAGCCTGGCTGGAGTGGGCATAGTACGCCCCAGGGGCCTGGTGCTCTCCATACTCAAACTGGGCCCTGGAGGCCAGTGAGGGAAACGCAGAGCCATAGTGAGGGAGGCTGAGTGGAGTGTAGGTGACATGGGTGCCTGAAGAGGGCGAAGACGAGGCTTCAGCATAGTGGCTCCCAGATGCTGATTCACTCTTGATCTGGGCCTTTGATGGGTCGGAGGATGACGGGGAGGCCTGAGGCTGTTGCTGCTGTTTGGATAGCCAGGCGGAGTGCCCACTAGCAGCAGCCAAGGCGTAGGCATAAGACGAGGCCGAGGAGCCTGCTGCCGGGGCCCCACTTCCACTCTGCGGGTGGCCGTTCGGAGGGAGGTACTGGTCAAACTCGTTGACATCAAATGGCTCGATGTTGGACATCACCTCATGGCTGATCTCGCCGATGTCCATGGTGCCAAAGTCGATGTGGGGTTTTGCTCCTGATGTTGAGGGACCACCGGATGCACCCTCAGCTCCCACTCCAAGGGCTCCTCTGGACCCACCCGATCCTCCGGCCGGCCCTGCTGCCCCATCCCTCTTGGCATCTGACAGTTTTCCAGACTGGAGCTCTGTCTTTGGAGTGGTGGGGGGCGTGGGTGGGCTGTGACCCTGACCTATGAGACAGAGGTATGCACAGGTGAACTTTTCTATCAAGCACAATGATCTTTTTTCTCTCTTAGAGATCAAGACTCACAATCGGAATCCTGTTTTTGCACCTACCAGCAGGATGGTGGTGGTGATGGTGATGGTGGTGCAGGTCACCGAGGGGAGAACCAGCCCCACCGTTGTGCTCCAGATGCAGAGTCTTGTAGTGGGACTGGGAGTGACTGGCCTCCCCTTCCCCCTGACTATCAGACTCGCTGGCAGCTATTAGTTTGCCGTTCTTGCGTCGGCGGGGCTGGTACTTGTACTCCGGGTAGTCCTTCTTGTGCTGCTTCCTCAGCCTCTCCGCCTCCTCGATGAATGGCCTCTTGTCGGTCTCGTTCAGCAGCCTGGGGGAGAGAAAAGAAAAACAACATTCAGCGACTTACTCATAAAGGCCTTTTAGTTTAATCTAAAGTGTTTTTTTTTTCTTCGAATAAGTCTGAAAATCATGTTGCCACCAATCCTGTGCGTAAAGTTGGACACTGCGGAGCTGGATATGGATTAACCAACATTTTAACTGTGCTTTCTTGGCAACAGTTAATTTTAAAAACGAGTCAATCACTCTCTGACATTCTCTGCCGTGTAGTGAAATGTAAATATCTGAACCCCTTCATATGCTGGGCGCACAGGCGGCACAGGAAACGTGCCAGCACAGCCTCTCAATACAAACCTCCACAGTTTGCCCAGGGTCTTGCTGAGCTCCGCGTTGTGCAGGTGGGGGTACTGGTCGGCCAGCTTCCTCCTCGCCGCTTGAGCCCACACCATGAAGGCGTTCATGGGCCTCTTGACGTGGGGCTTTGTTTTGTTTCCGTTGTTGACGCGCACCGGCATAGGCACAAGTGTCCAGTCATATCCGTCCAGCACCTGGCTGACCGCCTCTCTGATACCGATCGGGAAGCGATCTTCCTCTTCCTCTAACTTGACCCCTGATCTGGCTCCATCATCGCCGCTGCCCTCCGCGACGCAGAGCGCGGTCAGCTGCTGCTGCCCGGCCAGAGGTGAGCCCTGGCCGCGTGGCGCTCCCGGCTGAGTCGGTGACAGTGAGTGACCGTCGTCTGACCCTCCGGGACTCAGCTCCGCCTCAGACAGGCTGTGCTCCTCGCCCGACATTATTGTTATTTTTAATTTTCAGATAATGACAAGATAAATCTAGAATGCTATTTTTTTTAAAGAAAAAAGGTCCAAAATATTGATATAACAAAGTCGATTTAGTTGTACAAGATATTTGGAGTCTACCAGTTGTCCCGTTGTTGTGGACTACTCTAGGGCAAAGTCATACTGCTGCGTTCAAGTGTCCAAATCCTCTCGGCTGCAAATCCTCTTCAGCAAATGAAGCTACACCTACAGTTATACGGGGTGTAAGAGAAAGACTTGTTTTAGTTTTTCACCTGGTTCATTTCAAGCTAAACAAGTGAGGCGTTTCGGTGCGACCAAAACTGCCAATAATAATAATAATAATAATAATAATAATAATAATAATAATAATAATAATAATAATAATAATACAGCGTCCAGAGAAAAAACAGCCTATAAGATTAAAAAAGTCCAAACCGCTTTTAGTGAGAACAAGACACATATAACTCGCACATGTACACCGATATAAAATATATCTCAGAAATTTTGTTTTTAAAAAAAATTACATAACTTACCAATTGAGATGTCCAGTGGTCCAACATGGGAGTGTGTGGCCGAGTGTAGAGCCGATGAATGGCTGCTCTGTGTGGCGACACCGGAGCTTAAAGAGAGCCTTGTGAGAAGGACCGGGCGAAAAAAAAAGTGATTGAAAGTGGAAAACATTCCCAGAGAGGCAGCATTCCAGCACACTCTCAGCCCCGCCCCCTCGCACCGCACTGCCCTGCTATTGGCCCGCCAATTATCCCGCTGCGCGCTGATTGGACGGCAGCGACACACTGTTAATGCCCGTCTGTCCATCACTGCGACGTATCCAACAGGGAAGAGGTGAGATTTGACATCGGAGTGGCTTCAATGGCTCCACAGTGCGTCCATTTAGGCAGGAGAAGGCCAGGTCTGTTGGACGCGTTGACACGTTCTATCAAACAAATAAACAATCATGAGGAGAGTCGTTGCATCATGCGGGTCACGTTCCTCACCAACCAACTGCGCGCGAGGGCTCAGTGAGAGACGCCGTGAAATGAACTGGTCAGACACAGTCTCATAAAAGAGAGAGAGACGGGGCAATAAAAACAGATTGAAAAAAAGAATGAAAACAGGAAGAGAAAATAATATTGTGTTAGGTCTAGAATACATTTTAAAAACCCGTAGATGTTACTAATGAACCAAACATAGGTTATGTTTACATGAACGATCACGGAATAATCGATGAAAGCGCATTATTTTTTTTGTAAAACGTAAAAGAAGAGTTTGTGTAGAAAATTAAATTCTCCTCAGCAAAATAATGCAACAAAAAAATCCGATTTCCTCGTTTGTTTTGATTGGTTCATCCCAATTTGCTAGTTTTCTTATCAGGTCCCATTCATATTTGAGTAACAGCTGTTTTTTTGTTCAGTTTAATCAATAATGAAACGGATCAAGTGGTAAACGGTTGATGAAACGCTTCGTGCAGACTGGAAACAAACAGGATGGAGATGATGAAGATACAGTGGAGAGATGGAAGCGCCGCAGGTCTGGGACATCACCAAGGGAAATCACAGTGTAAGTGAAGCTTGTGCGTTTTCATCGTTTCCGCCATCTTTTTTGTGCGTTAAGTAAAATAAACGACGAAAACACATCTTCGTGATCAGTGCCTTGAAAACACGGCCTGATGGGAGGGAAGAGAGTCGCACCCGGACACACACACACACGCACACACACACACACACACACACACACACACAGACAAAATGAATGCAACAATAACCCCTGTGTGTCCGTTGCCTCTCATGTTGAGGCTGGCTCTCAGTTTTCTCCCTCTCTCCCTCTCTCCCTCTCTCTCCCCTCTCTTTGCTCTCTTTGTCTCCATCTCAGGTGAATTGTAGACATGTGATCAAACGCCCAAGCCTCTATCCATTAACCCTCGTAAATGAAAAAAATGGGGAACAAAAAGCAGTTTTGTGCTGCAAACATGGAAAAAATTGATAACAGAGGGAGATGTGTGCGTCTTTCTCCCCTTATGTCCGAGCATACACACGAGTCGCACACACATAGAAAGCCCTCAGCGGCAGACAGGACTCGTGGATCTCCAGCTTTTCCTCCTGTGCCGACAGCTTTCTGTCTCTCAATGCGCTGTGCAGCACCTGGATCTGGGCCTCGGAGGTGCGGATGGTAGGGGCTGTGTTTGGGGGGTGCGGGGGTGAGGGCGTGATGTGCTGGTGTGTGTGTGTGTGTGTGTGTTAGGGGTGTGCTGCACCCCGACGAATCACCAGGGTAAAGTGGGCTCCAGCACGAGGCCTCGCAGGCCTGTGGAGGAGTGAGTGTCAGTGGAGGGACCCGGGCTGATGTTTATGATGATACTGGGCTCGTGCAGAGCAGAGAGCTGGAGGAAGCTGCGGTTAAAGTCAGAAGTGGTTAGTTAGGATGTGTTGTCCCCCCCAGGGAGTCTGTCTGTCTGTCTGCCTCTCTGTCTGTCTGTCTGACAGGACGCTGTGTATTTTAACACAATTTCGATTAGAGTCAGGACACTGTGTAACAAAAACACTGTTTTTAACACAAAGTACTGACTCTAACCGTTTAGAATTTAAATTAATTATAATTTGCAATTCAATGAAGAATTCTGTTTTATTTTGCGGCGATGAATAGCTTGTCCACAGTGCATTTGTTGCAATCCGTTTTTTCTTTTAAAAAAGGCCTTGTCACCTTTTTATATAATTTAGCGCAGGTATAGTCAAATCATCAAACCATTAGTATGTAGCCTTAACGTTAATTTCAAATCGCCTAACTGCTTCGTATAGTCCCACTATTTAATGTTCATTTTGTTCCTGTAAAATTATAAAATTATATATATATATATATATATATATATATATATATATATTCTTTGTGTGTCTTTATCTGTGCTTAAATTCGAGAATGTTTCGCGTCAGGGTGTGACAGTATTACACGATGCCTTATTTCTTTTGGAAAAAGAAAAACTTTTTTTTTTACATGGACAAAAAAAATCCTCATACGCGTCTCTTTTCCATATATTGTGGGAATATATGCGGTTTGTTTTCCGTCCACCTTTTAAATCTAAACATGTTTGATCAAATTTTGGGAAATAAAAGCAGAAGCACAGCCGTGCCCTGAAACGAAGGTATCAAAAATATTTAATATTTATTTAATATTTATTACATATATATATATATAAGCAGTCATGAGTATTCTGAAACAGACTACATGATTTAGGAACGTGTTAATGAATTTGTTATTGTCGAATAAATAGAGAAAAAGGCCGCGTGCCCTGAAACTGTCAGGTGACTGACGTTTTTCAGATGTTGTTATTTTTTTTCCACAGTCATTCTATTGAAACAAGTGAAATGCAATGGATCAAACAAAATGTTCGGATTGTTTATCATTGTGACTTTGTTTATATGGGCTTCAGAAAGTTGTGAGATGGCACATTTTCCGTACGTGGATTATTGTACTTTGAAGAATATTTTAGAGCCTTTAGATAACGATCTTTTGTTTTCTCCAATAAACCGGTGTTGGTGACAAATACTTTTTACATTTTCTTTAAAAACAGGTTTTTGTCCTCCTGTGGGACTTCTTTTTTCCTGTTAATCATCGATGTCTTCTTCTGTGCTTAAAAGCAATTTGGGAAGAATTATAAATGTCATAGCCCAAAGTCACATTTTTACACCCAGAGCCAGTGGTCAAAATATGATTTTCCCAAAAGTGATTCAATATAAAAGGGAAAAGCAAAAGAAGGGTTGCTTTTCCCTCATGTCATTAAAACACTCTTCCCCCTCCTGGCATTCAAATAGTTTTGAATTTTACACTTCCTTGTGTAATTTCAACCATCAAAGTGTTCTGCATATAATCTGCTCAAAACCTCCCAGCTTCCTTAGTGTTCCATTTATAATCCTACAGTTTGCTCTTTCCAAAACTTATGTCACCAAGTCGAGGGAAACAAGTCAGTTCATGGACATGACACCTGTCACAGTCCATCCATAACGAAGATGTATCACCTGTTCACTGGATTCAGCCAATACGGTTGTACTTGTACAGTCCGTAGAAAAGATAGAACTGTTTGAACATTATGTTCTGGATCTAAAGCTGCTGTGCATTTTCAGACATGTTGTTGTATGTGAAACTGCAATAGGCCTCGAGGCGGCTGTAATTTGTTAGAAAATAGAGCTCACATGGTTGCATCAGTCCCTCGACTAACCTGCCATGTGACTGCAGTCATGGCTGCACACACCACCGTGTCACAAGAGCTCGTTTCCTGCGGCTTCTGGTGGAGAGGTGGGAGAGGATAGGAGGACAGGGTCTCATGATCAGCAGTGGGGATGGGGGGTGGGGGTGGGGTCAAAGAGTCAGCCTTCAGGTGCACACTGAGACGCAAACAGGACTGTTTTGTCATGTGTGACTGGGATGAAACTAGTACTGCCTCAGGGGATTAGATATAGTTCTGAACATGAGTTGAAATATACAACATGAAAATCGGGTGGTCCGAGAGTGGGAGCATAAGGGAAGTAGGAAAGGAGGGAAGGAGAGACAGAAAGGGATTGAGGGAGAATGGCCCTTTGCTTTGGCCTCAATACTTGAACAACTCCCAGGGGAAATTCTTGAAATCTGACGATGGGTGGAGGGAAAAACAGAGAGATGCAGATCGTGTTAGAGGGAGCGTGTGAGAGGGATGCAGATAAGGGAAGCATGCACAGCGGTCAAATATTCACATGCTGGGTCACATTCTGCATTAAACTGATGTATAATTGGTGGAAAGCATTCATTCCCATGTCAATAGGCACATTGGACGTGGAGAGAATGGCGTCACTTGTTTCCAAATGATGACGACCGCGACACAAGGGTCTGAAATTATATGTCAGAAATGGCAACGACTGGCACAGAGGCACATTTTCTTCTCTCTGAGCCGCAGATTTCTTCACAGCACATCCCCGCAAGGTTGAAACTGCCTGCTTTCTCATGCTTTGGGCTTTTTCTGCCCTTCCACACTCCGAGAACAACACGGTCCATAAATGAAATTTGCTCCGAGGGTTTGTGGAGAAGCAGTTGAGGTCAGTGCTGCTGCTCGGGGAATTCCAGCTCCAGCTGACTCGAAACTATCAATAATTCTGAACCACATGTGACTCAAATATTTCGTCTCAAGCGTTCACGTTGAACTGTACATCTCATCATCAACCCCTCCTCCAGCTAATGTCTGGGGTGAATTAATCACACCGAGGGCTGCAGGTGTTTTCTGGCTTTGTTGCTCGATTTATCCGTCATGCATACTTTGTAAGTGGCGATGATGCGGTGACACGCCATCCATGGGGATGAATAAAAAATGATTCTGCTATCTGACCTCTGTCACTCCTCCTTCGCCTATTTTCTCCCAGTGAATTAGTGCAGCTGCACCACACTTAAATGGGTCCCCCTCTTTTTTCCTCTGTGAGTGTATGTGACCCACCATGAATCCTCTCTTTGTGCTCTGTCTGCAGAGTTTCCCCCTCTATAGTTTCTTGCCTTCTCCGTCTTTTTTTATTTGGGGAAGAGGGGCTTCGGTTGCGATGGCGGCAGCACTGGTGAGGTGGTGGCAGTGGTAGCGATGGTGGCGGCGGCAGCAGGGAGGCAGAGGAGGAGGGGAACGGGTAACTTGTTGGACCACATTCCTGTGCAGCTGTGGAGGCTGGTGCAGGGTGGGGGGTGGTGGTGGTGGGGTGGAGGGCAGAGCAGGATCATCATTGCATTGCAGGCTATCATGAATGGCCTATTGTTCGGCGGTTTGCTATGTCCGCATCTCTTTGCCACAGTTTTAGCCTGACCGAGACAAATGGAGAGGAAGAAAATGAACAACAGACAGATAAAGACATTTCGAGCTGACTGGAGCTGTGATGAGAGCAAGAGGTGAAAATAAAGCGTCAGAGGAAAAGTCACAGGCAGATTTTAGATTTGTGCCTGTGACTCAGACACAGGAGGATGTTGAAATTTGGAGCGTAATGGTGATGATGAAGATGGGGATGATGTTGACGTGGACAATGGTGGTATTCATTTTGGGACTCTATGACGGTTTTACCCCTCAGTCATACATGCCAGCACGCTGTTTAGTCATGCTTTAGACTGGCTGTTCACCTCGCCTTTACTGCAACACAGAAACGACTTAGCCAGTGGTGACTGACTGAATGATTTCTCGCCGAATTGTGAGAAACTGATACGGTGCTTTATTTATGATGTTAATGTCTTCCATTTACGAAGATGATATTTTTACATGTTAAACTACAAATATGAACTGTTTTACTGGCTGAAAAATAAAATATTTTGAATAATTCTGAAACCCGTTTTTATCTTGTTTATCTTAAAACTAGTCTTGACACAAACAGGTTTGTTAATGCAACGCAATGTAATGTAATGTTGCATTAATACACCTAAAGGTTGTTTACCAACACCATAAAAAACAGTATAGAAAAACTTGAGTTTCAATATATGAGTGCCACCAAACTTTAAAATGAAGTAAGTATGGATGGATACGCACAGTAAAAGTAACACGTAGTAGTAGTAGTAGTAGTAGGGTCATACAGATCCAGGTGAGGTTTTCTTCAATCAGCCTGTACCTATATTAAGTCATTAAGTAAAGGCTTATATGAGATGCTGTGGACAGCTTCATTTACTTACACACACACACGCACACACACTACAGATCTTTTGTAGTAGTAATTGTATTCACATATGCTGTGTCTGGGCCTAGCAGCCTCTGAGGAGGCTTTTGCAGATACTGGCAGTGGATGGGGGAGAGGGTCATCACCTGGTGACAGCACCTGGATCCTATGTGCCAGTGTCGACATGATATTATCATGACTGTTTCTTTGTTTACATACAGTTTATCTGCTTACTTGTATTAACTCTTTGGTACAAAACATCATGGACAGTAACTAATCATTTAATCAATTTTAACCCCTTTTTTTGCTACTGTAGTAACTACTGTTTGTAAAAAGGAAGCAACAACTACCTCCGAGTCTGTCACTATGCTACTAAATAAATAAATGCATTTCACTTTGATTATATATTTTTGCTGCCAACGACTGCATAGTCCACAAAAGTAAATAAAAATGTTGAAACATAAAAATTTATCTGTTGTGGAATAATATGTGTCTGATGTGAACTATTTCAAGCCACAAATAAAGTGTCCTTTTTAAAAATAAAACCCTGTGTTTCTTCCTTTAAAAAAAGTGGAAATGCTATCAGAGCCAATAATCCCAATACAGATTTTATTAGACGTCTTTTAAAAGTAGTGCAGACTTTCCAATTTTGAGTTCTGAACATTTAATTAGCCTGTGTGAACCAAAGAGAGGAGGAGAGGGCCTGAGGGGTCTGAGGAAAAGATGTGTACATGAAAGGGTCTGTTGTTCTCTGTGCATAGGGAGAGATAAAAGGCAACGAGACAGAGAGATGGATGGGACATTTGGGAGTAGAGAGTGAGAAATATGGTGATTTATGACATTCCTCACGTCTGTCATTTTAGTTTCTCTAATAACACATGAATGAATATGAGCAGCTTAATATTCCATCATGTGATGGTCGCAGACGAGCGTACGTCAGACAGCTGGTTAAACATTCATGGTGGAACATTTCAATATAAAGACAGATGTCAGAATAGCTAATCTCACATAACAAATATGAAATGTATAAAGTCTCATTAAAACTGGTTTAAAAGTTTTGCAGGTACTGAGCTCAGTTTGAATATTAAATCAGAACAGTATACATTAGTATGCAACAGTATACAACACATCAAACAGTAGCAGGTTGCTGACATTGATAGCTATGATGTGATTTGAATTTTAAGGCAACAAATCCAAATTAATTTCCAGAATTTGAAAACCTGTTGCAACTAAAAGTAGAATTAACAAACCATTCCAAATTTCTGTTTTGCCTTTTTAGTCTTTTTTTCTTGTTTTGATTTTTAACAGAAAAACATACTCATTTCAAATTAGAGAAGGGTAATTCAAACTCAAACATCTTACTAAGACATTAAATCAATTTCATATACAAAATACACCAATGGCTCCTCCTATATGAGGATTTGTATCATATAAACACAAAACCACAATAATACAAGAGAGTGTGTGTGCAGCTGTTGTTTTGTTTGACATGCAACAGTGGTCTTAAACTAGAGACCCGTGATTACAAATAGTATCTTATTCATCTAGACAAGCAGGAGATGAATACGTTAATTTAATTTTGAATATGCATATAAACAACAATTTTGCTGTTGAAGTCTGACTGATTACACTGACGGCAGCCTTGCATAGGAATACAGGATAGACAAAAACACAAGAACCGAAGAGGGCAGAGACTGAAACACAGTCAGACAGACAATCAGACAGACAGACAGACAGACAGACAGACGAGCATCCCGAAGATGTTTGCCCTGTGGTGCTTCCCAGCCCTGTCAGGCCTCCTCTGCTTAGCTGGGTTGCACACAATGCTCCTCTGTCCCAGCAGCGAGCTGCTTCACAGCTCCACAACACAAAACAGCTCATTATGGAATCAAAGTTCCCCTGGCCACAGCTCCCTGTGTCTAAATACTGTCCCCTGCTGAGCACACACACTGTCACTGGCTCTGGTCGCACAGCCCGAGGCAACAAACAGCCAGTTAGGCCACAGAGGGCATGTGGATATACAGGGAGTCACACACATTAAAGCACATGCACACTCACACACTTAACCTACATGAAGATGAAGACACACCAGCTTATTAGGTGAGATCCTAGTCAGCCATCAGCAGCCCTAATAGAGGTCACAGAGGTCACCCAGCTGCTCTCCCTCATGGACACTGATGACAGGGGAGTATGACGGTCCGGTTAATTAACCAGCATCAGAAAGCAGCAGGATGGGATGACAGCAGGCAGAGGGGAAGACTGCAAGAAGGGGAAACAACTTGATAGAGATGACAGGAGACGACAATTAACAACATCAAAGATTTGTTGATTAGATGACAGAAGAGGAAGCTGATGGAGGGAGTGTCTCTCTGACTGCCAAGGAGGGCAGGGTTACTTCAAAAATGTAAGCCAGTACAATTACATGTTACCTGTTGTAAGTGTAGTCAGTAACTTACTCTAAGTATCACAGTATAAAAGTGATATAACTGATTACTTTTAGTTAATTTTGGATTACTCCAATGCCAAACGCGCGCAAAAAAAAGATGAGAGTACAGAAGAAGCGTCATCCGCTCAGTGTATTTTTGAAGGAACCAGAACAAACACACAATGACTTTAAAAAAGGAAAAAAGAAAATGAAAAGAATATTAAAAATTAAACAATAAATAGATATCACGTCTTTCTGGCAGAAATATTATTATTATCTCTAAAAAAACATGATTTGTTTTCCCCCTCTAAACTCAATAAAGCCTCGCCAAAACGTCATCACGTTTTGTCGAGTCAGCATCAACACTCACTCTTCCAAACTGTTTTCCAGAAGCATAGTAGCAGGAGTAGCAGCACTGACAGGTGATTGACGGGTTAACAAGCTAACACACGTTAGCAAACCTTAGTGTTTTGTCGTATCTGTAGCTGTTTAAGTTGGACGTCGAGGCTCTGGATGATGACAGGAAGTAGAACTCGCAGTGCACTGTCATGTTGTTCCTCCTTTGTGATTTTAAAACAAAACGATGCCGGAGTTTCCATCCAGCAACAGCAGGTTTCTCCTCTGCAGTGGCCATGGTGATCAACACAGCTGGAAGTACAAATGTGTACGTCACAGCAGGACATGGCGTGATATTTATAGCACGTCATGAGTGTTAGATACAGATAAACTGAATGATGCAGACGTCATCACGTTTTGTCGAGTCAGCATCAACACTCACTCTTCCAAACTGTTTTCCAGAAGCATAGTAGCAGGAGTAGCAGCACTGACAGGTGATTGACGGGTTAACAAGCTAACACACGTTAGCAAACCTGAGTGTTTTGTCGTATCTGTAGCTGTTTAAGTTGGACGTCGAGGCTCTGGATGATGACAGGAAGTAGAACTCGCAGTGCACTGTCATGTTGTTCCTCCTTTGTGATTTTAAAACAAAACGATGCCGGAGTTTCCATCCAGCAACAGCAGGTTTCTCCTCTGCAGTGGCCATGGTGATGAACACAGCTGGAAGTCCGGCGACTGTGAATGACGTCATAAGCGTCGCTGCACTGTTGTAGACTGCATGAAAATATAATCCTGCTAAGTAATCCCCGTGTTTATCAAATATACCGGTAATCTGATGACACATATTTTTCTCTACTGTAGCGGATTACAGTTACACTTTTGTATCCTAATTATGTAACGCCGTTACAAGTAATCTGTTACTCCCCAAGCCTGTGCTTGTGTATTCTGACCAGGGTTACTGACACACACTATGTCCGTCACCTGAGTTCTGCATCTCAGCATGTCAGAGTTTAGCTTTAAGCAGTGCAGGTGATGACTGACCGACACATTTTCCCATCATCACCATCAGAACTGTGTTCTAGTGCTGTAATGTTGTACCTGCTGCCCTCAGCATTTTCTTCATACACAGAGAGAGGCATCATGTGTTAAGCTGCTGCCCTGTGGACATTACTCCTGATTCCTGATCATCCCTGAGTCTTGATGCTGCTGCCATGACAGTAGGTTAAAAATGCTTTGCAGGTCATGATTTTGATGTGACTCATCGTCACTGGTTGCATAGACTATGTCTTAAAGTTAAAGTCAGCTCTGGGCAGTGGTACCAATTAAACAATGTAACAATTTGAAGCATCATGAGTTTAACGGATTAAGGCAATTTCCTTTAAGAGAAGTTTTTTTTTCTTTTATGAGCTTGTGACACAGACGTAAACATCAAGAAATTAAATGGGAAATGGTGCTGCCCACTTCCAAACGTTGTTGTTTTTGCTGTTCCATTAGTCTACTTCTGTTTGGCATATGTTGTGATGCACAAACTGTTCTTAAACCAGAGAAAACTTCTTCCTCATTAGTTCCTCAAAACTGGTGTAAAATAACAGTCATATTCTGACTTTGGCACATGCTGGGCAGAAAAAATAAATCCCACAAACCCATAAAAAAACACCATAAATGTGTACTTTGGCACTGTTGCCACAAGGGGGTGCTTGTGCAACAGTCACAAACAGTTTGTCACTCTGTAATAACAAATGACTGGAGTTAGGTTGTCTCCTCTGCCTGTCGGTTCTTACTCAGACCAGTGTGTGAATTATCAAGTTTATTGCATCCTGTATTCTGTGGGATCTTTGAATGGAGGTGCATCCACTGAAGAGTGGTGTTGGCACGGTGAAACATACTTTGAAATATCCCATGAGATATTTATTCTTTGGGTGGGCTCCATAGATCCACAAGGGCCACGAATGCCTCCGAAACTTATCATTTGTCTGTACATCATTTGAGAATTCACAGATTTGTTTAGAATTTACACCTCTGACGCATAATATCAGCTGGAGTCTCTGTCTATGGTAATGTTAATATAGAGGGACTCTGTCAAAAAATTGGTTCTAATTTAGCTCTGGAATGTTACTAAATAAGAGCAAAATTTAATAAATTGTTTCACTTTTAAATTGTTTGAGCTGGAGTTAATTTGCAGGGCACAGTCTCATTAAAAAAATAATATGTCCATAGGCTTATTCCACTCATAAATCATAAAAGTCGTCCTTACGGTGGGGTTCATGACAACAGTGTAACAGTAATCGATATCTACATGACAACATACTGGCTGGCGTATCTGGTGTGCAATTGTACAATAGAGAGTCAACAAAACCATATTCAAGCATTAAGAGGATTGTTTTTATTAGGTGCTTTGTTCACACAAAACAATGCACTGTTGTGGTGTTTTATCTATTGATAATAGTAATAATAAAGTGCTTATTCTTCACCTGTACATTTTTGACATGTTCAAGGTTTAATTTGTTTGAAAGTGTTTTCTACTATAGAATAAACTGTAATAAAGCATGAAAAGGTAAATAGGTTATGAAATGTGAAATGTTACAGAACTTAGGCTGGAAGACAGAAGATAAGAAAATAGCTGTGTTAAAGTTGAGCATGTGTGTTGTGCTTTGTGTGATTGTTTTTTTTTTTTTTTAAACAACAGCATACCATATTTACAAAGAAAACATATTAGAAATGGTCTCTTACACAGGTCATAATGAATAAAACAAGAGGCCAGTACATTTTCCAAGATACCTCTTAAGAGAAGCTCAATAGGTATTTTAGGGACAATAACAGATGAGCTGTGTGTTTTATTGATACTGATTATACAACCAAAAATGTACAATACCTGAAATCAAATGAAGTTATGAGCCAAAGCAGAGTGGAGTTTGTGACAGCTGCAAAAGAGATCCTTCACCTCCACCAGACTTACAGTTTAAATTGTGTCCTCCATCTTTTATTTATACAGTACACCAGTTCAATACTTTGGTTGGATGCACACAGACAAAGAATAGAAACAAACTGTAGGGTCCAGCCATTTCCACTGATTAAACTCCGGACTCCTTGCTGATGTATAAAGGTAGGGTGGGCTGTAGTCTGTCAAGGCTGATCTGATTCTCAGTGTCCAGAACACACAGCATCTCCAATGTCTGCTCCTCCACACATGTCTCCTGGAAACCCAAATGAATGTCATCTCTCATCTTTATGTCCCTGTCACTTCTTCTGTTCAGGCTCCCTGCGTCCTCCTTTACATCCTCCTCATCCTCATCGTCCCCGCAACACAAAGCTACCTCGTTCTCGTAACAGAAGGCGCTAGGGGAGTGCGAGCCCAGTATGTGGCGGGCTGCCCTTGGGGCAAATGGAGATTGAGATCTTGAGTAACTTGAGCTGGAGGATGAGGATTCCCCCCCATGACCCATCATCTGGCTCAGTTCCCTGGCACTACAGTGAGGCGTAGATGGCACTTCGTATGTCTTATGAAAGCGGGAATAGTCCACGTGATAGCGATCTCCCATCTCAAAGACCACAGGCTCAAAGCGGTGGCCCCATAGAATCTCCTTGGCTAAATAGGAGGTGCGTGCCTGAGTGGTCATAGCGGTGGCTTCCACCATTCCCTCCAGGATGACCACAATCTCAAAGTCCTCTTTCTGCAGGTCGGTGCAGCTCAGGTCATACAGGGGACTGTTTTTGTTGATCTCATGGACCACCACCAGTGGAGAAACCAGAAAGAGCCGATCCAGCCCATCATCATAGCCGACGTCAATGTCCGTTTGTTCTAAAGGGAGGTACTCACCCTCAGCTGTCACGTGCGGCTTGATCAGCTGAGCACGAACATGTGCTTCAACAATGTGGCTCTTGCGCATGTTTCCCAGGCGCCACATGAGGCACAGCTTACCATCCCGCAGTGCAATGGCAGCATGATGTGAGAACAGCAAGGTCTGTGCACGTTTCTTGGGCCGCACCATCTTTGCCATGATGGTGCCAATCATGAAGGAATCTATAATGCAGCCCACGATTGACTGCACCACCACAGTCACCACAGCGATGGGGCACTCTTCTGTAACACATCGGAAACCATATCCAATCGTGGTCTGGGTCTCTATGGAGAAGAGGAATGCCCCAATGAAGCCCTGAATGTGGAGAATACAAGGCCGCCATTCACCTTTTTCTTCCTCGACATTTTGCCGGAGATCCCCATCCTTTACAGGGATGCGAAGTTCAAAGTCTCCATGTGCGAGTGCCACTCCCCAGAAGATCAGGCCAAACAGCAGCCAAGACAGAAGGAAGGTGGTTGTAAAGATAAGTAGCAGGTAGCGCCAACGTATGTCCACACAGGTGGTGAAAATGTCAGCCAAGTATCGTTGTGGCTTATCCTCCATGTTGTTGAAGACCACATTGCACTGGCCATTCTTCTTTACAAAGCGGCTGCGCAGATGGCCAGTGCCCAGATCAAGGCCCAGGCGGCATGAAGGTGAAGCACGGCAACTGTTGTGGACAATAGGCTCATTTGTTACCCTGAGAGACAAAGCCCCTCTTCGTTCGTCACTTCCTGGACACTCTCCTCCTCCTTCCTCACCTTGCATACAGGCTCCTGATAATGTCTGCTGAGTAAGAGGGCTGTGGCCATTGTGGAGGCCCAGGCTGGAGATCTTCAGGGCATCTTCATCTGTGGAAACAATGCTATATCTGGAAAGAAGAAGAAGAAGTAGGTTTAGGAGAATTCATCTCTTTTATCCCACATTTATTGCATGGGTGTATGAATATATGACAGTATACAGTAAACAGGCATATTTTTCCATAGATGAGGCAGAGCAGAAATAACAGAAATAACATTTCTCTGGACATCAACAAAACCACTATGACCAGTGACACACTAGTATTTCTTATCCCAGCTCACCTGTTGACTCGCACCGCTCCCATGGCACCAGTGATCATCTGGCTGTGTCTGCGAGGGCAGTAATGCAGGTTGGGGCGGGTAGTTCCAACCATTAAAGTAATGTTGCCGTACAGAGGGGGGGTGTGAGCTCAGGTCTGTCTTGCATTTGTTATCAGCACTGTCTTCTCATGATACATTTTCTGCGGACAAAAAAGATAAAGGGGAGGTTTCTTCAATCATTTAAAATATGACGGCCCTTACATCAACCGTGACAGTTCAAACGTCATAAAAATAGTTCATTCCTTGACTCGAACTATCGAAAGGAATCTATAAATCTATAGTCTGGCCATACTAGTCTTGCACCAACTCCATCACTCAAAAGATTGGAAAAATGTACATTCTGCTATACTTGTCTCTCCATACACCAAACAAGCTGCTGACAGTCACAGCAATCCAACAGAGTTCAGTTTGGTTGTCCTTAAAAATATTCCTTTAAATCTGAGTGTCTTTAACGCCCAGCTTAAATTTTTTTTTTCATTCCCGCTCTCTGTGCCCTCCTGCTGACTCCCTATCGCCAATCCAACTCGGTCCATTGATGCCTTTTTCACGTGTCAGCAGAGCAGTGGTCTAGTTGATCGGTTGTTGTCCTGGTTGCCCTGGTGTTTTATCCTGGGTCACCAGATGGGCAAGAGGTTTCATTTATCCCAACCTGATGACCCTTGGTGCTCCCTATAACAGTGTCTTATCCAAGTCCTTTCCTTCTCTGTTTTTGCTGTTTTCAGGTGGCAGCTCCCATCAACTCATCTTCATGCCTGCATCTCATTACCTCATTAACTCCACTGCAGTATTACGCAGCCTTTGCCTTCAACTCAAGTTGTAATGACACAACTTGAACTGCTTGCTGTCTCCAATCCTGTGTCCTGTTTTTTGGTCTAAAATAGAACAGAATCTAAGAAATCATTATAGACTCTAAGATACTGTATATAAGTCAAAACTAGAGACAGTCATTTCTACCCAGAGAGCAATGCCACGAGCAAACTTCAAAAATCCCTGCAAATTTTGGCCCTGCCCTAATGCAGGGAGCAGGCCAGACAGCTTTGCGTAATGAAAGCCTATTGATTAGATCCTTGCTAGTGGTTAGCCTTAGGTACCTTTAGGCCAACCAGTGGTGGAAAAGCACACAGCCATTGGATGGGCCGAAGGTCTAAAAAAGAAATGAATCAGTGGTAATCTACTGTTAGAGGAACAATCAATCTACTGTTTGGCTGGATGACAAGGTTGGAGGGTGATTTTACTCAGCTTATTATGTCAGCGAGCTGGGCTTGTTCCTGGGGTTACGTAACCAACACGCAAAAAGCTATGTTTTATTGTACGTGAATCTCCTGGGCTGACGTGAATTTGCTGTCAGCACTGATGAAAACATTTCTGACAGCTGCAGTTTAAAAGCCTTTGTTCGATATCACTGTTACGTCAATAGCACACAATGGCTTTGCTAGTCACAGACTTTGATGGGATTTAGCGTCATGGGGGATGTGTGTGTGATAACTTCTTTTCCTGATACCGCAAGGACGGATGTTAAGAACTGGCTCCTGATTGGCTGGATGAAGGGTGACTTTTGACTGGATAATCCTAAAACAGCAGATGATTACGTGATCTTGATAACTCCTGCAGCTGGAGGAGAAGGTCATCTGCTGTAAGCCTTTTCTTACACAATTCTTACAGAGGAAACATGTACACATGTTTATATTGATATTTGATTGATGAAATGAAAGTGTTTATAACCAAACGAATTAACTATGAAATATATTTTATCTATTTCACCAGTATTTGAGACTCATTTAAAAACAAACAATATTGTTTTCTATTCTCCAAGTAAAAGATTCACTCAGCATTGCTGATATAATATTATACATTTGAATTCCACAGGTTCTTGTATTTTGTAGGGTTCTGACAAAATCGCATATTTTTAAAATAAAGTCAGTAACACAAGATTAGTATAAATCTAGCCAACTCAGATTATACAAGTCTGATGCCGTTTTTCTCCGATGACATGAGCCTTAGAGGGGACTTGCAGTAATTATGGTTGATCATAGTTACTATATTTGCTGTCTCCATAGGAACATCTCTTCTCATTCTCTGTAGGCCAGATGTATTCTCTCTGCCATACAAAATCTCTGTACAAATAAAGATTTTTACCAGAAGACTTAAATCCTTGTGTCTGACATCGCTCTTGTTCATGTACGTCAGAGAAACAAACCTGACGTATATTACAACATAATCCTATGCAAAAGAAAGGATAGAGGAAGCCCTTGTCAAATACCAGATGTGCTACGTCTCTTAATCTCCCAATCCAAACAATGGTATGAAAGGTGGATGTTGCTGTGTGACCTGGCTTAAGATCTTCTGTGTAATCTGACAACTGATGATATTAGAGGGGGGGTGGAGAAAGAAAGAAAGAAAGAAAGAAAGAAAGAAAGAAAGAAAGAAAGAAAGAAAGAAAGAATAATAAGGGGTTCGCAGGTGTGAATTTTGTCTACATTAGGAAAACATACAGATTAGAATGAAGAGATTATGACATCAGGGGATGCAGCGATACAACGTGTAATGCCATTAGCCGTAAAGCGGAAGATTTAGGTAAACACACAAGCTGCATGAAACAACTGTTTGCTCTCTAGTTTTTTCTTCATGGTCAAAATGCAGAAGACAAAAGACAAAGGAATGCGTGAAATGTGTTTTCTAAAAACACAGCATGACGCATGGTCATGCTGTGTTTTTAGAGGTGAAAGACTTCAGCTTCCTCTCTTTTTACAATCTCTGTAGATGCTGTCTAGCAGCGTCCCTGAGGATAACATTAAGGACACATTGTAGTCCTCTTCAGAAGAGCAGAAATGAACTCTTTGAGAGCATACAAATACAAGTAATAGAAAAAGAAACCAGTTTCAACAAATCCATAAATTGTATCTTACTTTTATAATTGTTAATGATTATTAATAATAATTCTTATATTGTTAATTGATTGTTTTCTTCTATTATGTACTTTGAACATTTGTTTTGCAAACTTCTATATGAGTAAACTTTATCATTATTATTCTTATCATGGTAATAATAATTAATATTAATAATATTCTATATGTTTCTGTTTTATTATTCTGCATTATCAGTACTTTATGTAATCAAAATACTGGTGCATTACATTTTACTCTTGCTAAGAAAAAATTTATTAAGTTTATTTTAAGTTTATTTTACAGTGATTTTGCTGCTTTAACTTCATAGGGTTCTCTAATCAGTTAGGTACTTTTGCAGCCAACAAATGTGTAATAATAGTGTTGAACCAGTCACTGTATTCATAAAAAGCTAAGGTCTGCATATATCACTGCATGAGAAAGTCTCAAATTCTGATCAGTGGTATTGACGGTGCAGCCAAAAGTTATGAGGGTGGCAGTTTGCAAACCAAGTAGAAGCTGTGACGTGTGTTTGTTTCATTGATGCCTGAGGAGCTATCCAGTGCTGAAAGTCAATCCAAAGCCTGCAGGAATATTTGACAGCAGGGAGCAGAGAGGGGACAAAGCCGAATACTATCCTAACCTTGAAAATGATTTTAGCCTTTAAAGTCTTTTCTTTTATCTGTTTACACTCCTCACATTTTTTACAGTTGACTTACCCAGCTGCATAAGCGTTTTGTTCAAGTATTGATTGTGTTTTCTGAGTAGTTTGTCAGTTATGCAGAACATGGACAGATAAATGATGCAGGGGTTACAGAGGAGGGAGTTTCTAACAGTGCAATTTGTATTTTTAAAGATATACATTTGGGGAACAAACAAGTTGCCAAAAAGTCTTTTGTGGTCAAAAGATTATCTGTGATAATTTTGCCTTGCAAAGGCAACAGAGCTAACCAAAACCTAAAAATAACAACATACAAATACAAACACCCACCTTGGTACTGCTGCAGACTGAATCACTTGGAGACTAACAGTGGCTTCATCCTCATAAAAAGCCACTTGAGGAGATTCACAGGTGGCTCTGTGCTGTCTTTGTGTCTTCCTTGTTTACCTTTAACAGACAAACACCTTTCTCACAACTCTGCTCCCAGAATTCAGTTGCATAAATTTGCACATGTCTCCAGTCTGATCTTTGTCTTGTTGCTCCATAGTAGCGGAATAGAGATACTCCTGCTTGGTGGTTGTGTGTCTGCCCCAATCTCTGCCAGAGTGTGCATGTCTGAGTGTGTGTATGTGTGTGTGGGAGAGCAAGCGAGAGAGGGAGAGAGAGGTCTGATTATGTTCCTATTTATATACTGTATGGTACTGCTTTCCCCAGAGTGTGGCGATGTGGATGAATTGTACGTCAAATCAACCTGAACATTATAAACATACTGATGGCAGGACTAATTGCAAAACTATTGTTTTAAACTACATCAGTTAGCTGTTTGTAAAAAAAATTTTAAAAAAAAGGTAATGCTGTGTATATTCTTCTCATTAGTGACTTCGTTTGGATGTTCATGACTCCAGTGACTTTTAACTTGCCTTGAACATTTTTTAATTAAATATTTAATAAAATGTGCACATATAAAACAACAGCACCCAATCAACACCTGCACTGTAAATGTTTCGACACAGTTACGATAAAAAGTACACATGTGCATAACGTTATCCATTTTTACAGGCTGTGTTAAATAAAGGATAAATAAATGAATCAGTGACAATCCTACGTTATATCAGGTTGAACATAGATTACATAATGGTATTGTGGTAATTCCTCAAGTAACTCAGAGAAAGAGGAATTAGACAAATGCTGTGGTCCTGATTGTCACTGCAAATCCGTGTGTGCTTGCACATGTGCGTGGTATGCTGAATCAGTCTGGAGGGCTACCTGTGCACTGTGGCCAAACCCATTTTTGTACTTGTTGCACTGGTCAGCTTGAACAGCAACACTCACTATGAATAAGTTAAAAAAAACATTAATATAAAAGCAATGCTGATTGAGCATGGCAGTGCAGTGTTAGCCATATACATATGGCTGCATGAGGCCAGCTTTATGGTTTCTTATTCCAGACCTCTTTGAGGTGTTAATGCCAATTAGACACAACTCTTTCAGTTTCCATGGAAACCTTATTTTTCCCTTCTTATGTTCTTTCTCTGGCACATAAATACACACACAGACACCCTCGCTCCACATGGGTTATTTTTAAAACTTCTTTTTAGTTTCAGGAGACAACACGTGGGTGTTGCATTGTGTAGGTGGTAAGTTGGGATGCAGTGATATAGGATAGAGCAGTGTGGGCACAAGTCAGAGGTGAGAGGATTAAGTGAGTGGGTGCACAGAGGGAATGAGTGGGCTGAGAGTAAATCACGCCTGAAGGAACACAATGTCCTCTATGTTACAAGTCTGAATGAAACAAAAGTTGTTACTTCTATGTTGGCTGCTAAAGGTAACAGTTGGATGATTCATGTACACAAAGTTGTACGATCCAATATTGGGAGGTGCTCACACATGATAAATGGATGTGAATTTCACATAGATAGAACAATGTCATACAAAAAACAAATTAATACTATGATTAATACAGATGCATGAGTATAGAAAAAATGCCTGTGTTTCAGTATACTGTATATTGGTGCAGCCACATCATTGTTAGTGACTGTGTCAATACAGAAAATTCTCTAATCAGAGCATGTTAAGACTGCAGCAGGACACTGATCAGAGCGCAGTGAAGGACAGTCTGTCCTTAGTGCCAACATAGCCATCTGTGTATAGAAATAACACTGATCTAGGGGGTGGAGAGATGTTCTGGGCATATTTTGCTGGAGGCGTGTCTGTATTTTTGTCTGCATCACTTCTCCTCATTGCACATAGACACACATTCAGATGCACACATGCATACACACAAACACTGATTTGTCCAAGAGCAAGCCTCATTGCAGAGGTAAATTACTGAAAACACCTTTAGAATCCCTCAACACCGTTATAATAACGCTGGCCCTCTGACCATTTTATAATTGATAAGCAGATGATGGGAGCTATTTTCTGTAGTGCCGGCTTGATGACTCCCACTTGAATGCCATGACAGGCAGTTCACCCAGAAGCAGGCAGCTGCCTCGTTTCTCATTCTGAGAGCTGATTCAGGTCAACGTGTTTTTAGAAAAGCAGGGCGAGGGTTGGCGAGAGATGAGCTGGGAGGTGGGGGTGATCACTCCCAGCGGATGAATAAATTTACTCTAAATAAAGACTGTGAACAGAGTTCTCCACTACGTCGATATGGCACATGTGCGCTTTATGTGTTTTGTTTTCAACCGAGTCCAAATCTTTGGCATAACCCTGCAGAGTGAAATTTTTGTTTCCCCCTTTTGTTCCTCCTTTTGAGGGTTCCCACTGATGGATGTTGCCAATTCTCTGGGCGAACAGAGAACTGGCAACATCAGGGTGTATTTTTAACTTTTTAATTTTCTTATCGGCAAATACACTAAAAGCACAATGTGCAGTAGCTTTTATATGTTAATCAAAATGTTTATATTCCGATTAGCATTAAGTTGGACGAGCTGAGCCTTTTCCATCTACATTTCCATGGATACAGGCTGGATCCTCTCATTATAGCAACTGCTGCTAGGGCAGCTGAATGTAGCTACAGCTTGCATATGACACAGAGCAGAAGATAAAAATACCTCTCCTTAATTGTCATTTTACTTGCCAGAAAAGTTTAATTATACTCCTGTGTCTCAGAGGTTCATGTGATTTGCTGTTCGACAAAATGTAGGCTTAGAAAACTGAAATTAATCATCAAGTTTACACAAATGCACACACATGTGTACAAGCTCAAACTGGGCCTTTGTATACGATTCATTATTTAAACCATTACAGAGTACT
The DNA here is from genome assembly GCA_016785345.1 of Trinectes maculatus. Classification (NCBI taxonomy): domain Eukaryota; kingdom Metazoa; phylum Chordata; class Actinopteri; order Pleuronectiformes; family Achiridae; genus Trinectes; species Trinectes maculatus. The sequence goes on from JAFBJQ010000173.1 coordinate 125,942, forward strand.
CTCATAAACACAACATCTCTGTGGATGTTTAATGAGCCAAATGGGATTAACAGACAGATGGCACACACTTTGGTGAAGTCTGAGGTGTGTGTGTGTGTGTGTGTGTGTGTGTGTGTGTGTGTGTGTGTGTGTGTGTGTGTGTGTGTGTGTGTGGGTGTGGGTGTGGGTGTGGGTGTGTGTGTGTGACATAACAGACATAGTGACAAAGCGAATGTGAGTATTCAAATGTGCCTCTCTGTAGTGTGTGAAGTGTACATGTGCAAACCTCTGGTTCTGCAGAGAATCCAGGCCCCCTCTCGTGCCTTGTTCAAACACTCAGCCTCAGCACTCACCTGAAGACAATTAAATTGACTAATGATGCCAGCTTTTGCATACAGACTCCACTTGTTCATAGTAAGAGTTTGCTGAGTTACTCCTTCATGTCCCCAAACAGACTCACAGTATCATGATAGTTTTCCTCTTTTCTTTTTCCTTGAGTTGATTTAAGGGCGTAAAACATTTTATCTGAGAGCATCATATGTATTCTTTGTTCCTGCTTGTCACTGGATGTTAATATATGAAATGGAAATATTTGGTGTATTTTATCATTTCAAACACATTTCCTCCACATGCTTCCTGACATATTAGATATCTGTGGAAACAGTGCGATTCCCCTGTAAAATAAAAGTATGTGGATATGACTGCACAAATACACTTTCCTAGCAGCTGGACCACTAGCAGGCTACAGTTACCCCTTTATGGGTAAATTGATATTTTCTTGCTTTATATTTTACATGTTTTGTTTATGTCCAATCCTCCAACGCTATTATCTTTTTACACAAATGAATCTTACACTGTACCAGCATTCTAACAGCTAGTACCAAGACATTACCAGGTTATTGTTTCTCGTATAAAGTTTAACTTAAGATATTGATAGTGTGAACACTACAGGTCACAGGTGCAGCATAAAAGATAAAGGTGTTTACCTCTACAAGCTTCCGAAAATCAAATAAAGCAATCATCGAGTCAAGTTTGCACTTACTTCTCATTTCATCATTCCAGTATTGCACTGATCTTGATATTGATATTACTCCTCTGTTAGCTCATTAGCCATTACTGTAAAGATGAACTTTACTTTGTGGTTGCGTCCTTATCAACACTTTGTAACTTTGCACCATCAGACTAACCATCTGTGCAGCAAGTTAACTACTGTCCATGAGACATCTGCCAGGAGGAGTCAGTGCCACATTTCACTTTCTAAAGATGCTGATATCTGATAGGACACAGTCAGCATATTGGGCCCATGAAGGTTTGTTTTATGTCAAAAGATCTCAGACTCTGTAGCCTTCATGGCCACAATACAGAGACTGAGCTTTCAGACAAGGATCTTTTCTTGGAGATAAAACACACTTATTTAACATTTTCATAGCGAAACTGAAGACTCTGGATCACATTTCCGAGGTAGAGTATGTTATCCTTTTTTTTTTACCATGCAAGATGATTCCCTCTATGTAATGGCAATTTCACAATTGTTCGCTCAGTAAAGATATTTCATGTATGGTAGTGTGTTTTTCAGAATATTTCAGGAACTGTCCTCCTAAACCGCTTGAAGAGATATTAGAATAGATACTCAAACCAGAGTTATGACTCACTGAGATGTATTTAAAATAAGTACTGTAGTACCAATCACCATAGGTTGTGGTACTTTTCCTCTGCTTACGCACTATTCAAATTAAGGAATTAACCTTTCATCTCTCAGACTCTTCCTCATTCCAGCTAATAGGATGATGTTTATGTTGTTTTTATTGATGATTATTGCTCATATTATGCTAATTAACTGTGTTTAGAGTCCACTAGGAGCCTCCTGGGAAATAACCACAACCATACATCTGAAACTACATCAGTCAAATGCTATTTCAGTACTAACTTGTCAGAGGATGCCCAACCAAACAGTATAGATGACAGGGGAGCGTAAGCAGCATCAACATGGTGCCTCCTGCTGAGGACTACTACTGCTGCCAGTTCCAGCCCAACACCTTTGACCCCTCTCGCTGCCGCTCCTGCCTGCGGCCAGATCATATGCACGTCAGTAGCAACACTGCTGCTGCAGGACAGGACAGTCCACAAAAGTGGGTATGTGAGTTATTCAGTGGATATTCAAAACGATTATGACAAGACTTTCCAAAACAATGCGCTAAAAGATAATGTATGGGTGAAAACGTTCACTGCCAAAAGTGAATAATAAAATGACGTTCATTACCACATCAACTCTAAGGGAACGACATTACACATTACATGCCAAGGTTACATTTGACTTCAAACATGAATAACAGATACAGTGGCTTTTTAGTGACTTTGTATCATTCGACATGCAAGAACTGTGATAAAACCGCTCCTCAAGTTGCCTACTGTGATGATGTCAGCCAATAACACATCACCCACTGAGACAATGTGGAGGTGGAGGAGGATAATACAACACAGTGGCACTTGATTCTGTATCATTAATTAATGAAACGTCCATGCAATCCCTGAGGAATGAGTTGGAATCTGATACACCCATATACTGCAGGCAAACATGTTGCCTCCCACAACAGTGGCCCACTTAAATTAATACAGCAGAATTATCTCAAGGGAAGGAAACTTTTAACAAAGGGATCGTTGTATGCAGATATCAAAACAAGTGGAAACACCCACAATTATTTCATAAACCTTCACCCAATCAAAAGCTCATAACACAAGACAAGTAACTTTTTTTTTTTTGCCAAATTTGTGTAAATAAGATATAACCAAAGGAGGGTTTGAGCTTAAGATGAGAACTTGAGGCTGAGTGGGCGGTTCTGGTAACGCAAAAGCACGAAAGCAATGAAATAATGATGAGCCCAAGCAGGGACTAGCTTGAGTTACGTCCTGTGCAGTCTAAATGTATTGACTTGGCTTTCAAAAGGCAAGAGAGGAAGAGAGCAGTCACTGAAAACCTGAACAGCAGATTTGGCTGAAGGACAGTGAGCTATCACCGTAAGTGAAAGAATGTCTTTGTCTTTGTTTGTTTAGAGTTGCAATGTTGGTTGGCTATGTACGGTATATATATCTGTAGTGATAGCTTGTGTTTCTGTGTTGCTTACACTTAAAAAAAAAACTGTGGGATAAAAGATCCAGGTCATCAGATAGTTGCTGTGTTCAGCTTTTGCCAGGATCGTCATGAGATGTGACTTTGTTGTGGCAAAAAAATGAGGTAACAGGAAAATAAACCTAACAAACTTTCAGGACTCTACAGCCAATTTGATTATTTTGTGAGACACCTTCTTGAACAATTTGATATTTTTATCCTTCAGATCAGTTGTTTGGCTCTGAATTAAGTATAGAACTGCATAATAATGTGTTTTTCGCTTCACACACCAGGATGCAGAAGATGATAACCACACCGTATCTGAGGTGACCACAAGTGCCAGTAGTGATGACGTCAGTGGTAGCTGGACCTACGATTGGACTCTTGTCCACAGCCTGAGTCCTGAGTGGGAACTCAATATCTGTGTCGCTGACATACAATCCAGGTGACAACCCAGAATCCCGATTTTCAGAAACCATTTTCACTAAGAGCTGATGTATGCTAACAGAACACACACTCACACAGCCTGTTCCTCCTGAAGCCTCCAGGGCCTTAATTGTCAAATATCACTTAATAAGCTGCTCCACATTGGGACCTAAACTGATTATTATAGATCAGTAATTAGATTTAGAGCGACTTTAATTAATGCTCTTACATAACAATGGATAAACAATAACCAAAGTGAACTCATAGTGAACTCACACTAAATTAATTTGTATGTGAAACTCTCTTGACGGTAACAATGGCTCGTGGACATATTTAAAAGTGACTACAGTGATTGTTTTATTTGCCCATAGTTTTGATGTCTGCTTGTTGAAGTCCACTTTGACGTTGGACCCACGGTTTTTCTTCTACCTACTACCAGATGTTTGTGTTTTAATTTATGTAATTAATTTGCATGCACCATCTTCCCCTGATAAGTAAATGACAGTGTGCAATCTCCTACAGCTCTCCAAATCAGTTGGACTGTGCAGCGAGGAGCAGATCCCTCAGCTCAGAGAGCAGCTGTGAGGCCCAAAGAGATATGACCCGACTGGACCCTTCTCCCCATAGAGACACTAAAAGCTCCTGCATGGATGAGAGAAGAGGAAGAGACAGGTCCCGCCGGGGATCAGGTGAGTCATAGATAAACATTTTCCCCAAACACAAAGTAATGTCATCCCTGATGGGCCAAAGCTCTTTCTTGCTACATACATGTGGATGTTAGGCAGTGACCCAGGGCCTGTGTATTTTTCAGAGTCCAGAGGAGTCAGGGAACGAGAGAGCGGCTACTTCTCTCCGGACAGAAAAGGTGAGCAACAGATGGAGGACGTCAACAAACGGCCGTATCGTTACTACGAGAGGGGGCACCCCCTCCCCAGCAACTACGTGCTCGAGCCCAAGGCCTGTGTCCCCTACAGAAATGTCAACCTCGGTGTGCCCTCACAGAGGAGGAACACAGAGACGTACATACAGGAAACATGGAGAAGTGAATCCCCGCAAAGGTACACGTACCACTCCAACTTTAGACGGGGAACTGACAGTCCAACCCGTCACAGCTCAGCAAGTCCAGACCGCTACCAGTTACCTGAATCTCCTGCAGGAACGCAGAGAGGGAGCTCCCTCTCTAGAAGTCAAGCTCGCTCACACGCCTCATCTCACCACCCCTCCCAGTATCCCTCACATGCACCTTCTCGGCATACATCTGGCAGGACCAGTCCATCTCGCAGGAGGGGGTCCACTGCATCTCGGACTGGTTCCTCCTCAAGGGCTATCTCTTCTCAGAGGCGCAGAGACTCCTATGGCGTACTGAACGATGATTATGAGACTCAAAGGGGTTATAGCAGAGAATCAAGGAGTGAAGCAGTGAAGCACAGCTTGGACTCAGAGAAACTCTACAGGAATCTGGAGTTTATCTCCCGCCGTGGCTCCTCAGCTATTCAGCAAAACTCACATGAAGGATCTCAAGCATCTCCACGAACCAGGACAAATGTCAACAGTTCTGCCAACACTCACAGTCGTAACAGCCGTGAAGTATCACCACCCAGAAATGTCTTCAGTACACACAGTCCCACACCACAGAAGGACCTCCACTCCAGAGAGAGCAGACTGAGTCCTTCTGGAGGTTCATGGCAGGGGTCTGCACACTCTTTACTCAGCATCCCACCATCACGTGGTTCTTCTACATCGAGACAAGGTGTGGACTCTCGGGTCCTTGGCAGCTCATTGTCCCATGTAGCAGTCACTGAAACTGATATGGGCAATGAGGGGAGTAACATAGCCAGCTGTGGCAGAAGCAATAGCAACATGAGACGAGGCATGGACGCCTTACTGATGTCTGAGCCCAAGAAAGCTGAAGTTGAAACTGAGGAGGTGAATACTGCGAAATAAAAGGATGAAACTTTCGAATCGTCTAAAACTTTCATTACTTTGAATTTCAACTGCTTTACTATACTTTGGCTTGAAACGTAATCTAAGCGTCAAACAGTACATACATTCCTCAAAGAAACTTGAATTTGTGGGAATTCTTTTGGTTTTGCATTTTCTAAATTTACTCTTATAATTTAATACACTGCTTCTTCATACAATTTCAAGCTAGCGACTCAGTTTAGCTCATCTCCACACGACCTATCTTGTAAAATGTTTTTTAAATCTCTCTGAATCTAAGGTGGGGATGAGCATGGACGACTACATAATTCTGGCCGATATCCCAAAGATCCACCTGGAGTCTGAGGAAGAGTCTTCTGGATTGAGGAGGAGGAACCAGAGTCCCAGCCCATGCCGGGACCACAGAATCAGAACATATAGGTGAGGTATTGGATGGTATCATGGTATAGCAGCTATACCTATACCTATACCTATACCTATAGACCTAGACAGCTGAGAATAATGTGAAAGAATAGTGGAGAGAGTTCAAAAAGAAAATTAACACTGAACAGAAGATCAACCTCAGCAGATGTATATGAATGTTCAGAAAGATAGAAAGGATGTAAATTGTTTCTGAGTGTATCAATATTTGTCTTATTGACACTATAATTTGTTTCTAAAGGGACGAAATAGACATCTACAGCTCAAGGCTTGAGCCAGATGAGAGGGGCAGAGTGAGGGAGAGGGGGCGAGACAGGCGAGAGAAATGTCGAGACTCTGAAAATGGACGATCATCCCGAAGACAGTCTACAACGTCACTTCATACACAGGCACTTTGAAATACGTAGCTTTCAAAAAAAAATACATGCTGAAAGACATTCAAAATCATTCATCTTTTCTTTTACGTCTATAAAAGAGTTCAGACAGTCAAAGTGGAAAACACAGATCTACAAAGCCGAAGGAGAGAACTAATCCCGAAAACCTGCAAACACAGGTGAGCGCAGTCCCATATCTTCCTGCATCTGTATAAATAACATGAGAGTTTGGAGGAAATGGGTCATTTATGCTCCATAGTGGCTCCATGATATTTAATCCAGTATTTTACCTCAGGTGCCTCCCTCACAGAAGCTCTCTGCGGTAAAAAGACATTAGTTAGCACTTTTTCTTTGAGGGCAGCATGTTCATATGATTTATCATCTTTATTAATAGACTATAGGAAGGTACATGCCAGTGTATTCTGTATTCTCAGTGCTGCAGTGTCACACCTAAACCCGCTGAGCCCACAAACACCAGGAGATAGATGATCACAAAATGAAACGTTCAACATTTTGTGTTTCAACGCAGTAAATCACATGCAAAAGTTTGTAGCCGCTCACAGACATTTCTGTCTGACTTCCTCTTCCTTTTCACTTTACATCAAGGTTTTTGTTTTCACAATCTGTCCATTTCTTTCTCTCTCTCCCCCAACATAAAATGCATTGGACACGATATGATGCGTGGTGAGTATTTTCTGTTACACTTAAATGGGACATGCTGTGTGATGTTTTCATGAGTTCCTCTTTCACACTTAAACAAGTTTGACCACTGCGTGCAAATACTACATCTCTTCCTTTTTATGCTGTCAATCTGCAGCATACTTCCCAATTTCAATGTTTAAACATTGTGCCCACATTTCTAAGCGTGCTTTACAAAAGAGACATTATCTCATAAAGACATGTGGGCCGGACAATTTCCATTTCCTGTAATTTCACACTCAGACAACAACAGAATGCTTCTAAAGAGCTAGTTCTTCATACTCTAATTGCAGATGATACTTTAAGGGATGGATGTCCAGACTGGATGAAAATGGAAAGGTAAAGATAGTTTTGTAACACGTTTACCTTAATTTAATATACAATAAAGATATTGTTGTTTGCAATCATAATTCATTCCGTCACGACATTGTTATGGACATAGACAAATCACCAAATTAACACTTGAAACGTAAATGAAAGTTTAATCATAGTTTAAATGCCCACTTTTACTTTGTCTTGCGCAGTGGAGAAAACACTGGTTTGTCCTGGGCGATACTTCGCTGAGGTATTACAGAGACTCTGAGGCTGAGGAGGTACGACTGTATTTTGAGATAAAGCAATTAATTCTAGTTATATGACTCAAAATGATTTTATACAGGCTATGACTTCATAAGTCAGTAACTATCATCTGTTTCCATCAAACAGTTCACTGAGGTGGTTTCTTCTGTCTTTGAGGTTTGGGTTGCAGCTTGAATCTGTGCTCTTTTTATTGTGCTGTAGTCAGATGATCTGGATGGAGAGATCGACCTAACAGCCTGTGTGAATGTGTCAGACTGTGACACTGAGAACAACTATGGACTCCAAATACAAGTATGTAGTTATTAACTGTAACTGTGCTTCTCATTTTGTTGTACAACACATGTTGTGCCACCTCTCCCTTATCAACTCCAGTTACACTGTGTGTGTGTGTGTGTGTGTGTGTGTGTGTGTGTGTGTGTGTGTGTGTGTCTGGCCTATCTTTTGATCTCCTCCAGACAAAAAGAGCAGTGTTCATTCTCTCTGCTGTGACTTCCAGAATACGGCTGAACTGGGTGAAATTACTAAAGCAGGCAATCCACAAGAACAAGCAGTGAGTCTGAATATATACAGAAAAGGACCAGTGGTGGTAGAGTAAAACCTGACAAATTAAAATCTATAATTGACAAAATATACTCAAATAAATGTTTATGTTAATGTTAATTAATTATTATTATTATGTGTTTATTTGTTTCACTAATTTTACAAGACCACCAAGGAATAATAAATAAAATACTGTTCTTCTAATAAAATAAAATCAATCAATCAAGTTATAATGCTATTTGTTATTACAAAAAATGCAACAGTGCTGATCCTAATTCAGAAATATGTTTCATTATGTGTGGAAATTTCTGAACAACATGACGAAATGCAAACAATATGATTGAATGGTTATTGTAAGTCACTTTGGATAAAAGGGTCTGCTGAATAACTGCAATGTAATGTAATGAATGATCTGTCTGTACCCAACCCCTTCTATTATCTTTCTTCTGATGTGTAACTCTACTCTTCCTACTGTCTCTCATTCTGACCACAGCCAATCAGACACCAGCAGTGAGAAAGAGAACCCCCTCTCCCGGAGACCGTTGTCATGCCAACCCCTCACTCCATTCACCTGCAACGGCTCAGGCTATGAACCAACCACTTCCACCTCCAACACAGCTGCAAACTCACATCAGGCCGATGGCGACAGCCATCGAATGGTGAACCAGCATCAGCGGACAAATTTATCTCCAGCCAGTCACAGAGAAGAAGGGGAGGGCTGGGACCGTGAGCAGGCAAAGCGATTGGAGGAGAGAAATAAGTGGTTTGAGAACGGGGTTCCCTTCAGTGAATTCGGCAACAGGTGGGACTCAATGGAGCTGAAAAGTGGGAGTGTACCTGTGCCTGTCATTGAAACCATGGACTTAGAGGTCAACAGGAAGTGGACAGAATTTGAGACAATGACGTTTAGGGACATGAGTGCACTGTCTCTCATTGGAGCCCAGGCTTATCAGTCAAGCACCCCAAGGGCATCGCAGTCTCTGGTTACCACCCATCAGCTGAGCCCTAAGGAGGGTGAAAGCTCTGTCAGCGGATCACAGACAGATTCAACAAACATAAAGGAGGATCTTCCATCCAGAAATGGCATCAACACCATCCACACAAATACAAGCGAAGCTCTTCAAAAAGAGGTAAGACGGAACTGATGATTACAATACATTATTACAAATGTGATGTGAAGAAGTGCTAGTACAACATTTTGAAGAGTTTGCAAGGACATGAGAATTAAATCCAGGAATGATGTTCATCAAAAATCAGATTCCTCCCCCATACACTCGCTCACTTCACTCACCACAAACCCATCCCCTAGGCCCTCTCTCTTCGAAAGCAGGTGGAGAGCATTAAGAGAGAGCGTGCAGCAATGGGGATAGAGGTGGACAGCCCCTGTGGCCCCGGGGCCCCCTGCAGAGCCAAACTGGAAGCCATGGAACTAGCCCATCGGAGAGCGCTGCAAGAGCTGGAGGTGAAACACGAGAAGGAGGTCAGGGAGCTGGAGGAGCACCGAGACAAGATGCTGCAGGAGGAGAGTGAGGCAGCTGCTAAAGGTGAGTCAGACGATCTCAGAAGGTCCAGACTGACCCAGATGAAGTCAGGTTAAGGGCTAGTTTCCATCTTTTCACAGAAAATACTGTGTACCATATTTGTGTAGTGAGGCCAAAGTTAATTTTTCACCCAGTGGAAAACAGACTAACTATGAGACTAACTAACCCAGTTTTAATCAAAGCTATGGAGGCACTGAGAGCAGCTCACAGGGAGGAGCTGGAGAGAGAGGTGGAAAAAGCCAGGAGGTTGTCTGGAGGAGCTGCACACATGGAAACGTCATACAGCGGGCACATGTAAGTTTATTACAGCCACTCTGTTACCATGCTGCAGGCTTGAGATGTTCTACACTCAACCATGAACCCTTGCATGGTAGCTTAGGATTGTTTGCTGCATGACTTGTTTGTTGTGTTGTTTGTGTGTCAGGCCCCAAACTGATGTCTTGCATAGTGAGTTAGATGTGCTGTCCCAACGCTACTCTGAGAAATGCCTGGAGCTGAACCGCACTGAGCAGAGCAGCAAGAGCCGAGAGACAGAGCTCTGCTGCAAAGAGAGAGAGTTGGAGCGGCTCCGCAGAGAGAACCAGGTTTATACACCGCCAATAATATATATAATAATAATAATAGTAATATAAAAGCTTAAAGACTGAGCAGCTGGCAAGTTGACAGTATTTACATATAATTACATGTTAAGGTCTCTTTCTTTTTCAGGAGCTTAAAGCCAAACTAGCAGAGGAGATCAGCCGCATCCGTGGTTTCATCACAGGGCAGAGGTCAGACGTGCTGTCTCACGGCAGCACTGCGTCAGAAGCAGAGGTAATGAGAGTGATTACGTTTTCTGTCTGGGACCAAATTAGACTCAGTGCAATGTCATCTCATCTAAAAGTAGGTGAGCGTGATACATCTTAAACTCCTGCTCGATAGATAGATAGATTACTCCCCAAAGGGAAATTAAGTAAAGGACAATGTTGACATGACTTTCATCATGGGAATGCAAAAAACAATGGATTTTAAACCCATTTTAATGGCATTTTTACAACTTGGTCCCTGTAATTGTTCCCTGAAGTAGCACTGGCACGCCTTCCTGTTCTAAGTGACCTTATTTGTGTTATGCATCTGTAGCTACAGTCTGTTGCAGCACATAGTGCCACCTACTGCCTGTTTCACAAACAATCTAAGACATATTTGTTCATTCCACCCTTTTTAAAATGTACCTTTTCCGCACCATTCTTTGTATTGGAAGTAGCATGTTTACATTTATTTTCTTATTGTGCTTTACATATTTTTTTGTTTATAACATCATAATAATCAAAAAAGTAAGTCTGTTATTTTTAGACCTCCTGATTCATCAGTGAATAATAAGAATAATAATTATCTGGTAATGGTGGCGGTCACTTTTTTTCTCAGATGCTGCTAAGAGCAAAGGAGAATGAGGTGCAGTCTCTTAAAAAGGAAATCAGCTGTTTGCAGAATGAGGTGCAGTCTCTTAAGAAGGTATGTTCTGTGGTCTTGTATTATATAAATGCTCATAGAAAATAGCCCTTTATGTTGTATTTTTACCAAATTGATTGAAACAAACCTCCCTGCCTTACTCTGATGTAGCTAACATACTTGTCTTAACATTTGACTGTAGGAAAAAGAAACAGCGTATGAGCGTTACAAGGAGGCCTACGTAGAGCTGAGCGACATGAAGGGTCGCAGCCAACTGGAGATGGGTTCCCTAAACGAACACTTGAAACTGGTCAACAATGCACTTCAGGAGGGAGCACAACAGTCATGACCAACAAGGATAGGTGTTTTGAAAATGATCAGGAAAATCAAAGCAAAGCGATATAAAATCTAACAAATTTCAGCAGTAACAAAGCAAACTGTTGTGGCCAGAATTGGCCAAAAGTATCAGAATAAGAATTATGTTAAATAATGTGTAATCGCAAACAACCATGCTAAGACTCAAGAATCAATAACCAGGGTTTTCCACACTGTTTATTGAGTTGACAGACACAAACATGCGAACAAGAGTGAGGGCAAAATGGTAGTATTTATAGCCTCACATGATGATATTTTTAAAATGATTGCAAGGAAAACAAGATATGTGGCAGAAGAGAGGAAAGGGAGATGGGTGGAGGTAGAGTGATGTGTTTGAAAGTCAAAATGCCCCATCTTTCCCATCTCCTTTTTGCCACCTGTATGCTTTCAGTCACTAGGGCAAAGAACCCTGTGGATGCAAATAAAAAAACCCATCAGCTTTTAAATATTCCCGTTTGTTATTACTGCAAACAAACCACATTCAGAACACAGATAAGATTTGCCGCAAAAAAAAAGATCCAGACAAAGGTCTAAGGTCTAAAGGTTATATTAGGTGCAGCGAGTGTACACTTTGACTTCACCATTTATTTTCTGATAGCTCAGTCATCGTCGTCATCATCCTCGGGGACAAAGATGTCGTGTTCCTCCAAAAGAGCGGCAAAGTTCTTGCTGATCAGAGTTCCCACATACAGGAAAGGCACCACCACAGCAGTCATACGGATAAGACCAAATGGTGTCTGTGAAACAGGAAAAGACATCAGAGTTTAAAGACATTTTTCACTCAGTAATGTTTCCTGATCAGTTTCATTTCATTTAATTAAAGTCCTGTTTAGGGATCTGGTCGCATTCTGACAGAAACTACACAGAGGTATGGAGACAGCCGCTGCTAGGTCCAAAGAAGGGATTATTTTTGTTATATGTATATTAAATGAGACTAAAATTGAGTTAGCTGTAGATTAAGGAGATATTTATACATCGTGCAAGCACGTTTTAATAGTGCAAGATGTAACATTTGTCAAAACACACACTTGCGTCCCTCAGATATGAATATGTAGCCTTCGTTTTCTTGACAGTCCGAAATTCCTTTACCTAATAACGACGTAAACTGAGATGTGCAGTATTTAGGTCAGTTATAATTATTCGGACAGACACTTGTTAGATTCAGTCTACTAACAAGTCAATATTTCGACCAACTACATATAAATTATCCAGTTATCACAGGGATATATAAGGGTTTCGTCGACAGAAAGATTTGTGGCAATTACTTCCTGAATGTGCCTCGCCGTTCGTGTAAACACCAATTTAATTGGTCGACTTGAGATACCCAATGGCTCTCCTGCGATTCTATTGGCCACAGCTCGTGTCACCTCCTCGATACGCCCCGCCCGCCCATTTACTATTTTATGTCGATTTTCCAGTCGGTTACCATGACAGATATACACTCACTTTATCCGGTTTAGGCAGGATCGCCCCCGAAGCCGTTGATACTGCGGTTCGGATTGGAGTCGTCCTGGGTATATTTGCTGATTTCAAGCCAGAGTTACGGCCCATTAACGCCGTATTTCTGGTGGAAAGTCGCAGAGGGAGCCGCAGCATAGCCGTCGCCATCTTCTTCCGTGTGTGGGAGTGACAGACGGGGAGGGGCTTGATGGTGACGACATCACTGTGTCGTAATGACGTAACAAGATTCGGGAGATTTTGAAAAAGAGAAGTACTCGATGTAGGATGTAGTTTGAATCCACTTAAAATCACGTTGTTACCACAGACCGCTGTGCAACCGCATTACTTTACTTCTCCACCGTTTGGTCGCTCTGTACCGAAAGTGACAGTATGAGTAACTGATTCAAGTTTTGATTGGTATTGGTAATTTTAAAGTTCTTCATGTCACATAAGCAACTGACTTGGCATAAGTAAAGACATGACATGACATTAAAATGAGTAAAGACTTATTTACAAAGCACCAATTTGACCGGTTTTATTAAGAAATTGCAACAAGCAACAGCAATTAAAAATAATTCTGGATGACATCACAGACAAAAGCATCAGTCATAGTTAGTGATTCAAAATAGATTTTGAATCAATAGCATTATACAAGGTGAATGGCAATGTTGTGTTGGGTATTGTTGTACTGTGCTGCATAGTGGTTTTTTTCAGTGTTTTGTGTATTGGGGTCTTGTATATATTGTATAATGTACTGTGTCTTACTGTAAGTAGTGTTTTGAATAGTGTCCTGCTGTATTACTGTCAGGCCGATATAAAGGGAGGACCCAGGAGCAGAGACTTGATTCACAGTCTTTTATTTTTTCAAAGATCTCTTTCCCAGAGTGAAAAAACAAGGCTATGAAATTTGACAAACTAACTTTCTATATTCTAAAGCGACTATCAAAGTGACAACTCAAAATCTACAAAAAAGCTCATAAAGGGAGACAACCTATCTAACATACAAAGTACAACCAAAATCACTCTAACTGAAAACACTCCATAAGGGAGGAAAAACAATCTGACAAAGTACAAAACAATGGCTATGGTAAGGTAACAGGTCATGGCACGGCAGCCATAATAATGCATATAACAGCGGTCATGGCACGACGACCATAATAATGCATATAACAGCGGTCATGGCACGGTGGCCACAATAATGCATATAACAGCGGTCATGGCACGACGACCATAATAATGCATATAACAGCGGTCATGGCACGGCGGCCACAACAATTCATATAACAGCGGTCATGGCACGACGACCACAACAATGCATAACAGCGGTCATACGATTGAGTCCTACTTTTCAACAATCTTCATGAAACTCACCCAGAAAAACCAAAACAAACAAACCAAAAATGAGTGATAAGTGAGTTAATCATGCACGTGCAGATAGGGGTACTTAAGGGGTTTGAACCCCTGCTCCCATGCCCCTTTCAGTCCAAAGTGCCTGTTTGAGTGGCCATTACAATTTTCAAAATTGCATTATTATAACTATTTTATTGGGGTTTTTTGTTTTAAATTATATGTCTGATAATTAAACGGTTTTGTGATGGTGATGGGTTTGCTTAGTGCTACTTTCTGCACTGCACTGTCGTTATCTGATTTAATGTGAGAGTGTTAATAGTAAAACCTGCTTGAATAGTTAAGTTTAGGTCTTGATACTTTAATCACAGCACAGAGAAGTGTGTAAAACTGCAACTATATTGTCTGCTTTCTCTGAACCTGGTTTCTGTTTTCTAATAAACTTTAAAAGGTTTATATTTATTTGGACTGTGGCTTTTCATTTACTGTCACTTGAGCTACAGGGTCTTTCTTCTCTTTTTACTTTATGGCGACCGGAAAACAATGTGTAGGCGCACTGCTGCCACGGCGAACACCGGGCACCGGCTAGCAATATCAGCTAACGGTTTTGTTTTACATGGTGCGCAGCCAAACTCTTAATGAACCAAGGCTCGTTTCGTCATCACTCATCTCATGAAATGTGCATATATCGAGGCATGTAAAGGTCGTTTTCCAACCGCCAGTAAACGAAAGAAAAAGAAGAAAGTGTGTAACTAAGAGAGAAGCCAGCATGAACTGCTAAAGCTGTCATGCTAATTTCACATCACATTGATATACAGTATGCAAATTTAAACCTGAACAGATTAGACTCACTATATTGAAAAATTGTGAGGCTATTTCAGCCCTCAGTGTACAGTTCAGTTGTAGTCACATGGCCATGTGCTGCAAATTTTACATATTTCATGAATCTGTGTCTGAAGATATTATATATACGTACATGTTGACTTTTGACAAAAAGCACCATTGGTAATTAATGTATTATCACGTATACACGGTTAAATAGATACTTCTTAGAAAACGCATTTAAATTGCCCAAATGCGATGTATTTTTTTACCCAATGGTAAAAAAAAGTTCTATCATTTTTGGGCCTAAAAGTGCTAGAAATATTTACTTGTTGCACACATGTTTGGTCTGAATAGTAATATATAATTATCAATACAGAACTTGCCAACAAGCGTTGTACACTGACATTCAGTGTGTTACTGTTATTTTTATTTACTAGAAGCCAGCAGACAAATTGTAGCTGCATTATCATATAAAATACTATTTTACAACACATTATATTACTCTATATCAGATTGTATACACATCATACTGCTTTATGATATAACTGTGCATCATAGTACATTTACTGCATTACATACTTCAGCTCTAACGGTACTTACTTTTTAGTTTAGTTTTTAGTTTTTACTAAACAACACAAACTCCATTGTTCTTCAGTTTCTTCAATGAGCTCAGTCTAAACTTATTGCTCCTTGATGCTCAGATCCTTTGATACATGTCTCAGTTGTCCTCCTCCTCCTCTTCATCCTGATCTTCTCCTAATATATATCTTCTCTGTCTCTTCTGTATCTTTTGCGTATCATGTCCTCTGTAACTTCCTAACCTATATCTCTGTCTTCAGCACCTTTTGCATCTTCTCACAACACCATCGTATTCATATCAATACTATATCACAGCACCGGTACTCAGGATTTGAACTTCATTATGACATTTCCAAAATCACACCCCATCAACCTGTTATTCCATAACCACTCAGCTGATTCAGCCTTCTCTGCAGTGATGACCTCTGCTCCACAAATGAAACAAAGAGAAGCAGTAAATGGTGCTTTTAAAGACATAATTGTTGCCAGAAACAACAACAAAATGTATTTCAATGGTCGAAAACTTCGGTGATAGCGTCCCTAACAACCACCGTAACTATGTCTATATAGTTGCACTGGGAGAACGCAAAAACACAAAAGTAAAGTAAAGCTCCTATAAACAAACCAGCGTTGGATTGTGAAAATAAAATGCCCATTTCTTGCTAGAAATGTAGTCAAAATTGAGAGTCGGTGCAAAACTGCATCAGAATATGACATTTTATCTGAAATATCTGAAAGAATGTTGACCATGTTTATTTTTCAAACAGGCAGAAAGCTGAGGGTCACGTGACCCATATAAACTAATAGGATTCCACTGTACAATTTCAGCCCTGAAATTGTTTACGTTGGTCAGCTACGTTTTGGTGCAGTGACAAAACGTGGGTATTACCTGTTTTACTGTGAGACTGGGTTGACATTACCACAGCACCACGCAGTCACGACCGCAGCGCTACTTCAGTATAAAAATAATGAGGAAATGGTCATGGATGATGTAGATTTGAATGTTGAAATGCCTTTGATGATTCCTTTGATTATGACATCCTATGTAACGCATAACAGTTCAAATTGTCCTTTGATCTTGAGGTCAACACCACTTCAATTCACTTTTCACTGGTAAGAGTATGAAACCCCAAACTCTTGGCAAACTGACTGCACAGTTATTCTAGTAAGTATTGGAAAAAGCCAACAATTATCAGTCAAGACAATGGAGGACATTCTAAAGAAGATAGAGTTTGAGGAACAACCCAGCGTTGTCAAGAGGTTTCTCCATAATATTTTTGGAGAAAATAACTCGTCACCTTCTGCTGTCCATGCTGACCCAGCACAGAACTGTGACCCTCAGCAAATCCAGTTTGAATATTATGAGAACAGTCGCCTGGGAGTAGATCCACAGAACCAAGAGGCACTGATGAATCAAAATGCAAAAAATTATCAAAATGTCATGCAGTCCGATGATAATCTATATAACCAGGCAGGCAACCAGGGAGAGGTAAGAGACTAAGTTTAGGTTAGAGATTTTATGTTTTAAAATCTTCAATGGTTTCTCTTTATGTTTTCATTCATTTGTTTCGACAAACAAAAAGTGCAATACAAACTAGAACATGTTTTATAGTGTAGATTCTTAAAAGTAGCCACCTTTTGCTTTGATGACAGCTTTGCACACTTTTGGCATTTTCTCAGCCACCTTCATGAGGTAGTCATGGTTTTCAGTTAAAAAGTCTGTGTAACATACATGTAAGATTATATTGTAGATATGTAGTGTGGTTGATGAACTGTTCATCTGTCTTCACAGTGCTTAACATATCAGCCTTTATACAACGTCTCAGAAGAAGTCTTCAGTGCTCCTTCTTCCACTATCCCTGCCCAGCCAGAGTACAACTGCAAACCACAGCCAGAGGAAGATCTGAGCAGTAAATATTTTGAGAACTGCTCAGAAGCAGATTCAAACAGGACGGAGCAATGGATGAATTCTGTTCAGGCTCCCAGTTTATATCAGGAGTCACTGCCGTATCAAATTACACAGCCAGCTGATAACTCATATAGCCAGACAGGTGCTTACAACCAGGTAAGAGACAAAGTTTTTTTTTATCTCTATCTCTATGGACAGAGATTAATGGTGGGAGCGTTAGGTTAAGCATAAATCATGTTATTATGTTAGTTTAATAAATGTCATCCAGCTCTCAAAAGTAATGATTCACAAGAACTCAGTGTAGTGTAATCGTTAAGTGATTGATGATTGCTTGAAGTATGCCATTTACTTTGTTGGAAATCTGTTAAATAGCAAATCGAGTGATGCGTTTGAAAATATTTTCCGTTTTTGTTTCCAACAAAGACTATGTGTTTGTATACAGGCGCAGTGATATTGTATGTATGGTGGTTGATTAACACTCCCTCTCTCTCCACAGTGCTTCTCATATCAGCCTCTATACAGTGTCCCCGGAACAGCAACCTACAATGCTCCTCCTTCGTATGTTATCCCTGCTCAGCCAGAGTACAGCTGCAGCTCGCAGCCAGTGGACAATCTGAACAATAAATATTATGTGTACAACTACGTAGTAGCAGATCCAAACAGCATAGAGTCATCGGTGAATTCCTCTACACAGGCTGCCAATTTATACCAGGACCCAGTGTGTTATAAAAGTATTCATATAGGGGATTATGTATACGGCAATGCAGGTGCTTACAACCAGGATCAGGTAAGAGACCAAGTCTAGGTTCAAATATTTAGATTTTTTTGAAAAACGCGGACTGTAAAATTGTTTAAATCTGTGTCTGTAGAATATGCCATTGGTGATTATGCCCAAAGACCAGGAAATGAAACTGCCCTCCTCTGGAGTAGTGTAAGTAAAACACGAGTGTACACAACGACAAGCTTGTGTTTGTATCCTCACGCACACCTTTCCTGGTTACTAATGCATGTGTGTTTTTATTTCAGTGGTAATAGAGAGTTGGTGTACACAGTCCCATCAGCTGTAAGATTTACTTCAATAGCTCCTTTAGCTGCTGCCGCTCCTCCACAGAACACCTCCACGACAAAGTAAGTCATCGTGATCTGTGGCCGTGGTCACAATAACAAAGCCAGAGCTATCACTATTTACACTCTTCTTATATTTAATTTCATGTTGTTGTGCTGTTTTTTGGACTGACGTGTCTGTTATTTCTCTGCTAAGATCCCAGACCATTGCATTACATTTCTCTTTTTTTTCCAAGTTTACATAATAATAACAAATGCTTTTATTCCATTCTTTCTGTTTTCCCTTAGAAAGAGAAAGCGTGCAAGCCACGAAGATGGGCCTTACATTAAGAAGCCGCCTAACGCCTTCATGTTGTTCATGAAAGAGCAAAGGCCACATCTGTTTGCCACAAAGAAACTGGACAGTGCAGCAGTTAACACCATCCTTGGAAAGAAAGTAAGTATCACATCTAAGCAGCAATTTCTCTTCTTTTCTTTTAAGATATTCATTTGTTGTCCCGTGACAAGTTGCAGAAATTAATAATATAACACATGACCCAATAAGGACCTCTGTGGATCTGTTAATGCTTTTGAATAATGCTTACGTTTGTGCCCCTGTCAGTCTGTAGTAGCAAATAGCTGTGTCCGAATGTGTGCACTAATGTGTGTTGTTGTGTTTTCACAGTGGAGGGCGATGTCAAGGCAGGAGCAGGCCAAGTATTATGAACAGGCAGATGAGGAGTCAAGGATCCACGCTGAGCAGTTCCCAGGGTGGTCAACGCGTGACAATTACGTATGTACCCTTTGTTCACATGTAACTTACACACGTTTACATTGTTCTCCTGGCAGATGCAGTCACAGTAAGAGTTTATTACCACATGTAAGATCTGATCGTCCGTCTGATTGACTGTTGCTTCTCGTCCAGGGAAAGAAGAGAAAGAGGATCAGGCGAAAGGGAACCATCGCATCATAAGACGTGTGAAAGTGAAAACTGTAGCACAGCTGTTGGAAATACATTAAATCTCTGCTAAGTGGGCAGAAAAAAGTGAACAGATTTTAATTGAATTGGAGCAGATTCAGTTGAGTTTGTATAAAGTAGGGGTGGGTACCCCCTGGCCAGAGGGGGCGCAGAGAGCAGCACCTTTGTGTGATTCATGTTGTAGAACGTCTCTAATTTCGCTGCGCTAGAAACACTGGTTTCACTGTTGTGTTTCACACGGACGCTTATTGTGATGCACATGACGACAGGGTCGCCACAAACAACGTGTAGCGGAGCTCAGAAGAGATGAGGCCAAAAGGCAGGAAGTGTCTAAAGTGTGTTGACGCTTTCAAATGAGAAGAAAATCATACAGTACAGTGAATTCAGTGTGGTACAGAGCTCATTTATCACAAGCTGATTCAGTGATGCAGCGTTTGTAGTGGAAACAGTGGGTCTGCATTACTGCTGAGACCACAGCCGACACATGGCAAATACTATTAAAGCTTAGGCTAATGCATTAGTTAATACTCTATGTAGCGGTCGCTAGTTGTCATTAACTTTAGCTCAAGTAAAAAGCTAAAAATGAATGTTTGTCAATGTCAAATAACAACATCTATAAATCTATAGATATTTTCATATATACTTTTATACTGTCGTTACTGTTGTCATTTCTATATAGGTATTTTTTTAATCCATTTTACTTATATACTTTTTGTGGTTGTTGTTTCAGCTGGTTCTAGATGAAAGGACAAGTTGTTTGTCATTTTCAGACACGTCTTTTTTTTTACCATTTTACTAGTTTTTTCGGCCATTTACATAACTATTTAATGGAATCAAAGAAAATAATCAGTAGATTCATCGATTACAAAAATAATTGATAGCTGCAGCTCTAGACACAATTTGACAGATCAGACAGGATATTCTCAACAGCTGGTCACAGCCCAGAGGAGTGCACTTAAGCCTGAACATGTAGAACAGCTGATGTTCTTAAACAAAAATCTACACGTGCACATCTACTATGTAACCAGAAATAATGATGTGTTATTGTTCAATAATGTTATGTGAGCGAAATCACAATTTCCAAGAGGAAATGAGGAATATTTAAGTATACATGCACTTTACTTCAGTGTTTATACAGTACTGTCGTGTTTTTACATTGGTACTCCATATTGAGCACAAGTAATATTGTGCTGCTGCTTTATTTTCATATGTTTTGTTGCTCAGAAATGTTAATGTATACAATGTTAATGTAATGTATACCATGGCTGTTCATATGGGCAGGAACATAAACAAATAATCATTAAAAATTGATCATGAGGTACTATTTGTGTAGTTCTACTTATTACTAAATCGATATTGAAGAATAAAATTGGACCAAATTTCAAGTGTTGTCTAACATGGAGTCAGAGTAGAGGGAATTCAGTCACCGGATTACTGTAGTAGTAGTAGTTGTGAGTCAAAGAAGAAGAAGAACAAAGTTATCAGTTATCTCAAAAATAATATCTGCACAAACTGCAAATACACAAAACAAGGAATATGTATTAAAAACTGCAACAAAACATCTCAATCTAGTAAAACCTGACTGATAATCTAATATCCACTGATAACAGACATTTACAATTTAACAACTATTATTATGTGGGCACAGTGCCAAGTGAAAAAGGGAACAACCTTTTCACACAGTGAAATTGGCTATTTAAATGAAAAATAACAATGTCCATTTTAATTGAATCCCTTTCATCACATCGCAAGAACAGTGCAACTGTGTGTGGTTTGCACCTCACATATTCCATGGAGACAAACAGGCTAAGCTTCATTGTCAGAGCCACTTACGACATACTGCCCTCGCCAGCAAATTTACACCTCTGGCTTGGAGAGAACCCAGCCTGTCACCTCTGTGCAATCCCAGCAACCCTCAAACACATCTTGCTGGGTTGCAAGACCAGCTTGATGCAAGAGAGATGTACCTGGCATCACAATCAGGTACTGAGGTGCTCGGCCTCAGTTCTGGAGGACAAGAGAACCATCCCCCCAAATGCTTTGCCTACTCTCTCACACTTCACACCCTTTACTGTGGAGGGGAAAAAAGCAAACCAAGTCCTCGCACCCTCCTACATGCCTGCTGACAGTAGTCAGGAACTGGAAAATGATTGTCGACCTACATCAGAGACTCACCTTCCCACCTGAGATCGCACAGACCAACCTGCGTCCTGACCTCAACCTATGGTCCAACTCCTGCCGCCATGTCCTCATTGTGGAGCTCACAGTCCCATGGGAAGACTCCATCAGTGAGGGTTTTGAAAGGAAAAGTCTGCGATATGCTAATCTAGCAACTGAGGCAGAGGGATGGGGATGAAAGAAGCAGCCACTGGCTGTGGCTGAAGTGGAAGGATGCTGTATGGGCCGCTAAGTGACCCTTTCCCACCATGCAACACACGCCATGGTCTGATCCGCCAGAGGTGGGCCTTCCTGGGCTGAGAGTGAATTGTGATAAATGGCCAAAACACCCAGTGAAGCCGTGGTACACAACTGATGATGTGTCACATGGGTGAAGAACATCTTTGTCGTTTGAAAGCCACCCCATCAAGAGGCTGTGCGGATGTCATTGCCAATTCAAAGCAAGTGCTGATTGTAACAGCCAGTCCTTTGTAGTAAACTTCTTTGATTATGGGGTGGGATTATGCATAAGAATAATTTTCCAAGTCTCAGAAAAAGGCCCAAGAAAGTCAGTCATATCAAACAGTTTGCCCTCTAAATAACTTCGGGCTGTTGTTAAACACCGGAAACAGGAAAAAGGAAACAACACTGATATAAGAGGAAGTGTTACTCTTAGAAAGTAGAAAGATGTTTCAAGAGCCACTCATAGGCTTGGTACCCATCATCACTCTCTAGTCAGCTGGCAATATGGCAAGAGTTTTCCTTAAAGAGCAATCAGAGATTACTGCGGATTATATTAATCAACCTGAGCCATCAACCAGAGGTCTCGCCTCAGTGAGCCACCCTGGTGAAGATGTTTCATTGACGTCTGCTATGTCAGGTAAATCCTAAATATTCAATAAATATTTCAACCATAAAATCTGTGTCAATGTCAAAAACTATTTTTAAAAAAAGCATTATTAAGAAGCTAAGGACATAATTGTATGTTTTGAACTGTGTACATAAAAATATTGGCCCACAAACATCCTCGAATATATTGGTGCTTGTAATTTTCCACTTACATTTCACAGAGGTATCTGAATAAGAGAATTTATTGAAATGTATACCAGGGCAAATACCTTGAGGTGAATCACCTCTTTTTCAAAAGGGTCCAAGCATACACTTGAATTGGAAACAGCCGTGCATGACACAACAGTATATACAAAACAAAACTAAAAGCAAACAGTTCAAAATAAGAAATAAATGGCAAGAAAAAAATCAATTTATAAACTGAGAAAACAAAACATTTTTGAAGATAATGTTGAGTTAAACCCAGAATAGAGCTTTACAAATAACTGTATCTTACAGCATTGTGATGCTCACCAGCCAGTGGTGCCTGTGTGTGTTTGTGTTATTTCTGCACTAAGGAAGAAAAGTCTACAGATTTGTTGGCGTGAGCTTCGGACTCCTGTGTATCCTCCAAGCTGCTGTTAACATTTCACTGCACCTTGCTTTCTGTGAGTTGTATGAAACTGTTTACCGACTTATTATTGCACATGAATTTGTTCAAGAAAGCTTACATGACATTCTAAGAAGAGGAGGGGACTTTCCACATACTTCATACCACTTCTGTTTATTAGAAAATGAGGAAATCGGAGTCTCTTTGGCCCAATGTAGTGTGATATGTTTTGGTCTTTCAGACAATTCAGACAACAAGGCATCAATTACTGAGTTCACATGCAGAAATCTGACTAATAAGACTAAGACTGACGACCCAAAGGGGAAACTGGTTAGCTGCGGTAAGTATGAGGAAGATTAATCACACCAGTAATGAGAAAATAATAATTTCGATATCACCTCAGACATCTTGTCATTTTGTCATTGCTATACAGACATCTATCATGGTCAGTCCACCACATGATTTCATTGGTTTTTTGATGCAGGCAAAACATACAATTAAATAAAATCCAACTCACAGAGCAGCAGCAGATATTGTTTAAATGTTTAAAAAAAACAGCCATTTTATTAAATATTTAAAATATCCCTGTAAAAGTCCTTTTTTTGTGGTCACATTGTACACTCCACTTTTTGGATATGTTCATATTGTTTTCTTTGTTCCGGAGACACTGAAGCTATTTTACCTCCTCAACAGATCCCCTTTTTCGACAAGGATGGGTGTATTACCAGTATAGTTTCTATTACATTTCCTCTACCCAGAAAACCTGGCAAGACAGTAGAGATGATTGTCTGAAGAGAGGTGCAGACCTGATTATTATCAACAGCAGGGGGGAGCAGGTGTGTGTGTCTTTTGTGTTTTACCAAGTGAAACATGTAATGAATGACAGGCCAACTTGAAGAAAATATGGTTTTATTTCAAATTATTATTTTTAGACTGTGTGCGTACAGAATAACTAAAAATAACTTTGCGTCAGTACAAGCTCAACCATGGTTGTCATACTGCTTTAATGACATCATGATGACACCATTATCATCATGATGTTAGCATTGCCTAATGGGGTATAATATACATACATACATACATACGTACATACATAAATATATATATATATATATGTATGATGCATATACCTGGTATATAGAGCACATCATCCCTATGATGCTTTTCCAGTGATACAGTTTTTCTTTGTAAACAAGAACTTTGCAGGAAGATTTGGACACATGTGGATTGGACTGATTGACCAAGAAACAAATGGGATGTGGAAATGGGTGGATGGCACTCCGCTGACGAAAAGGTTTACAACTTACTTTTTCTATGAACTGCACTTTAGCATTAGAGCGATTGTATTGTGTTCCTTGCTCATAGACCGTTTGTTTGTTTGTTTGCTTCATTTCAGCTACTGGCACCCAGGGGAACCCAATAACTATGAAAACAGAACTGAAGACTGTGTAGAAATAGTCAAATATACAAAAAGTGGTTGGAATGACATACCATGTGGAAATGTAAACCTTTGGATATGTGAAAAGATAGCAACTCTACATCTCAGCATATAAATCTCCTATTTCAAACCAGTATTGACTTAATACAGCAAAGGCCATCTAACCTGAATATTATTTTAACTTCTCTCTGAACATAACCAATTAGTTTTCGTGCCCATACACAAACATCTGCTGTCATTACATGGGGTTGCAGTGTTCCATTTTTTTTGTTTTACATACTAAAATTACTATAAATTTACTTTCATTCCCTGTCTTGCCGATGTTATTATCTGTTACCTGTAATTGACCTATTTTGTGCAATTTTACACAGCATGTAAAAAAACACGACATCAAACACACACACAAACACACACACACACACACACACACACACAGGAGTCCATAATGAACACATTTAATTTGGTTCAAAAAAGGTCATTTCTCGAGGCTTCAAGTGCACACAAATCCCCCTGCTGGTCAAAACCTTTATTGTCATGCAACAGTGTCATTATAGGAATAGTCAATGCCAAAAATTTAAATAAAAATACGCGAATTAAATTTTCTGTGGTTCATTAATAAATCACGCAAACGCATTAGATTCACTTCCTGGAAAGAGCGAGGCTTTCTACGTCATCAGTGAAGTCACTTGCCCGTAAAGAAACAGGCCTGGACTGTGGAAGCGGAGGCCTCGACACAGTACGTCACATCACTAACTATTGCCTGCGTTATACAGAATCACCAATAGCAGGCGCTACGCAACCATGGCATGATACTTCCGGAAACAAAGAAAGAGCGCAACGCCCAATCAAACAAGACTTCAATTTTAAACGAGAGCCGATGGTTCTTCCTCTCTCATAGACCCAAAACCACAACATCACCAACAAGTCCTCATCCTCGCAGATCTGAACTACAAGACACTTCTTTATAGTCAGTCAGTTGCCTCTCGTCGACAGCCGTTTCATGGGAACCCAGGAGGGAGATAGAGGTAAGGCAGACGTGACTCTGTGCTCCCGTACGGGGCAAGCTAACGACACGTAACGCTAACTCTATCTAGATATCTATTCAGTTTCCTGGTGTCACTTAGCCGACCTGCACACGCTCTTGTGTTTATTTAAATGTACCTTTTGTTGTAACTGCGAGAGTTTACAGTTCCTCGTTTTCTGCCAATATGCCCGTTTAGTAAACAGACCGAATTAGCAGCGCTAGCTGGTTTCTCTTGAGTTAACCCAACCGGTAAAGTTTTGGTAAATAACGGCAGCGATTACTTCAGAGTGAAATGTAACTTTAAATTGTATTTCAAGTGTTTTATATCGTTTCAAAGTAAGACGCACTGCTTTTATTGATCATAAACTGGACGTGTGTCCTTGGTAGTTAGCGTAGCATCTGGTTGTGGGGGTTTGGGACAGGGAGAAGTGACTCCCCGCTCTCAGGTTTCTGTTTGCCGCGGACAGGCATACATGACTGTGGTCACCCCTAGAGGAGGTGCTGAACCTGCGTCGTGATTAAATTAAATAGCTGGTGAATGTCCACAAAAGATACGAAACTTCTTCTTTTTAGGCCTGTTATTACTATATATACTGTGTAATCACTTTTAGGGATAGTTACAGGACTGTTTTAATCTCAGATCTACAAGAAACATAAACAAGATCAATAACATGAATAAGATTGTTTTCTCGCTTTCCTGCTTACAGACTGGGTAGATGTGGCTAATGATCTACTCAGCAAGTGTCACATAAACCTAAGGCTGAGGAAGCTGACGGACTGTGATGCAAATGTTTTCATTACTCTGTATGAAAACATCTTGGGGGAGAAAGTTCCAGGTAAAGGCAAAGATGCACACCTATTGAATGTCAGAATAATTGCTTGATCAACCAGTTTGTCAAATAATACAAGAATGGGTGGCTACTGCTTCAGTAAGCAATTACTATGACCAGATATTCAGTTGTTCAGGCCTCTGATTATCTAAACATAAGAAGAAGTGTCGATTGTACAAAACGAGCTGTTTCATGAGATCTTACATTCAGAGACCAAGCTTTCATTTCACATAATCAAAACAGATTAGTAAAGTAAATCATATTTTTAACAATATTATCTGCAATCTGTTTGTAAACTTGTGACCTCAAACTTGCAAACAGTGGCATTTAAATTCTAAACAACTGTGATGTTTGTAGTTAAGATGATTTTGCCTAGTATATAAGGAATGCTCCCTAATACGGCTGAAGTCTTTCGTGCAGTACAGGAAAGAGCTTTAGGAAGTTTGAGGGAATGCATGTTTGTTTCAGTTTAGCATTGTTTATTGTGTGTGCGCATTTCAATGTTTCCCTGGTCTTATGCATACATGCTTTTTACTACATTTCTGTGTTTAGATTATATTGCAGAACCACGTAGTCAAGAGGATGATGTACATAATGTTCAATCTGTGATTGATTCGCTGTCTCTGGATTACCTTCAGATCAGCCTCTCGCACATTGCAGGTGTGTAAACACAATAATGAGTCTACAGAGCTAAATCTAAAAGTTCAAATGTTCAAGATGTGTTTAAATGTGTAACATTAACTTCATCTGACTCCTGATTCACAACTAAATGCATATCTTTCACGTATATCAACTATGTGTGTTTGTAGGAGAAAATGTTGTCAGAGGGGACAAAGAGGCTATTAAGAACCTACTGGAGATCTTTGATGGCCTCCTGGAATACCTCAACGAGGAGATAAATGAGGACTCTCCAAATGGTGGTAGGCAGAAGAATGCCTTATTTTCAATGTGTATTATGACTGTTTTTGCAATTATTAAATTAAAGATCATAAACATTTGTTCCTTTTTAAAACTCCCTTGAGGTTATTACAGAATCCTTATTACTGCTGTGTCTTTGTAAGATGGTTAGATTGTTCTTATTTATGATCTGCCTTTGTTTTTCAGAGGAATATAAAAATGGTCTTATTGAGGTTGTCCCTGGAGAAACCAAGGAGTCAGCAAGATTTGACGCCACAAAGCACACAAAGGCCGAAATTGAAGGAGCATCTTCGTCGTCCACCGCAGAGTAAGAACCTTTACTTGAAATGCATGTCTTTTGCAAACACTACAAAGAAAAGGCCAACCAAAAAAAGTAATCATGCCATAACCACGAAACAAGTTCAGTTTCCACTCTATAATCTGTTAACAGTTTGATGAATTCAGGACGTTTTTCAAATAACTTGGTTGTCTACTTTTATTTTATAGTATGTGGGAACCTATGGTGCATCACATTTTGCCTTTTTCTTCCAGGTCTGTTGCCCAGGCTAGTAATCATTCCCTCCATTCCTGGAACACTGGGGAGATAGGATCAACCAGTGAGTTCATTGGGCTGGGGGTGTCTGCACGCACTTTTACAGGCAAACATGAAGGTGAGACACAAACATCTACCATCTTGACCATCTACATTTATGCCAGTAACAGTGACGATGTTCTGAGGCAATATTTTTATGCACCAGCATTAGTTTTTTTCATGCTAGTGTTTTTAACTGTGTTTTTCCAGTTGTATTGTGGCTAAAGGGTCACACACAGATATGTGGAATGCATGAGCTGAATGTGAATATTCAAACATTTCTTGCTGTTATATCATTTAAGTTGTTTTATGCATTTTTATTCACTTATTGATAAAGCATTAACGTGGAACTGGAATAACTCTCAAAATATCTAATGACAAATTTGTTATTTTTCAAGGACTGGCTGTCCCACCTCAAACCTCAGACCCAATTACCTCGTCTGGTCATGCAGATGATCAGGATGCTCCAACGACTGAACCTCTGCACCTAGCCATCGCCCTGCAGCCACCCAACCAGAGCAACACACCTCGCAGGCATGACGCAGACCCCCAAATACACAGCCAGCCCATCAAAGCTGCTGGGCTCAGCCACAAACCAACAGAAGCAGCCCCTGTTGCTCCAGAGGTAGGCTTACAATACGGTGCATTGATATTTAATTATTTTACAGTTTATTTGCCCATTATTTTCATGCAATTTGAAAGCACATGCATCACATACATGTCTCAGTAATAATGAAATATGTCGCTGCAGTTGCAAAACTGTCTTCCACTCACACTTTCTCTGTCTCTCTCATGCATGCACACACATGGAAACACAACGCACACAGAGAGACAAAAAGACACATGCTGTCGATCCACATGTTCTTAACATTTAAATGGCTGTTCAAAAACATGTTGAGGAGTTAAACCTTGACCTAGAAAAGGTATCATTTGTATGTATTGGAGGCATCAAAAACCAAAGAACATTTGTAATTTTAAGGAAGCCTGAGAACACCAAACACATATCAGTAACCTTGAAAGAAAATGCTGCAGCTATGAAGACCCATCTGACACCTCAGCACACAGTGTCAGGCTCTGACATGCACAAGAGTCTGGTGTTATGTGGTCGCTTGCACACAGACAGCTTAACCTATGACCTCCCTCTATGGTTGAGAATATAATACTCACTGCCACCGAGCTAAAACCCACAGCTTTGAATTCTTTGAAATAAAGTCTTTAAAGTGACCTGTCTGTACTTTTTGGCCTCTGCTCAACTGCACTGTAACCCCCGTTTCCTCTTTGTTCCTTTCTCTCACTTCCTCACTGTCCTCATCACACAGATCTCTAAACTGGTAGGTGAGACCACTGTTAGCAATGGACAACAGTCTCATCCCCTCTGCAAGTCTCCAGGTGAGTCCAATTGCATGTAACACTAAACTCAAACCTTCACTGCCAAGAATTATAAATTACAAAAGATAAATAAAAATAGATTGATTCATTGATTTAACAGTGTGTCACAAATGAGAGGATTTAAAAAGTCTGCTGGATGTAGATATCTAATGCCAGATGGTGGTGGTGGGGAAACATTTACCAGCACCCCCACAAAGTAACTCACCACCTATGAGGAGGTAAAGCAGGAGTGAGACATTGTATCTGTCTCGCTTCCTTTTTGGCTTTCATTTGTGACTCAACTACATGTAGCTCTTCTCATGTCACTACTCGAGTGCAGCATTGTTAATATTTATATAAGCACCCCACCCAACTGGTCGGGAGGGTGGGGTGCATATTTAAAAGAAGCATTGTTTAACTTATTTGTTAAATAAATAATCATATTTTGCTCCATTTTCAGCTCCAAGTGAGAAGTCTTTGACCAGTCAACAAAGAATCAGCACTGATTTGGGGGAGACACTGGAGGTGAGAGAGCAACAAGCCTTCATTGGTGCTAGTTGTACAGCAAATTTTTACCCAAGGCAAATGCTGCTGTGTGTGTGTGTGTGTGTGTGTGTGTGTGTGTGTCTTAAACACAGGAGATTATGAATAAGGTCATATTTAATAGATTGCATAACCCAACTGAACATAACATGAAATACACCAGCGATCACTTTCCTGTCACACCAACCTAAGTACTGGCCTTGGTATTGGTTTTGGCTGCTGTTTAGTTGCTTGTTTACCAATACAGAGATAGTTGGATTAATTACAATATGCTTATGCTGCACATTTGTGACAAAGCCTGTGACATTTAATGTTTATCAAAACATTTATGTCATGACTTTTAACCTCAGCCAACTACTGGAGGTCCCAGGAGGGTCTTATTCCGAACCCAGCCAGATGTGCTCCTCCTCACCCTGCAGGACGAGATGGCACCCGGCCCCCCTTCTCAACCTGACACTGAAGAGGAGGATCTGAGTAATACGCAGAGTTTACAGGCCAAAAGAAAATATCACAGAAAAAGGACAGACAACAGGTAAAAGAGGTGGTGCAAAATCACAGCTGGAACAGGCAAGAACTAATTTGATAAGCTAATTGCTATAACGGTTGCCCTCTGGTTTCCTAACCATCTCCTTTGTGTGCTTTCTTTTAATCATAATCAAATAGTAATGAGTTGGAAGACAGTTTTGCGGAACCTCTGTCTTATCGCAGACAGAGGAACAGGAAAGCAGAAGAGGAGCTACATCACATATCTGAAAAACTGTCCCATCGACTTGAAGAACTTGATGAGGTGTGTGGTCACAGCATCTCATCACAGACTCCACAGCCACCAGAAGATGCACAGCATTTATTGACGACTTTTTTGATCTCTTGTATAATCCATTTAAAGCTTGCAACTGCATGTTACGGTGTCATTCCTTCAGATGCTTAAACGTGTTCTTGGAGAAAGTGGAGAGGCCAGTGAGGTCAGAGAAGAGGACAAGCAGTCCCACCACAGCGACAGCATCATGGAATGCCGCAGAACTCCCAGACAACACACAGGTAAAAGCACATTATGAATAAAGCCTAGTGAACACGTGGTAAACATGAATAGCAACTGATATCTATGTAATTTCAAACATCTATGAAATTAACCTTGCAGTGGCTGGTTATTGATTTAATTACACAATAAAAGAAACATTAATGGTACTTTTTGGGAAACGCTATTAACTTAATTACTTTTAAAAACATCAAAATGGCCATTTCAAATTTCATACCATTCAATGAAATTGTAACATCCATTAGTTTCAGGAACACCCAGCGGTGAAGCCACACACCGGACACGCTCCTTGTCCCCCTCCCCTCCACAAGGGGGCCGGCGCCACCCACAGGGACAGTTAGAAAGTGCAATGGCAGAGGCCTTAAGTCCGGACGATGGGAGACAGACAAACATAGCCACTCAACATTCAAAGCAAGGAGAGCAACATCACAGACTGTCTCACAGGAAGCACAGCAAGGTAAACACAGTTCCCTTTTCCTTTCATCCCAAAAAACAGATAATCTCACTACACTTAACAATAATGTTAACCATTTAATGAAGAAATTAATTGAGTCTTTCTTTCAGTATCTGGAGAATAAGGCCTATGAGGAAGAGTTAAAAAGATATGAAGACAAAGAACGGGCAGATCTTGACAAGGCGCGCCTCAAAGCTATGGAAGCTGTAAGTCAATAGTATGAAGTCAATTATGGTATGAAAAAAATATAAGGACTGACTTTCCACTTCATGTCCAGGTAATGAAATGGGCAGAGCATTATGTCTGACAAATTTAGATGGACAAACATGTGTATGTGTTTGTGTGTAGGAGCAAGAGTACAGAGAGGCCATACTCAAGGATGTTTCCCAAGCCCACAGTCTTTCCCCAGCTAGGACGAAGACCCAGCACAAGTCACAACGCAACACGCAGACAGTGGTAGGATGGAGGCGGCATGAGGCTCCCAGAAGGACTCCATCAAGTAAGTCAGGATTTAAATATTTTCTGCACCCCTCAGTACAAATTCATTTTACTATATATTAACTATGTCTTGTTTTCATTTATCGACACTGTCAAAATTATTATTTCCACAGTACAATGGGGCCTTACTATATTTTCACTCTTACATTTTATTAAGCTCTGCTGACTGAGCCTCGGCGTTTACCATTTATGCACACACCTCGTCCTTGGGCTTAAGTTTCTTCTTGGGCAGAGAGCATGTCTTAATGATTTTAGCTTCGGGCTGGCTGGCCCACTTTCGCTGATAATCACAGAAGTAGCATGTCTGGTAGATAATTAAATAAGGACCAGGAGTATATTTTCTACAGAAGCACTTCCTGTCACACACTGGGCAGTTCTTCATAAGCTGTAGGATGGCCTTCTCATCAACAATGTACTGCGGCGGTGGTCTGTAAAGGGTCAGAAAATATGAGTGAGCTGTCACTATGGATACATTGTATTCTCATACAGAGAAAGCTGTATGGTTTGCTTAGCACAGTAGGGAACATAATCAAAGTTTGTTACTAACTCACTTCTCTGTGGTTGCAGCACATGTCTCAGGTACTTGAATACCTGTGAATTAAAAAGAATCACACATTTTGCTCTGAACACCATTATTCTTCACACATGACCAAAACACAATGCTGTTGCTACCTGGAGCACCACTGTGTTGTTGATGAATCGCACATGCACCTATAAAGCATAATTTAAATGAAGACTCACCTGTGCCTCTGAACTGGTTTTGTGGTTTGTCCATTACTGGCCAGTTTTCCCGCAACTGTAAATTACCACAAAAAGCAGAAAATACCAAAATCACCAGGCTTTGGTTGTTTGTTTTTTTTTACTTTTACCTGCACAGGTGACAAAGCTGGTAATAAATCTCCACTGTCTTCTCAAAGTAGCTCATGGTAACTGACAACGGTACGGATCTAGTGGGAGCTTGAACATAATTGATCTGTTCCAACGTTTGAAGAATATTCTAAGGAAGGATAACACAGCAGAATCTGATGCAGATTACACAGGGGGGCTTTTTGAATTTGACAGTGCAACTCTATTGGTCACTGTGGCAAAGCTGACTGCTGTGTAAAGACATAAAAGACATTTAACTCACTTCTGACCCAGCTTCAGTGGCCGTAGAACCCAGTGCCTAATAATTCACAAAAATTAAATCACATCACTTTATAAAACATTCACTATAATTCAGTGACTCAGTCAACACAGTTTTGCCACATCTCTGCTGTCTGTGTCACGGGCAGCCAAAGATGGAGCAGAGCAAGAGGCACCAATATCCTACAACATAGTTATTCAAACCAACATAGATGTCTATTTGAAGTTCCAGCAATGACTTTGTGATTACTTTGGAACAAGGCTGCAATGATTGTTGTGAATAGGTGACAATAATATAAAGACATAAGCTTATAAAAAAAACTCACTGTGCTTTGTGTCCTGTCTTCACTGGCAGTCACAAATGGAGTTGAGGCAGTGACACTCAAATCCTAGAATGAAAAGAAAACGCACAAGTTAAGTTAGTAAGAAGTAAGTAGATTTCAATTCAAATACTGGAAGCTACAATTTCCAAAAGATTTGAATATTGCAAGTCTTACATACCAACAAGCGAGCGCCAATAAATAAAAGGGGGAAATGGAGCTGACTGTACCTCGGTTGCGTCAGCAGATGTCTTCGGCCTGGGCACGACATTTGGTTTCAGATGCATGTGTTTTTGTCCAGGGACGCTGGTAAAATAGTCGTCCTCTGTAAAGTGCTCGCTGCAGACGCGATAATCCCTGCTGCGCAGCACACTGAGAGGCGTGTTCACGTCCATGTTCAGTGCGAGCAGCCACAGCCTGCGACACTGCAGCTGGCTGAAGGGAATCCGATGAAAGCTGAGGTTTGTGTGCTTTCGCATTTTGTTCCAGCAGTTGGGAAAGGCGCATTCGCGAACCATGACTACTTCTCTTAGCTTCGGAATTGAACAAACGCGCCACAATACTTTGTCTTTGCGCAAACTGAAACGCCTCCTCTCTCCAGCTCACAACCGCGTTCCCGCATTCGTCTTCCTGCAACAACCCAACTCTCACGAGACTTCTCAATGCAGCCCGCTGCACATGCGCAACAGCAAGGGAACAGGGAGTCCCTGCTGGTTCCACATCTGTAACAAGCACATTTCCAGTAGGAAGCAGACTCCACATTTACAATGATTTACCACCAGAGTTTAAGGCAGTGTCAGAAAAAAACAAACCAACCTGGTGGTGACATCCATATAAATATATACACGCTAGTTGGCTGTACAGTTAATGTGAACAAAAACAACAACATCTACATAATGCTTACATCCTTCCTTATTACCCAGAGTGTTCTTACAACTATCTCTACAGTGAAGGTGAAACCAAATGAACTCCTCCCTGTGCTCCTGGACGAGCTGCCCCACCTTCACATCTCTCCTCGTGCTCTGAGCAGGATGTGGGGGCAGCAGATGCAACAGGTGGACAGACTCCACGCCTTGTCATCCTCTCACAGCCATCATCACCGCAGCAAACTCTCCAGCCAGGTTGGGATGCTGATCATTACCAGTAGCAGTGGAACCATCAGTATATAGGATAATATGACAGATGAATGAATATGGAAATGGCTGCTTCTCTTCCAGTTAGAGGAAGCACAGAGGAAACATGACCTGCTGGTGGAGATCACACGCAAAGAACAGGACCACAGCAGGCGTCTGGTGAGCATTAGCACATAATCACACAAAATATGCCATCACATTTATTAAGCATATCAAGACCAGTTCCAGTGCGTTCGCATTTTCTTAAAAGCTAAACAACTCAAACCTGTTCTGGAAAGACAGCGTTTGTCAAACCAAGCTGGCTAAAAAAATATATCTTCCAGAGAGAATTCAAAGAGCGTATCCAGCAGCAGAAGTCCACACAGAATAAACTGAGAGAACAGAGACAGCAGTGCGCTCGCGCCAAGAAGTACTACAACGACTACCATGTCCAACACCGTGCTCGTTTGATGAGGGAACGCACTAAAGAGGAGAGGGTGGGTAGTGAAGGCCTCTCACATCTCTCACATCTCACACTTAGATCAGATACAAGTAATACTACTCAGTTAAAACTGGATTGCAGACCATGGTTTGGTTTGGTTGACATGATGACCCACATGTGGTTGTGTGTTTGTATCTGTTTAGATGTTTCGGAAACTGTTTGAGGAGGGGTTAGAGCTCCAGAAAGTCCGGTTGAGGGAACAGAGAGCCTACGCCAAGGAGCAGCGAGTACAACGTCAGAGACGACACCAGGACCACATCAAGTCTATGGAGAACTACTACAAAGACCAAGTAAGAGCTCCCACCTCGAACCAACGGTGGCTCACAGCTTTAGTATTGTTGGAAAAATCATAGCTAAATTAAGCCAAAACACAATGAATGCAATACTTAAGAAAGTGACTTCACGCAATAATATTTAAGGTGGTAAAGGTTTTGGTGATATGGGAAAAATCTATGATTTGTACACAGTATTTTGTGTACTCTGCCCTTACATAAAATGTGAACTGTAATGTGCCTGCTCTCTCTTCAGTTTTCACTACTGGCTGAAAAACTTGCACAAGAGCGGCAGGAGATTCAAGTTAGGAAGAAAGCACAAGAAAAGGTAAAGCCAACTTCTCTGAATGATGGATTCCTAAATTCTAACTAATTTTAATGTGGATTAATGTGAAAAAGTTAAATACTAAGCAGCTGTAACATGTACCCAGTTTAAGGGTCACCTTTTCCTCTGGTCTCAGTAGCAGTTTTCACACTTGTTGTGTTGCTGTTGTGTTGGTTCAGGTATTAAGTCTCAGGGAACAGCCACAGCTGAACAGAAGGACACTGTATTTATTAGTCCCATTTGATTGCAGGCCTTGCTGAAGATGAGGCGAGACCTGCGTTCCAGGATGGAGCGTGAGATTAGTGAACTTCAGAAAATCGTTCTCCAGAATGATGAAGACGACTACTTTGAGGAGCTCGAGGTCCAGAGGCTGCGTAAACGGGTTCACACGGCCTCTTTCCAGTACAACACTAGCTATCTGCACTGACCAGGGAAGCAGGGCTGTACCAAGATCCTCTCACTCAAGGCTGCATTTGCCTTTTAAGAACATGCTGTGAGAGAATCCGTCTCAGCCACTCACTACTAACGGTACGACACACTGATGGCTCAACAGCAGCATCCCCTCAGGCATCCTCACTCAGATTTACATGGGGAGGATATTCAGACACCAAGTCCTGATCATCGATTAATAACGAACTGAACACTCTAAGAAAATGTAGCTATCAGCTAACTTTTCCTCTCACCTCAGCTGCTAATACCTGAACCTGAAGACGCCTTGGACCAAGTCCCCTTCTCTTTAATGGTTTTGCAAACATTTTAAAGTGGTTCCCCCACAGAGTAGTTTGTGTACTATTACTGTAGCAGAAAATATGTTACTAATTTTTTCCTCTTGCCAAACATGGACCAAAAATGCAACGATAGTATGAATGTCACATGAGATTTTTAACTTCCCCTTTCCTTTGTGTGATGTCTTCCTTTTAATATCTTAACCATGCCACCAGATTTATTTATTTTTTAACTTTAATGTTTTTTCCATTTTTAATTAACCTGGTGTTGTGCTTTCTGATCACCAGGGGGCGATGATAATCAGTCTTTCATGATGTGTCCTTTTCCTGCATTGTTGATTGCATCTTACAGGCAAAATGAAAGATGTGGTAGTTTTGGACCAAAGCACCCAGTCTGCAATTTTAAACACACTGTCCACTTGATATTGTGCAATGAACACATGAATGCCCAGTCATCACTCATTAAATTTGCGGGCTTTCTAATTCTCTCCAGCTGCACTGTGTCATAGTTGAAGAGATTGAGTAAGATCAATCAATCAAATTCAAATTTTATTTGTATAGCCCATATTCACAAATTGCAATTTGCCTCATAGGGCTTTAAAGATGCAGGGTACTGTTTATGTATATCGAGCTTTAAGCTTATTTTAATGCACTGGACTACGGAGTTTTTAAAAAACTAAGTAACAGTTACTGAACTGATGTAGTCAAGCAGTTCCTGTTGAAGCATGACAACCTGTTTAATTTTATAACTAAATGCTGTGAAATTCATATCTATTAATCAACATGGAAATATTACCTACCGGGAAAAATGCTTAACGATACTCGAGCTGATGTTTTGCCAGGATGCAGCCTGAAATGATAAAAGGTCAAACATGAAAAAATGTAACTTTTTCTCTGGCTCCAGGAGCTGTTCAATAGCAGCCAGAACAATTATCCGGCATTGTCTTTCACAACCAGAGCTTATGTGCAGCAGATGGTTTGTTATGTCAAGAAGGGAGGGTGACCCTGGCATGAGAATACTAAGACGCTGATGCCATGATGACTTCCCAGAGAAATGCAGTACAACCACAAGTCCAGCTGCCAGGTTCATTGCACTGTATTAAAACTGAAACATCTTTGTGTTGGGTGATCCTGGACATTATCTAGACATAATGACACAATTGTCATTGTCATCATCAGATAGGTTAGTCCATTTAAACCAGCTTTCACAGAAACAGCTGTACTGGGGGAAAAATTACCTTACCTTTTCTAACTCCGTTGTTTGTTGCATTTTCGACCTGACTTGAGCAGCGTGAAGAGGCACTCCCATCAACAATGAACTGGGGTCCGTTGGGCACTGAGGTGCGAAAGGAATCAGAAAAGGAATTAAGATCATGCAGATGGACTTTTATATATACCAGTATTACAGTAAATTGACATACCTTCCAAAGTCCACAAGGGGATGTCCGTCCCCCACAGGTGCTGAATTCTTCGTCCTCATCCGCTCATATGTTACGTGGGTACTAACCTTAACCCGATTTCATGTTACATTATATTTCTATTCCAATAGGCAAATACAGTTTAAGTTACTATTTACTTGAATATGTATCTTAAGAATATGCAAACACAAAAAACACAATAAATCAAAATCACATTCAAGTTTTAGCACAAAGAAAAAGACAGTGATAGGTGTGGTTCTATAAAACATAATGCTGTGAGGTCCAAACAGCATAGTTTTATTGCTCAGCTTTCTGCAAGGGTACAAGAAGTTTATTCTTTATTGTCCTTATGTACAGGTGTCAGATACAAGCTCACAGAGCAGCTGATGTGAAAAACTATGAACACGTATACTGTAATAATAAATACAAAAACAGATAAAGATCAAAGAAATACAACATGGTGCAGTTTTAAAAAAGGGGGTTTTGTTTTGTACTGAAGTCACTTTCACACGCGCACACACAAATTCGCACTGTTAACTGCAGGTTTGTGCTTTAGAGTGGGAAGAGCTTCTTACTGTAGTATTATACCATCAAAATAATGCATAACTGTAACCAGAATTGTCAAGATATATTTGTGTGGATTAATCAGATCAATCAGAGTAGACAAATATATCTTCTCATCAGAGTTTAGTAAAAAGTTAACAATGGTCTGAAAAATTGTATAATGGTAACTGCACAATCTGGATGCTTTACTACAGACGGGTGATTTCCACTCAAGAACTCAAGCAATAACAGAAATGTTTTGGAAAAGCTCAACCTCCACACCCTTTGCACTGAAGACCGAACCAGCCAGAGAATTTAAAGTAACAAAGAGCAGAAAAGGACCTACAAACCTACATGTGAGCATATTAAGAATGTGTGTGTGTATGTTATCGACATAAAAATCAGTCAGTCCATTAGCTATTTGGTAAATAGAACCTGGAGCCCAAGTATTACAGAATGTGTGCAAAAAAACTTGTAATGCATTTCCTTAGTCTCCAAGTCACTGTAACCGTAGCAACACGACAGCATCAGTGTACTCTGGCTTGTGTCTGTTCTATCTCATGATGACCTCAATAAAAACACTGTCTGAATATCTGCAAACAAACAAACTGTTCACCATTGCAAATAAATGCACGCAGAATATAACATTTATACTGGTTTTTCCAAGTTGACGAGTAATAATTAAGCTAATACATAGGCTTAATCTTGCGAGCGTTCATGCAGAGTTTTTTTTTGGCTCGGTTGATGGAGACTCTTCCCACTGTAACCACTTTCTCTTTTTTGGCTTAATATTTCCACCATGTAGCACCCAGGAGTTCAGCAGCAGTTGGCAGTCAGCCATCAACATTTGCAGCTCTGAGGATGTGAGGTCGCCAACAGCATTCAGACCATTTCCTCACTCTTAAAAATTCATGTTGCAAGCAGACTGTTCTTGTGCAAATGATACAATATGGCTGCCTGTGCTGTTTGGTAGTCACTGGTGACACAGACATCCAGAGCAGCAAATATGGCCTTTCTGGTTCTCCTATGACGCTTCATATATGCATGTGTGCGGAAAAGTAAATGTGATTGACCAAAAGAACGTCTCACTATAAACAGCC
The DNA here is from genome assembly GCA_016785345.1 of Trinectes maculatus. NCBI lineage: Eukaryota > Metazoa > Chordata > Actinopteri > Pleuronectiformes > Achiridae > Trinectes > Trinectes maculatus. Next base: position 165,190 of record JAFBJQ010000173.1, read on the forward strand.
AAATTTTTCACTCAATCATAAGGTTAAAGACAGATACTCTGAAATAGTTTCCATTAAATCCATTTACTCTCCTCTCTCATACTAGCCTAATAAATGTAAAAATAAAAAAAAAAAACAACTTCACCTGAGATGCAAAGTGGTCTGTGACAGACAGCAACATGCTTGCATTTAAAATGGACAGAAAAAGAAAAAGCAACAATATACAAAATAGCTATGCATTTGTACATATATACTCAAACATTACAGGTGTATAGATACTCTGTATATTTCTAATGTAACTGAATAGCAAATGAAACATGATATACTTTAATCTAATGTGGAGAAAGCACTCCTGCCATCACTGCTTAGTTTGTAAAGTGCACTAAAGTGACAAGAGAGAGAGAGGGAGAGAGAGAGAAATACTTTGCCTTATTAAACGTATGTGACTGAAAATAGACATCTGCCTTAATTGGCCTGCTCCTGAGGACAGTTGTGCCCTTCACACATGATCTGACAGGAAGTTGGGGAAAAAAATACATACTTGTAACCGTTGGAGACAAATGTGTGAATGAGCGTAAAGGAAGACAAACCACGTTGTGTATACAGCCACATACACGGGGCACTGTACAGGCAGAGTTGAAGAGGGAACCCATCTACCAAATTTGTATCTTTCTTGCATACAAACATACATTTGCGTTAACGTGCAGACACACACAGATAGAAATGTTTACAAGAGCTGTGGCTAAAGTGTGCAGTGATTCAGGTTAAAAAAAAAATAGATGTATGCCTTCTTCACCAGAGTCCGTCACTCATTTTTTAACAATCACCACATGATCAACTCAAAAGCAGCACAACCCGCAAGCCTACTCTGCATACAACTCTCTCTGTGTGAGTTCATTTCAAAATGATATCTTAACTATTTAAATTATTTTTAAATTAAATTTTGCCAGTACAAAACAATTGATGGTATAAAAATCTAAATAACTATGGAGCATTACTGTAAAAGTGTAAGAGTTCCTCTTCTGAATTTGAATTACATAGGATAAAAAGACAAGACATTGCATTTTGGAATGAAACACCTCAAATGTCTAAACGTTACACTGAGGTAGGAGGAATTTGTGGTGCTCCTGTTTTGGTTGAGGTTAACCGGCTACTAAGGGCAAGATATGGCTACCTGCAATGTTAAAGATTCAGTAGCATAATGAGGATCATTTCAATCTGTTCAGATTGCAAAACACAATAGTGCCTCCAAGATGTTTTACTTAAAGAAACACTGTTTGTAAAACACTGAACAGTATGTTGATAATCTGCTTCCTGATGACCAGTAAGATGAGCAAAGTTTAAATTTTCAGCTTTTTCTGACTGCAAAGTGAGTCGACAGAAAGAAAAATCAGTCCACTCAAAATGAAAACAATTAGCGAAATTCTGTGGCTCTAAGCAGCTCTTAATGTGCTGACTGAATTTCACATGATGTACAAAAAAAGAAGGTTGGTGTGACTTTCTAGCAGCTGTTTAACCAGATATCAATCAGAGAAGGATGTGGAGAGCGGTGAGATTGGAGGAAGACTGCAAGCTGGTCAAATATGCACGTACCAAGCTCTAAGTGAGCCTGTCGGCATGTTGCAATTACAATAGTCTATCAGAGTCTTGCACACAGTTAGACATGTTCACACACAAACACACTCACGTGTCTCTCATTCAACTGCAAAGCCACAGGTCTCCTCAATCGCCGTTAGCAGCTTGTCATACAGCTTGTCGTAGCTCTCGTATGGTGGAATGTCAATCCGATTGAAGCTGGGAAAAAAGAGAGAGAATCCACACCCAGGGAAGTTGTGAAAGACTGAGAGCTATTGTTTGCCTTTTCTGTGATGACAGCAGCTGCTGCATCTGTTGTTATGCGAGTGTGAGTGGATTTGACACCTACCAGGTATGGGCCTTGGGCAGATTGTTGGTGTTGGCATCAATCTGATGGATGGTGAAGAGTCTGGGCCCTGCAGCACCTGCAGTTACAGCAAACAAAGCATCCATCAGGTGCAGTTCAGCATCAAATCCAACTGTTGAGTTCCTCTCACACATTTAACAATAATAGAAATGTTTTGTAATTTCCTTCAAAAAGGTAAATTAAGTAATTTTACAGTATGGACAGTAATCAGGAACAAGAGCAGAACAGCAGCTCTGAAATCCATTAGGATTATTGTCCAAACAGAGGTCAAAGCAGGATACAGGTCCATACACAGGGTCAGAGAAATACCCTGTAAAGCCTTGAAGCCTTGCAGTGGGACTCTGGATGAGCCGGTAACAAACTGCAGGAGTCGTGCCCTTCTCTCTTCGTCAAACGACTCCACAGCTTTCCAAAACCACTTCACAATGTTGCTGTCCGGGGTGCAGTGCTTCAGACGGGTGTTGGACTTCCAGTCTGAGATGTCGATCTTTCCCAGGCCACACACTATCAGCTATAAACACAAATGCATTTCAGGTATCAAATCAATATAATATTAATTGTATTGTCTGCTTTGGAAGATGGAACAGAAGATATCTTTACTCATCAAACTGAGCTGAATTAACGATGTGGTTTTGGGAACACAAATGATTGCAGTGAATGATTACACTATAAGCAGTAGACAGTGATGAGACAACTTTGACTCTGAAAGCCTCATCTGCTGTACCTCCAGTTCCTTCTCGTCAAAGGATTTGAGAAGGTGTTCAGGGATGACCTCATTGAAGCCTTTTTGCAAGGCCAGAAACTGAGCCTCGATGCCATGCAGGAAACGCCAGTTCACATACAGCCTGCAGAGGAGGAAAGTGACGGAAAGTGTTTGTCATCTTATTCAGAAACCAAACTCCAGACTCTGCTCAAAGCATTAAGGTGCTTGTCTTTCTTCATACCTTACATACTCCTTCTTGGTGTCCTCTGTGACAGGGACACTCTTGCCATTAGGTTTCAGTTCATGTTGGATGATTTCTCCATAGGCATTGTGCTCTACACAGAAAGTGTGATCCAGGACGCCAGTGATGTCATTGTCCCTGAGGCGGGAGAGACAACATACAGTATTTCACAGCAGGAATCAGTGTATAATTTTTCTTTCATCTGCTATTAATAAATTCCATTGACAGTGATGTACATTTTTTAACCTTTACACTACCAGTCATGTCAAAGCACACATGATTATTTTTGGGATTACAAATTCATCTGCACTGACAGCAGAGGGCACCACATTTACAGTATGTGTTTGTGTGTGTTCGTTCCTGCTTTTAAAGCCCTTTGTGTTCTTTTTTTTGTGCCTTACATGCAAGACGCACATGTAAGGCACATGATCACAAAGTCAGGATTAAATGGGTGTTGGGTAACTGGCAATCGATAATATGTGTTTTCACTACAAATCTGGGTTCCCTGTGCAGTGCATTTAGAAAATAATGGGCTGCACAGGAAAATAGCAGGCCTTACAGAATCCAGATTAGGCTGTTGTGGAGGTCAGGATCTACAGACTCCATGTCGTCCAACGTGATTGGTTTCCCCAGCAGCTGTTTGTAAAACGGCAGAGTGAAGCCTCCATCGATGTAGTGGCCGTGAAACACCGCCATTCCCATAATACGACCCACAAAGTGGAAGTACGACAAATGCTCCTGCAGACAAAACCAAAGATAATAATATCATAGCTTTAATTTGTATCATTTCTAATAAAACTGTATTGTGGCTATAAAGTTATATAATTATTACCGGGTTGACAGCAGAGTCAGGATTAATCTGCAAAGTGTAGATGTCATCTCTGGAGTACTGGAACAGGCCGTAGTAGGGGTTCAGCATCTCGTGCGATAGCAGGTATAACCATTCCCTAACACATACACAGATTCACTGTGACAAATGCACTTCATACAATAATTAAACAAGCATAAATTAATGTCTACTGGCATTTTAAAAAAAAATTGACAAATTACCTTGCCACCCCACCATAGTCCAGTCCCTCTTCTCCTCTGAACTTGATCATCAGTCTTTTCCAGAGATCCTTTGGACGCATCTTCATCACTTGTCGGTATGACTCCTAGGGTTCAACACAAACAGTAAATCTAATCTTATTGCAAAAAAAATGATTCTGACAGTCCTACCTGTTTTCCTTCCCCAGTTAAAGTGCATATTTTTATTTTACATTGTACAAGTCCTCTGTACTGTAGGCTGTACTGTAAGCTGAGTCCAGCAACTCAATGACAACAGCACAATAAACAGTTGAGAATCCATCCAAAGTTAAAACCCAATCTGACAAATGGTACAAATGAAGTCCAATATATATACAAAATACCAAAAAATCGCAATTGCAATTATCACTGAAAATTCAGAAAGAGAGAGAAAATATTTGTGTTGATCACATTAGCATGTGGCAGAGAACATAAGGCAAGGGGGAAATCACTCGATAATCATACATGCACACGGTCGTGCACACACACTGCCGGTGCTCGTTCCTGGATGAAAACCTCAAGTGGATCTGCAAAGCTGGTTTTCACACTTAACTTTCCCTTTCCACAGCTGTCACGTTGACGGGCAGTGAAGTCATATTTTTCACTGCACCACTTGTAGTTATGAAGTTATGTCTGGCCCCGCACACTTGCCACTGCTGCCTTAGCTCCTTTTCTCACCCCCTCTTTACCCCCCTCCCTGAAAAAAACCCTTTAGCTGTTGAAATCATCCAGAAAGAATGTCTTTGCCTTGGTAGAACAAATGATCGAGAGAGTAAGAAAAAGGGAGACAGAGGAGGGGAAGAAAAGGAATTTTTCTGTGGTGTTGTGAAGGCTTTTCTGTTCTGCTTTTCCCTGGAAATCATAAAGCGGTTCCGAGTACTGGTTCTGTGCTGCCCCTGGCCTTTTTCGGGCAAACATCATAAAACAAAATCCCAGTAAAATCCAAAGATCTAAGTTTGCCATTGTTTTCAAGGCTATTTAGTGTTTGCATTTCAGCATTTGACGCTTTGAATGTCAAATGATGAAGTTTATGAGCATGTTTAATGTACGCTGCAGAAACTCACAGTAAATTCTATCATTTGCGTGCATGTGTTCTGCAGCTGAGGCCAGCTGCTATTCAGATGTTTATATTTATGGTTTACATGTGGCAATAGTGGCAATAAAACTTCAGGTGCATGATGACTCATGATTTATGAACAAAAAGGAAGGAATTGATTAAATTCATTTTGCAACCTAGGCAGAATTTTGGGTAGATTTTTTTTTCCCAATACCTCAAATATCTCCTCTCGGCAGACCTCGATGCGGCAGTGACCGGCCTGAGGTTGTTGCTGAGACAGTTCCTGACGCAGGATCTTCAGCTTCTGCACCAGGTCTCTCTTGTATTTGGGCACTGTCAAGCATTCTGCTTCTTCAGGCAGCTGAGCCGGTGACAGAGCTTGCTGAGGGGGCGCGGGAGGACCAACCTGGTCCTTCAACTGAGTCGGATGACTTGAGGGGTTGAAAGGCAGGTGGAAGATGGATGGGTAGAGGAGCAGTCAGGAGATCAACAGATCACGGGTCAACAGATGAGAGACACGAAGGACGGGAAGAGACAAAAACACAGCAATATGTTGTTAGCACAAATGATTCACTTTGATGAGTGTGTTGCATAGTTTCTGAGTTGCCTCTTAGGGGCATTTCCATTTGCTGTGATGCAGCTGTTTACTGTCACATGGTCATAGTAATATTTTTCATGTGCTTCATTGAGGCAACTCATTTACATAAATGTAGAAACGTGTAGGATATGTCCTGCAGGGAATTCCCCTGTCCCTTCATCTCAAATATCCTTTAACCATTGAACTAGGGAGTTTTGTAAGAAATTCCCTCGCTGCCCCCTCCGCCCCCCCACTCATCTAAAGCTCAGAGCGCCGAACAGAAAGCTGAGCCCTGAGTAAATCTGATCCAGATCTGCGGACAGGCCGGGTCTTTAACCAGACGTTTGGTACATTTCACCACCAGGAAAGACAGAGTGAAGGAGATAAAACCTCAGTAGGCAGAGAGGTAGAGACACACAGAGGAAGAGAAATGAGGAAATACAGAGGCGCTGGAATCTAAGGCCAGCTCCGCTGGAAAGATCAGTGTTAATGTGATCTCACTGTCCTCCCCAGTCCCACTTTTCTTTCTGTACCTCCAATTTTAAAAAAACATAAAATATAATAAAAATAATTTAAAAAAATACATATAAAAAACTCCAGCTCTGTCTTTGCATCTTCAACTCTTTGGCATCTCAAAAACTGACAACCTGGGCTGACGACCGGAAGCTACCACTGCCCACCTCTTAGCACAACTGGAACTTCCATCATTTAGACTACTAGTCTTTTCGTTGGCAACACTGCACTGGAGATGGGTTACAAGTGATGTTCTGATGCATGCAGCATCCAGCCACTGATGTCAGTTCATATTTGCCTGGCCAAAGTGCAGCCTTGTTTTCCAGATTCAGAGAAGCCAAACGCAGGAAAGTGTGGGAAAGGGTGTGTGCAGGGAAGCATACCGGTCACAAAGTGGCCTGATGAACGTTGAACTGGTGCCATTCGGAGCCTGTATATTCAAAGAAATGTTGAGGTACATTCTTATGCAGTCTTGGCACATGTGTGCCATGGTCAGTGTTCTGGTTCCGGCCTCCTCCAGCACTCACTGTGGTGTTGGTGGTGAGATGCCTGGGTGGGCCTTGTAAAAACACAATCTCACCGGACAGCAGCCCTCATTTCCCTGTGAGGAGACGCTGAGCCAGCAGAAGACGTCTTGAAAAGAAGCTACTGTCCTCCACTGGGAGTGGAGTGCCGAGGCTGCTGTTAGGAAAACAAAGGCGGCACACCAAGAGGCCCGAATTGGTATATAAAGAGAGGAAGAGGCCTTCTAAGGTAGCAGCTCCCTGCCACCCACGTACTGCAACACATACTGTACAATTGGGTTCTCTGGTTCAGTAGGCTGAAAAAGGCCTCATCTATTTGGGCTTTCCAAACAAAACTGGTGCAGTGTTTCACCAGTCAATCCCTGTATAATCAAGTACGCTGCTATTTATTTTACTGGCAGGCACTGAGGCTCCTAGCATGTCAGAGAAAGGGTAAGACTGAAAGAGAGCAGTCCTGAAAACCACTCTAGGAAGGAGGAGGGGAAGAAAAGATGACCTTAAAACAAAATGGAATGAGTTGCTTTTGGCTGAGAGGCTCAAGAACCATGTAATAAAATGTAATTTCAGCGCACTTTTTTTCTTCTTGAGGACAATGTGTAATTAAAAGTACGTTTTGACATAGTTCATCGTCTTTGGCTTCCAAACGGGACAAGCCGTGCATTTTTGATGGCAAATATAGAAAATACAAGCAAAGCAGAAAATCTGCCTGAGCAAAAAAAGGCAAAAAGGTTCCTGGTGATGTGACAGTCTGGGTAAAATATGACATTAAGAAAGAAATTCAAATGAAATTTAAGAGCTGGAGAATTTGTTATTCCAAGGTAGAAAGAGGAGAAGCAAAAAGAAAAGCTGAAGAGGAACTGGTTCAACTGCAGCTGAACCTGCAGAGTCATGACAGGGCTCCATCCCCGTGTGTGAGTACAAGGAGGCAGACCGGGTGTGTCAGGTGAGAGTGTGTGCGAACAAGAGAGCAAGTGTGCATGTATGTTTGTGTAAGACAAAGTATACTTGCGTCTTTTCTTCGACTTCTGATTTCTGAGGAAGTGTCGCGGTGTGAAAGCCAGCCACCTTAACATGCCCCCCCCCCCGCGCTCAGCACAGAGAATCAAAGGCTCCTTTATGAGTTGTTCTGCTGAGTATCAACTGGTTCCCTGCTCTTTACCCTTGCCCAAAACACCAGTAAGGCGGAGGTCAGGCAAAATTGCCACTGCTAACGTCTCCAAAAGTACATGAGGTACAGGGAACCTGCAGTAGACAGACAGTGATGACTACTGTAGAAGCCTTTATAGGCTACAAATATCCTGCATCTGATGGCGCTTTCTGAGAAGAAAGGTTGCAAAATTCTGCTATGAAAGGAGATTATGTGCCTTCATATTATTCATACAATAGGAGAGTTGACTACAGGCTGCAATGCCTGAGGCAGACAGAAGTAGTTTGTAGTGTGAGACATTATTTTCATTCTGACTGTTCTCCATTCACGTTCAACACATTCTTTTTACTTCTCTACATATAGCACAGAAACAACACAAACAAAATTCATTTACCCTACTATATACACTGTTTAGTTGCCTGGCAATCAATTCACATGACGGGCTGTGCATTCTAGATAAAAAGATGGGCTTCTCTGCTAACCCAATTTGCATTAATATTTATCTTTCACTGGGTAAATACACCTACACACCTAGAATGTACTAAAAATAATCACGTTTTTAAACATCAATGCAAAATATTGATAAATTGATAAATATTGTGAAGATTTATAACATGGTTGGGAAAAAAAACTTGCTGATATCCACTAAACTTCACGAAAATCCTGAGCCAACCAAAATACCTTTAGCAAACGCTGATGTAATCATTCCGACATGGAATGAGCTGGTGCAAGGGAGGAAGTGAAGTATGTGAGGAACAGTGTGGCAGACCACAGTAATGTAGCTGTGTCTGACTGTCTGACAGTTCAAGGCTGTCATCAGTCTGAGGTTGACGGCAAAAGGGCTGTGGGAGTCACATTTAAACCGAAATGTGTCCCTGTGGATCTGTTCACCGAGGTGCAAACTGTTGCGATATCAAATCCATCCCTGCGTAACTGTAGCCCTCTAATCTTGGGGACAAAACATAAACTTCAAATGACAGGGTGTATAACAATGCCCTCACGAAACAAAATTGGTCATATACACATTAAATCAACAATCGGATAGTTCAACCCACCAAAAATTTACTACAGTTCTTAGTGAGATGACTATGAAACAAAAATACTTTAGAGATTTAAAAGCTTTAACACTTTGTCTGGACTTTCCTAAAACTCTGTCCTAATAAGGAGTCAGTTAATGATGCCGACTGGACAATTTAGCTGAGCTTCAACTCACCACCAGGGGCTTTTCTGTCACATATGGATACTATTTGACCAAATGGCCAGATGTTGATTTCCCAGACATGTCCAACATGCCAGCCACTGTTATTGCAAGAGAGTTTGACTGAGTTTTTAGAAAAAAAACCCAAGAGCAGTGGTAAAAAACCTCCAAATCTCGGCCAAAACACCTGAAAAACAATCCTAGTTTTCAGTTTATCATACTTGATTTCATCAGGGATTCATACAACACAATCACAGGTTCCTTCCACATGAATCACTTTTTTCTTCACAGACGCTTTTTCTTGCCGTCACTTTCACCAACTACCAAGTGGAAGAGCTAACACACTGCTTAGGCATTCAGCCCATGTATGTTCAGTAACACTAGAAGAACTGGTACTAAGCTTACAGCTGCTGTGCTAACACATGTTTACTATTATTTTCCCTAGTGGGGTCGGCTTCATCTGGCCTCTCTGCTGGCTTAGCTGGCTGCGAACTGAGCTTCAGCGAAGGCAGACTGCTGACAGAGAACGCAGACACTCTGAAAGATGGACTGACAACTCCCTGGCACGCACAGGGTCTGTGTTCCTGTGTTTGTCTATGGGTGCATGTATCTTGAGCTTCAGTGACACTGTCAGGGTCAACTTGGAAGACAAGGTTTGAGAAAGGTTAACAGTGCATAATGTATATGCGTGATCACACACTGAAGGACCATTTCCATGTCAAAGCCAGACTTTTCTATTAAAGAAATTGTGTAAGTGGGTGTGGATGAGGAAAAAATTTATAAAGACAGTATGGATGAGAGCATACTGTAATGACTCAGGTATTGATTGAATTGTATACATGTATGCATGTCACAGACATTGAACAACTCTGAGCATGCATACAGACAGTATGTTGCCTGCATGCAAGAATGGATTTTGCACATTAGTCTGAACAAATGTCCGTGTCTGTGTGTGTGTGTGTGTGTGTGGGGGGGGGGGTTAGCTGAGGTTAGTGTTTTGGCTGTCCATGGCCACACGGGAACCATTTGAACTTGGGCTGCCGGCGAAAACGGGAGGAGAGAGGGGTGTAGAAGAGGGAGAAAGATGAGGGGGGAGAAATGACACAAAGAAAGTGAGTAAGTGAATAAGAGTAATGGAGCATTAAAAATAACACAGGGTTCAATTAATAGCGGAACAGTGAGACAGGACAGATATGACAAAGAAAGATAAAGAGGAGAAAAGGAAGAGGAGTAAGTTAAATAGAATCAGGGGAAATAAAACAAGAAAAAGAGTTAGGAGACAAAAGTAGAGGGCAAACCAGAAAAGTGGGTGAAAAAACAATTGAGATAAATAAGGATAGTCATCTGTGATTATGTTTCATCAGACGTATTGACTGCAAAAGCATTCACAATTGTAATGTGCATCAGAGATGTAAAGATCTGAAGTTTTTTTTCCCCTCATGTCAGGTTGTTTAGTCAGGAGTCATTACATCTATATTCAGCATGGTCAATGTGAGGGAAAAACTAATTTTACAACACTGAGCAGAAAAACATAAAAATACTTGAGCAAAAAACACAAAAACAATCAATCAGCAGTTTCTGATGAATACACTCACTTGAGCACAAGATGCAGGTTAGCAGACAGTCGTGGGTCTGTGAACTGTGTCGTTCGATTGTTGTGATCAACAAAGTAGACACGGCCGGTCGCTGTGTTTCTGATCTCCCAGCCTGGCGGCAGTGGGCCAAGCTCCTCACAGTTGACATTACTCAGATCCCTGAACAAAATTAATGAAATCCATCATTATCAATGATACTAGTAAGTAATGTCCGTATGTGTGATGTATTTACATGAAGCAGTAAATTGTAGCATTTTCTTTTACAGCTGTTTCAAGAGAATCAGCACAGGGCTATGGGCTTTAAAGGACCCAAGAACAAAAAAAAGCAAAATTTGCATTGTCATTGTCCTCCCAACAATTTATCTGCTCATATATTTTATACACTGATATTGCTGTCAGTAGAAACCAAACTCCTGATCTGGATGTTGTAGCCTACGGTTGGTGACTTTGTGTGAGAGCATGTGTGAATACTTTGTCCTTGTGTGTGTGAGGGACAAAGAACATGCCTCACTGCACACATCACAACATACTGGGTCATTTGAGTGGCTTTATCCAAAATGACCAAACCCAGAGTTGCTGTTGTGAGTTGGACATTAAATGCATGTGCTTCATCACTGAGCAGCAACTACACAGAGACATGGCCAAAAACATAACGCAATAGCGCAGTCTGCAATCTCTAGTGAATTATATCGTGGCCTATTGAGAGCTGGTGAAACGGCTTGATTGAATGCAGATCCTCTGGTCTATGGTGTGGTTAGAGCCAAAATTTTCTTACAGTTTCATTTTGTAGACAGAGGTCATTAGTTTGGCTGAACCCCGTGTTTTAGCCTGGAACTTGACTTTCACAACCCTGAGCAATTATGTGAGACGTCAGCTTAATGTCAGATTTTATATTAGGATTACAACAATGCAGCTTGTCAGCACTGTGGTGCATTTATTATTTGTTCAAGTCAATACATTGTAAAATATGACATAATTATACTCACAATAATAACTCATATTTTTTAAATGACTATCTGAAGATCAAAGTAAAAAAATGGACAAGGGCAAATGCACAAAAATTTACCTCGGTACCCGGGGGTCATGCCAGGTGCTGACTCCAGTCTGTGTATGTAGGAAATATACCTGGCCCTGCTGAGTTGTTCTTTGTTCTAAAAAAGGAAATAAAAGAACAATTTGAATTACTGTGTAACAAGAACAAAAACAGCAGTGACTCAATCTTGGAACTGTTGTTGGGGCTGTTGTTCTCAGGTCAAGTCCAGGAGGGCACATGAACAGATGGTGCATTTGTGTATTTTGGATATAAGGACGTCTGTTTATAATAGTTGTGTCACGCAAACTGCTGGGACAATGTTGAAATAAGAGTTACTTAAGGTGTGTGCCAATGTAATCAATTATTTCCTCTCCAGGCTTCAGCAGGCCTATTCCAAGAGGACGGGGGGGAAAAAAATGTGAGGGAAAATGATCAAAGACTGTAAAAAGCTTTCATTCACGCCAAATCCACTAATATAAAAATAATAATATAAATACGTGAACTGAGGAGACCAAGATGAAATCTTAAGAAATTGGTTGTGTAATCTGTCACTGGCTTGTTAGACCTTTGATTCCAACTAGCCCACTGATGAATGAAGAGTAGGGGAGAGTGGGGTTAGATGAGCCAGTGGGTAAGTTGACCCACCCCTTGTATCTAGGTAACCGTGCACATGTTTTGTCATGTGACCATAAATTCAGGAAGCACCCATCATTTCCATCTTGCTGTGATGCAGAGAAGCACATGGGAGAAGTGGTAAGTATCTTTTCAGACAAAAAACTGTTTTTTTCTCCCCTAAGTGTGTGAATAATATGTATGTGTGCTGAATTGGAATGGTGTCCATGTGTGTATATCTACCAGCTAATCCATCACTAGTCCCCCGACTTCCTATTGGCACAACTCAATTCTTTTTCTCACACACACACTCTCTCTCTCTCTCTCTCTCTCTCTGTTTCTCTCAAGCTCGCTCACCACACCCTGTCACTGGTTCAGTGGGTTCAGCTGAATAAGAAAGTCCTCAAGCTGTTGGGCATCAGTGACTCAGTTTGTCCAACCTCAGCCAGCCTCAGTGGACACAGCAGGACATTTCAAAGGGGGCATAGGGCCAACAGTGCCATTTTAAATCACTGGCATACAGCCACGCACTTAAAATAATAATGTACTTTACAGACTCTGTGGGTATTGTGGGGTGCACTGTGGTTGACTGTGAAAAATGCACAAAAGTAAAAAAAAAATACCTTGATGTGTTGAAAAATGTTCTTCTTTTTTTGCATAATTTTCACAATGTGTTTGAATATCACAAGTTCATCTAGGAGTGACAGTAAAATAAAAAATAACCAGTAACTTAAAGTGCCCTTTCTGAACAAAGCACCAAGCTATGAATGCCCTGCTTTCCTTCTTTCTCTTCGCTGTGGGAGTATCAGCCTGCAGAACCAAAACATTCCAATGCTGGAAGTGTTGAGGAGAGGACAGGCTATGTTTTATCACGATGCAGGTTAATGGATTTGTTATTATGTGCTGTGAAAAGGGGGGATTAATATGTACAGTGTGTGTGAATAGAGAAACACACAGAGTAAGAACAAGAAAATGAGATACAGAAGACAGTTATAGATGAAAAAAAATACCACAAACAAGATACTGCCCAAAAGCAGCTCATCATATCTTGCATTTTTGAGGGTTAGGCCTCTGACTTCACCTCATCAGTAACTTTGCAAAGTATACAGTGCAATATGAGTACAGCCATGAGGTCAGCTAAAACACTCCAAAATGTTGGAAAAATATATTTCTCAGATAAGCTATTGTGTAATTTGATAATGTTCATAGTTAAAATTAATTTTCCACAACAGTTCTATGTGGGAATGACCAGTTAATTTGATGATCTGTCATAGAAAAGAATACACTGTATAATATATAGAGACATTGCCTTTTTAAACCACACTATCCTCAAAGCTCCTACAATAAATGCAAAAAAAGAATTCTACACTTACAGACAGAATTTATATATATACATATACGGTATATGTATAATTCATTCTAAATGAATAATTAAGTAATGGAGGGATGTTTTATGTCTGTGTGTGAGTTCGGTGCTGCATCTCTCACCATAACCCTCAGGCAGGTCAGGCGGTGTATGCAGGTGTGTTCGACTCATGTAGTTACGATGTCGCTGTGATCGAACCCGCCTCTCCTGCATCCGCTGCTCCCCAGGTGGGCCGCTGGCCTCGGCCCCATTAACAGGCGTCATCACTGGTGTGTTCTCGTCCACCACACAGCTCAGTGGACGACCTGATGGGCTGGAGTACTCCGACGCTGGCCTGGTAAAGAGCAGAGCATTTTTAGTTTAAAAAATGTCAATTCTTTTGCTTTTGAGAACTCAAAGACTAATTTGAAAACAACACCAGTGTTTGATTCCAATGCCCAGAGAAACTGTATGGTGGAGGGTGTAAAGTAAGCCAATGACAAGATGGCTTTTGGTTTGTGTTAGTGCATATGATTGTGCACCATATTTACCTCTGCTTGCAGAAACCAGAAGAAGCAAAGTGCTATGTCCCTGTGGGTTATATGTAAGTGTGCTAGGATTATGTGTGGCAGGTTTATTTATTTTTGTGATGTCTAGACATACACAGAAGCCTCGTGTAACACCTGGAAAACAGCATGTGGGAAATATATTTCATATGGTTGAGATTAAAGTGATATGGAAGATTTTGGGTTGCACAAGAACAAATAAAAGCATCATAAAACCAAAGTAGAATCTTTACGTAAAATGTATGCTCCTCAACAGCAGGACATCTAAAGCAGACATCTGATAAGCAGACACAAACACAGACGGGCTGGTTCACTGACAAAAAATTAAAACACTGACTATAAAAATCCCTTCCTGAGAATCTTCAGTCTTAACATTATCCTTTTCACCTTCATCACTCATCTACCACTTTTTCTTATGATTTCCCATCAGTCATACCTTATTCTGCCTCATGGCCTGAGGGCCACTGGAGTGTGTAGTAAGAGTGGGTGAGGTAGTGGGGGACTGCTATCTTTTTTTAAGGCTCCACTGATACGGGCCAAGTAGGAAGGCGACAGTTGTTCCTGCAGGAACAGTGGCCAAGTAAAACCTGGCTGCCTGACTGGCTGGATGGTTTATTTAGCGTGTGTGTGTGTGCGTGTGTGTATGTGTGTGTATGTGTGTGTGTGTGTGTGTGTGTGTGTGTGTGTTGCTGTGGGATGGGGGCTACGGAAAACTGACAGGAATTTACTTATTACCAATAGACTGGTATTGTTGTCCTGTGAAGCTAAGTGTTTTTTTTTTATTATTAAAAATTGAACTAAAGGAAAGTAGAAACACTAAAACATCCCCTGCACACTAATTTGTTGAAGTTCAAGTTTGTTGTGTATTAAAATAGTATGACTGCTGTACAGCAGGCAGACAAGCTGTATGATTTCAAACACAATACAACATTTACAGTTCAACATACATGGCTTTCTTTACGATATATGATTTTAAGACACAGTTGGGATTGTGTGTAACTTATGTACCTGGTAGGTCTCTCCCATTGTGTGGTACGTGTAATGTGGTTCAGATACTGTATTCTTCCAGAAGCTGTTCTCCTCTCTTCCCACCTGTTTCATAACATAATAAAACCAATTGGTTAGAAAATGAATCATACACGAAGACATTGTAAAAATTAAAAAAACAAACGAAACAGAACACTAGATACTGAATCATAAACGAAAAGTTCCAGAATGACTAATTTCAAAGAAAAACCCATAATTATACTGACCCATCAGGTAAGTCATTGTCAAAGAGGCGACTGCAGTCCACTACCGGCCCTCCTGTCCCAATGCGATCCCTGGACTGTAGACTTACTGCACAGTAAACATAGATAACCGATTGTAGATCACTATTTCCTAACCCATACATCACAGAAATTATTATATTTAATATTTATTATTTATAAGATTAAACATTTTGTATTAAGTCCCACATGGTTCTTCAAAGTGTACAACAGGACTTCTGACTGACAACCTGCTGTTGTTTCTTACCTACAATCTGTCCTCTCACAGTATCATTGTCATTGGGGCCCAGCTTATTCAGGTCCAGTCTCTGATCTGCAGAAAAAAAGAAATAAACAAAAAATTATTTGTCCAGCATCTGTCCAATATTAAACCATAAATATGTTATGGTACTAAACTGATATTTAACTGAAACTGCTGCTTTAAATAATTCCAAGATTGTAACAAAGTAATCTACCAGCAATGTGGGCCAGAAGATACTTGACTGGACAGCATAGGATATATCTGTTAAATTAAGATTATGTTGCATACTGCATACCAAATACCCTTATTGTATGCATGCAAACACTACTTATTGTATCCATGTATTTTAAGGGGTCTGCATTTTAATCCAACAGTACCATTACCAACACAGAGCTTATTAACTGGTGCTGGAAAGCTTCTGGAACCTTTATTTGTTCAAGACATTGTCAAGCTGAACTAAATTGATTGACTGAGGATTCACCAACTCCCACAATCCAGTAACCCATACGGGCTCAATTATTTTTTATTATGTACTATTCAGTTGGGATGTACCGAAGTATGTACTGGGGATGCACTCAAACATAATTTATTGAAGAGCTAGTGTGCTTTTAATCTGTGAAAACAATTCGACACACTCCCCTGCAGGAAAAAAAGCAGATTCTCCAATGATGTATGAAAGGACTTAAATGGAGACACCAAATGTCACAAAATTTGGAAAGAGTATTTGCAAGCACTCTTGTTTTTGGAGCAGGGAACTCAGCACAGGATTGTGCTGCCAGACATAGACAGCACAGGAACACAACCCAGGAAGACTCTGAACAAGATCCAGACACAGATACACAACAGTCTCTCTCCCTCCCTCCCTCCCTCCTTCTCTTACTCACTCACACACACACACACACACACCAGCTGACCAGCACAGGGACCATGGGTGGCTTTCATTTGTACCCCATTATCAATGCAACCTGTGTCTGTCCACAGGGTAAGAGTGCTGCTGGGGTATCAACTTACATAAAATGAGAAAACTAAAATGTAAACATACATAAGACAAAGATACAGGCAATGAATATGTGTGTGTGTGTGTGTGTGTGTGTGTGTGTGTGTGTGTGTGTGTGTGTGTGTGTGTGTGTGTGTGGGTGCGGGTGCGTGTGTGTGTGTGTGTGTGTGTGTGTGTGTGTGTGTGCGTGTGCAAGAAATAAAGATACCCCATTTCTTCAAGACTGAAATGATTAAGTCTCTGTCATGGGGTCAATGTTTGATTTTGTATGCACACAAAACAGTGTATCTGATTTTACGTATTATCTAAGCAGTCTAAATAAATGTGAATCATGTTTCCAAACTTGTGTTTGTGTATGTGTGTTCATTTGTTCTGGATATGTCTCTAGACTAAACAGTGCAGGGCTAATCATTTCATGGCTGGAGTAGTGAGCAGAGATTAGCTTAAAAAAGAGAATAGAGAAACGCAGACACAACATTTACAGACTTACCCAAGCCCCTGACACACAAAGCAATACCTAATCACCTTCATATAGCTTTTGAATATCTGTCTCTGCATGTGTACAAGTACCAGCAGTGCATTGAGGTTTAGCTCCAGACAGGCTAACATGTGGAATTAGTCACATCATTTTGAAAAAATGGTGATGTGTCGCATGAGCGTGTATCACTGGGTTTGTGGGTTCAGAAGTTAGGCAGACATTTGTGCCTGTAATGCTACAGAAAGGGGAGGTAAGTGTAGAGCCAGACAGACCTCTAGTGAAATATTTTCCTGAGAACGAAGTGAGATTTGTGCATGTACTGTATGTCTTTTGTGCATGATGTTACGTTTGTGTCTGTAAACACCTTTGGTTAGAATGGGCACTGTTCCTGTGACTACACAGGACAACCACAAAGGGATACAGCGATCACTGGTGTCTTCTCACATATCATCTAAGTCTGTCCATTTCCTGTGGTTGAGATAAAGTATAATTTCTGCCATGTTTCCTGTACAGTAAGTGGCTGGTCTGGAGCCTTACTGGAGCCCATATTGCCGGTTTCTAGAAGTTGTGGGTAAGCCAAAGGCAGACCGTGAGGCACTCAGCATCCATGGCTGTCAGGCTCATTTTGTGGTGACACTGATGCTGTTGTGGTTCTTGTTGGATTACGGGGTGAATTTTATGAGCCAAGAATGTCAGTTAAGAAGCAAACAAAAAGGTTGCTGGAAATTATTCTTCGATTTTAAGTATTTGGCTTTAAAGTTTGGATGGTGTTGTTTCATATGGGACAACAAAACTACATATGCCTGCATTCATGAAAGTATCCAACTATGTAGTCTGGATAAAAAAATATTTTAAAAATGGCAATTATATTCACACAGACAAGCCTGTAAGTGGTTGTGGAGCATGTCTATGTGAAACAGATGAATGGAAATAGAGGAAAGGATGCCTATATGAAAACCAGCGTGAAACTATAACTCGATGTGGTGGTTAATGCACGTATCTGACAGTGTGTTTAAGACAAACACATCTGTGTATAAAGTATGTCAGTATCAAATGACTAACAGTAGAACTGGTCAGTTCCTGAATCACCCTGGTTAATGATACAAATCGTATTGAATTAGGAATCACAAGTCCGAGGCCTCAATTATACCAGATCCTATGAGTACTTTAGCTGGCTGCTGATAAGTAGACAGAGTGAGTTAGCAGACTCACCAGAAACACTGCAGACTCTCCAGAAACACTGAGGACTCAAGTGACGCAGGTGAACCGGGTCACTTTAGTGAGTGACTCAGATTTAACCCAAGTCCATAAAATGAACCAAATTTACCACCAATACGAATAGTGCTTACAAGCAGACACGGCTACCTAATGTGTATGGAGTACACAGAGAAAATAAGAGTCTGAATAAATTAGTAATCAGAGAGAATCTTTAACAAAACAGTGATAATACTATATGCAGAATTTAGTCTGTACCGCCAAGAGTTAAAAAAAAGCTATGCGCTAACATAAAGTTTTATTGCTCTAAAATGAATTGCGGGTATTGATTAGGTTCCAGGTGTAACCTGTCTACAACAGGCAATATTTCTGATATGTGTTGCCTAAAGGAGTAGCCTGGGTACTGTGGCTATAAATCATACAGCAATGAATGGTTGGCACAGGAGTGCAACAGGCTACGAGCTTGGGTTGCAACAGCAGCAATGCTGAAAGAAAGAAACATGCAGCAGCAGGCTAGCTAGCTATCACTCAATCATTCCCAGATAAAACAAAGGCAAAGTAACGACAGACACCCTCATCCCTAGACACGTTTGTCTCTAATACTGGAGACACTGGAGACAGTTGGTCTGGCCAATGCATAGTTAGAAAAGTTTAGATCAAAACTATATCACATTGTCTAACTTTGTCAGCGGCGGAGGAAGCACTACAAGACCAGTCTCCCATTATCTGTTTTCAAGAAATGTTCAAAGATAAAGGGTGTAAACAAACATTAACAGGTACTTACAGCCAGTGTCTTTTAGTCTGTTGATGGCATTGGACAGGAGGCGGACACAGCCCAGGAAACCTGCACCCTGCTTTTTATGGATCTTCTTGTGGTTCCATACACTGATGGTGATGGAGTCTGCCTTTCCAATGTATCTAAATTGTGAAGAGAGGGAGTCAATGTGAAAGGTGGCAAAGACACAAAATGAATCCACTGAGACACAAGTCTCCATTTCAACATGCTATTTTAACATTTTAATATACTGAGAAAATAAAAATTGACAAATGCCACTTAATGGCTTGTTTTGCATATTTTAGAACTACATCCCCTGACAACATGGGAACAATGCACACTGTGTCTGTGGTGTAGACTTTCAGGCTGCAAAAAGGCAGAAGAGTTGATTTTAAACCATTTGTGTATTTGTTTGTATGTATATAAGTATTTGCCAGTTTAGGGAAGCTGCGGCCAGTCTAGTGATGGTTGAAGAACAGGGGAAGTTCTTGTGAAGTACTTCCCTGCAGTCTGAAATCCAGACAGCTGTTATGGTAAACACGCACATATGGTACAACATCCAAATCCACATCATTCACTGAAACTTTCTCTCTTGTGTCCTCTAACGTCTTCTGACAAGGACCTAATTATGAGCATTAGGTTTGGTGTTAAAAAGTAGTTTACAGGAATTTCTAAAATACAGCATCAAGGACCCTGGCAGGGTTAGTGTCATGTGGGGAAAAGACCCCTCCTCCTAAAGCTGGAGGCTCAAAAGGGGGGTGTGAGTTGGCCATCTGCCAAACCCACTCCCATCTGCTCTCTGTGGCACGTTAGCCATTTCCTGATCCAAAGGAGGCGGCCAGGGGTCACTAGCGGGGAATATACTCCTTCTAGAGGGTGGGATCCAGTGGGGTGAAAAGAATTATGTAAAACTGAAAGGGGAACTGAGACAGATGTTGACAATGAGAAGAAACACTGTGAAACAGGTGAATGTTGAAAGTTCTATGTGGAAAAGCCAAATGTTGCTGTAGATACATGACAAATGACAAAGTATTGTCACATTTTAATGGCTGAATAAACAATATTCTCCTACCACAAAAAAATCAATCACAATTAATTATTTAATCATGTATCATTTAGTATATATCATGTCAGACAATATAATAGTCAGGAAAAGTGGCATTCACATTATAAAAACTGGAACAAGAACTGTTCATCTGCAATCATCAAAAAAACTTAATGAATCAAATGTTAATTTTCAGATTAATTGATGAGTTTCTTACTACAGCCTCTTTAAATTGTGTAAAATAAAAGCTTTATGCCAGCTGCAAATATCACATTTCCTGTTTTTCCTATCTAGTTACAACAGGTTTCCTTTTCCATCTTTCCTTCTGGTTCTTCCGCTGTTATCCTTCACCACAACATAAGCCTGTTTTGTCAGTGGATACTCTGGTTTCTGTGGTGAGATCACTTCATGTACTGGTGTGTCAACATAAAACTACAAAGGACATTCACACTACAACCTCAGTGAAATTGTTTAAATACCCAGAGTCACAGGGGTAACTTTGGAGCATCATGCTAATACTGCTCTTTTGGTAGATATTGGCCAATAGGCAATATAATAAAAATGTTTTGCTTTAATTCTGCAATGTAGTCAGCAGATATGAAATCCCTTTTCCTCTAATATATAATTTCTTTAATACCTGCATTATCCATAGATTTAGTTTGGAAACCCAATTTGCAGTTTGCATTTACATTTCTGAAGAAGAGCATCTTCAATTGAAAAGAACATCAGGTTCAGGTTTAATGCCTTTGTGTTATCAGTATGCATTGTATTTTTCCCTCGGAAATCTCATATGCACATGTCCGATGAGGCCTGCTGTATGGAATGTCTAAAATCTCACTCTACAAGATGTTTTGTTCACATGTAAAATGTCTCAAAAGGTTTACAGATGGGTGTTTCTGCTCATAGAAAACAATCTACATTCCTGAAACACTTGTCATAGCAGTTGCACGCAGACATCTTAGAGAGCAAACCAATACATAGCATTTTTGTGACAAAAAATATTTCCGTACTGTTTCATAAAAGTCTAATTTAACCTCACAGGCATGTTATGAGGCATTAAGTGGCATATAGCAATATGTCACATTACTTGTTAGCAATCCCACTAACTTACAGGTCATAATGTTGATTCCACTTTGGGTCCAGAGTATTTCTCACAGTATCTGTAGAGTGGCATTGTCCTGAACCATCCACCACAACTTTGGCAAAGGGATCTGGCAACCCTGTAAAAGTAGACCCAGAAGAAAGGATATTTTGTTTAGCACATGTACATAGTACAAACATGAGTGTGCAGTCACAATTTTGTCTTAGGTTTTAACGATGACACGACACAAGTCAGTGAGGCTTGACTGCATTCACAGAGACTTTAACTGGCTACTCTTAACCATACATTACAAACAAGTACCTATTCCAGCTCCTTTTTAGTTCTGTGTAGCTTTTTTTATAACGAATTTCACTAGACATCAAATTTGATTTCCATGTCTAACAGAAACACTTCAGGCCAAACAGTGCCCTAATACTGAATACATCTAGTTGATCCTACTCAACTAGATGTATTCAAAGCACTGTTTGCCCTCAGTCACTTGCTGACTGAGGCTGACAGTGCCTGACCCAAATTCAACTCAGTGGCCAAATGATATTCTCAGTAGACATTAATTTTGCTCCTTTTGGCTTCAAGACATATATAAATGAACAAATAAAAAACACTACTACAACACTAAAGCAGTCATGGATGCAGGATGCTGGTCTCAATGTGCATGTGTATTTTAAATGTGTCAGATGATGTGTCTATGTATATACCTCTGGGCATGATACTTCATACAAGTCAAACCTGTTAAGTCACTCTAAGGCTGTTTTGGACTTCCTTCTTTTTGTTTGTGTCTCTCTGGTTTCTTTGTAAGCTTGTTAGACAAAAATAAACCAATTATTGTCTGCATTTAGGAGTTCTAGGTTAATGGAGAACCAACATACACCCTGTAGTAAACACCCTGCTAGTTCTGCAATTTAGTGCTATTACACAACCAAAAGTGGCAATTAAAATAAATGGTGAGGTTTAGAAATCCTTTTGTAAAACAGTCTCATCAGCACAACACAATAACACATCACCTCACATTAACAGCAGTGGCAAAGAATACCTGTCTGTTCCCATAACGTCAACAGAGGTGGACAAAAAGGCCCAAGTCTGCATGCTAACCAAAAGTAAATTAGAAACCAAAAAGACAACTAAGTACAACATCTTCCACTGGCAGTCCTCAAGGACACTTAAGGACACTTTGATGGGCACTAGGTTCATCCTAGTGCAATAAGCAGAGAATGGGACAAAAATCATCAGTACTTACGAAAAAAGTCTTTCTTTGCCAGGTTCTTTGCACACAGAACTGGAAGAGAAACAGAGAAAGATGTTTATGATGAGATTTTTTTAAGTTTAAAAAAGGTTCCCAGAAATGCACTTACGATCACCAAATATACACCGTACATGTCATACAGAATATCACTATATTTCAAATTAAAGAAAAAAATAAGGAACACTCCAAACTAATGTTCCCTTTAAGCCGAGTGTTTGTGCAATCATGCAAAAATCTATGCAGCACATAAAATAAAATCAAACATGAACTGTAAATAAATTAAACAAATAACAATTTATACTGTACCATTTTGCAATGTAAGCCAGTGAGTGACAAGTGCCCAGCCAGTGATATGATGCATCTCACTTATACAATCAATGTCATTGACAGCCCTTTATGTGCACGTGCCTGACATATAACACACTACACAGCTCAGGAACGACAAGATTTTTGTCTTTTTCATTTTTAGTTGGCCAAATCACTTATCAGAAAAATAGACGTTGTCAAGCTTAGGTTTGACTTTATGCTGAGGAAATTTGTATTTTTATATTTTTCTACAAATTGTTTCCTTGTGTTTCTGTGGAGGCAGGACAGAACTATTGCTTTGAATGACAAAGCCTGAATATATTATGTACATATACTGGATTTCTCCACCTTTTCAGAGGACAATGAAGGACTCCATAATCTACTTTACAAAAACAGTTTAATAAGTGCATGCATGTCTGATACAGTCTGTACTATTCCAAAATTTACTGCTGTAAACACTTTCATTTTAGACGGAAATTACTGCATTAATTTGATTCTTTTAATAAGCCATGTAACTTGGCAACAGCATGCACGTCTGATGTTGCTCACAGTGGTCCACAGTGTACTCAAGGAGTTTTTGTGTTTGCCCACACACATGAAAAATAAGAGGGAACATTGCTCCAAACGTATGTGACATTAAGTTTCATTTTTATCTTTAAAATGTGCTTGTTTTAAACACATCATTAACATCAGATGTTTCAGTCATGACCATTGATGTATTGGCGCAGCATGATAATGCACCATTAGATTTCTATCTGTGCATATAGCCGTTTTGAGCTTTCTTCAGTCTTCCCATTTATCATATCTATCACCCAACAGGGGATTTCTGAAAATCTTTCTTTTGTTACTTTTGTTACTGACTAGACATGCTGTCTTTCCTGTGTCTGAAGCGTGTCCTTAAGAAATGCATCACAGGCAACATACAACAGCTTTCAGCAGAGACAAAGAGAGAGGACGACTGCAAGTCTGTGTTTGGGTTTGTTCTGGTGTTGTCTGGTGTCCCTCCCCTTCTCACTCCTGGTGAGTTTAAGGGCCTAGGTGAACTAAAGCAGACAGAGCTTGCTTTGGATCTAGCTAGACAATCATGTGATAGTTAGAGCAAAAGTAGGCCAAGCAGCAACAAACATGAGCAATTGCAGAGAAAGAAGATGTAACAAAAAAACTGTGAACTCAAAGTGCATTCAATACGTCTGCCAGATAGAGCAATATTTATCCCTAGCTTGTAGATAATTAAATGTGGCACTAAACTCTAAGCAAAGAGACAAAAAGAGGTCTAGAAAAAGTGACAAGAACAATCTCTCTGACAGCACCACCTCCTATGTTTGCAATTCCAACATATCCTGCACATGGTCATGGACTTCTCGTTCATATCATGGAAAACCTTGACCTGCCCTATCTGATCTAGACATCCAAAAAGTCAAGTAAAAGAGGGAGAGGGAGATCCTATACAGTAGCCAGAAGGCTCAAAAGAGTATAAAGACATATTTTTTATCAACCTGACCATTGCCTGTGGGGGGCGTTGCCCGTGGTGGTGAGGTCTTGGCAAAACTAAATAGCAAAACAACAATTGTTATTTGTTCAAAATAAACTATCAATCAATCAATCAAATAATGTCTATTCTGTATTAGAAAATCAATCTGTAACAAATTTATCCTGCCTTTCTGTATTTTATTTGAAACATTAAGGTCATCAGGCGTCTGAACAAGGATGCATCAAACTTAACCTAACTAAGTTACTTTTCTTTCACCGTTTTCTCTCCCTCTACTTTGGACTGTCGTCTTTTTTAGTCTTTCGCAGTAACATCAGCCAGACAGGCAGGTGGTGACTCCGCCGTTGGTTTTTCAAAATACGGCAATTTGCAGCGTAGCGTTACATTTCATGTCATTTACATCACCATTACATACACACACGCACACATCCATTCATACAAAAGTTTACATTTGTTCAACATCTTAAAAAAAATCACCATTTGGAATGTGTGGTGGCTTTTATTGGTGGCCACATGCAAGTTGAAAGTTTTGAAAATTTCGTGCCACCAACCAACAGTCAGAGAGCTCGTGAAAACTTTTGACCATTTCAGGTTTTATATGAATATATCATAATGCCATGATGTAGTCTAACTACCTACATACAAGTAATAAACAACATGACCAAGATGACACAGTAAGACAAATAAGAGAGAAGCCAATATGGGAAAACACGGTAGGAACAAACAAAATTACACTAAAATTTGGAACTGAATGAACACTAACCATTATCTTGTCAGGAGCAATTACACTGCCAAATCTTACAGTATGGGCACATGCCAAATTGGTCAGCCAAAAAGACCTTCTAAGGTACATAATAGACACCATGTTGTTGCCAGATGGGAGGGAAACAGGAGATCTTGGCAGGAGATCTTGGCAGACCAAAACTACAGCCTAAGAATCTAAGTAATCACCTGAACCTGGTTTTACTTCTTTGTTTCTGATATGACCTGAAAGTGCATCACATTTTCAATAATTATTTTCACAATTACATTTTTTCACTTCTCATCATAACATAAAAGATTTACATGCTCAATTTTATATCATTGCTTCATCTCAGTTTCTCTCTAACACACAAAATAAACATTGATAGCGGACCCAACTGTCACTGTAACAATAATAAGCCGTCCACATACAAAAAAAATTCAAAAAAAAAATTAAATCCAAACATTTTACTGTCCTTGTCTGACAGGCAGAGTTCATAATACTAATTGCATTTTAACTGCGCATGTCTGTACATTGAGCAAATGTTTCTCAGCAAGCCTGCAAAGCATTACATAAAGCCAACACTCTCCATGTACTCGTCAATCAGGTTGCACACTAGAGGATGAATGCAGAGAGGATGTACTAGATATGCTCTGCATTGTAACATTAACCTTAACTACTAGCTTTATAGTCAGCCTTAAATGCTATGTTGTCTCATAGCAGAATGGTAAGTTACAATATTTCTGAACAATGTATGACTGGTGGTAGATGACCAGCTGTGGAAGCTCAGTAGTGTTAAAGAGCCAGTACTGTAAAGAGGCTGTTATGTAGACCGGATCATACTTAGCCCTCTGGTTAGCACTGCCCCTCTACCTCAGCCACAATTACCACAGAGGGAAAACCTTTTATTGTTATCAATAGCCTTTCAACAGCTGTGCTGCCAGGCAGAGCAAACTGCTGCTACTACTGATGATGATGAATGGGTTCAAAAGGGGCTTAAATTAGTTAATGAGGCAATCACAATAAATTGGGAGCTTAGGTCTTAGGAGACCTGACCTACCAGGAAGGTTAAGATGTTTGAGAGTACAAAGGTGCACTGAATCTGCAAGCATCTGATATTATACATATTGATAATTTTCAAAACTACAGCCTAAGCAGTCTGTCAAAAAGCATACCACAAGCATGTCCAGTAGGCAACAACAACATTTGTTATTGCATAACTGTCCATTAGCATGATTTTCATTAACGATCAATATGTTGGTTATTTTCTCAATAACTGAATGTTTAGCCACTTTTCATAGTGAGTCATAAAATAGTTCAGCAAGCAGATGTGGCCATTTGTTTTTACAAAAAACGCTCTAGTTTATTTTCTTTAAACTTAAGCATTTAAGAGACTCATTCAAGATTCAAGTTAAACTCCAATGCAGAGACATTCTCTGAGGTCAGTTGTACAGCAGACAACAGTGTTTTCCCTACATGCATGCAGGTGCACATATGCACATAGTGTGCCGCATATAGGCACACTATATGCATATATGCAGAATATGCATATAGGCAGAATCAAGCAGTGGAATATATGTGGCACATCCCACCCACACCTTGCCCCCAGCTAGGTTACCGACCCACAGCGGCACTGCTATGATGTTTTCAAACACTGTACAAGTAGGCGCTAATAAATGACACAGATCGTTGAGCTGCTCATGACAGCGTCAGTTTTTCGATACATGTCACACCAAATAGTGTTTACAGCACTTTTGTATGAACTGTTTGCATTAATGTTTGAGAGCATACTCACTCTAATATCTTATTGCATAAATGTTTACTCATACTGTATTTTCTAAAGACAGTTATTCCTCAGTAGTTTAAAAACAAACCTATATTCACAGTTTACCAAAACCAGCCTTTTTAGGCATTCAACCACCCAAAGTTGCCCTAATCTTATACCATTCTGTGATAGCAGTTAAAGGGTCAGGGAGGGGTCAACTTTGCTGCATTGTTTAGCAAAAGGATTAGAAACAGCTGCTGTTTGGGGACCATTTGTAGGTGAGTCACCCCATTCCACAGTCTGAAACAAGCCATAAATCAAACTTAACAGTCACACCAAACCAAGCCTCTCCATGTAAGAAACGAACTTACAGGGGTAATGTTTTTACCACTGGTAGGTTTCTAAGGGACATGGAGATGAACAGTGCCTTGTCATTGACCCAGACAATATGTCTGCAGGCTTTAGAGGTAAACCATGGCTTTTTATCTCCAGGGAAAGCTGTAATGTACCATTTAGGACAACACCTATATTAAGCTTGCAAACCAAAATTGAAAATAAGCGGAAATGTAACTATTTTGGAGGCTGCAGTACTTAAGAGAAAATGTTTTAGTCTTATTGGGAAACTAATTCATATGAAACCTTTTATTTCAGCACAGTATGAAAGTTCTACTCTTTTGCTGTAATTTACAATCAACCTATAGGAAATGCCTGATAAGTTACATGATAAGTCAGAGGCTATATATAAGTTACAGTTAAATGCTTTTCAAAGATGAAAGTATCACAGTGTGACAAAACAATTCTTCTCCTGTTGTTTCCTGTAAACAGAGATGACACCAGTTGCTAGTGTGATTCACTATAATAGGGATAAATAATATATTTTAATGTTGTTGAGTCATTTCTGTGCTACAACACAAATAATGTAACGTGATAATATGCAATTATTATATTTGCCATATTAATAATTTATTAATATGGTAAAAAGATGACTAATACCAAATATATATGCAGCAATACATATAAACAATACCATACTGCAATTTATATACATACATACAACTCAAGGCTGACTAGTCATTACAAAACAAGCCCACTGTGATTCACATCTTTAAAAAGCGGCAGTTAGAGGGGCGGGACCTTTCTAACGTCTCCCTCTGTCTGCGTATAAAGGTCAGCCTGAAGGTTAGCATTAGTTCTGGTCAAAGGGTAAAGGGTTGTAAACAGACAATAGTCAGGCGGTGTGTGGGGATTCCCATTTGTTTTCTCAAGGGAGTCTCCAAGTTGCCATTTGCAATAACTGCTTAACGCCTTACTCGTTTGTGCATGTGGGGAAAAGGGGTAGGGGTGACAGAATGCACTCTTTGATGGATCTGCTGGTTTTAACTAGCCTGAGGTGTTCCATATTTACCTGCCGTTTGCCAAAGAGAAAAGTAGTTAATTATATAAATGATAGTGGACTCGCATGCATGTGTGTGTGTATATCAGGTGCATTACAGACGTGATGTAATGTGACTTCCTGCAGTGATATTTTGTAAATAATAAATATACATTTTGCTGTTTACTTTATACATGGTTTTCATTCAGACATTATAACTTGCTTTGTAGGGCGCTTTCACACTGTTAGTTCGATTATTTGGTGCGCACCAGGCGGTGTGGTCCGCGTTCACACCTGCTAACAAACCAAAATTGGTCCGATTGATGTTTTGGTCCGATTTACATTTTTGCCTAGACAACTCCACTCGGGAGAACCGGGGGTGGGGACGGGCGGCCAAGCGAGCCATGGACAGGCGGCGAGGGCCTCTGGCCGGACACTGCTCGCTCGGCCACCCGCCCCCACCCCCGGTTAGTACTGACGGGGACAAGGGGAGAAAGAGCCAGTTCTGTCTGCTGTCTCCCGTGGCCGTTCCATGGAACTTTTATCACGGCAGGGCTTTCCACTCCGCGTTGCCGGCCAGAGGCTCTCGTCGCCCGACTTTCCCTTCCATCCCCACCCATGATGCATTTCGAATAGTTCGTTTGGACCCGAGTTGGTCTAGGTTCGCGTTCTCACCAAAGGGACCGCACCAGAGGTTGGCTTTTGGTGCGCAGTCAAGTGAACTGAGACCTCCTCTTTTTGGAGGTCTAACTGCTAGATGGTACCATCTAACTGGTCTAGCGTACATTTTTTTTGCTGTTTATAGATGAAAATTGTGGAAAGTTGTGTGAAGGTTTGAGGCATCGTTTACGTCTGTTGCTTAACTACACACAAATGACTATGGTTGATGGTTTTAATGCCTAAAGGGAGCGTAGGTTAGGTGATTATGCAGCGGAACTTAATTTCCTGAATATCCTGGTACTGCTGTGAAATTAACTTAAGAAAGTAGATTACAAGACAAACGACATTATATGTGTTCACAAAGTGTACGAGTTGCACTTGTCAGTCCACTGAAGCACCAGCAAACCTCTTGACTCTTGCACACTGTGTTAATGTTACCAAAGTACTGGCCTGCTGTGCCCTAGACCACAGTGGCTGTTGTCACTGCGCGACTGTACTGTCAGCTCTATGGTGAAGTACAGCTATTTTGCGGTTCATTTGTTCACTTTACTCTAGTACTAAAAGGACAAGACGTCCAATCAGTGCTGGGGTATAGGATATACTGCATTTGTGCAGTACAAATCTGTGCAGCTGCTATATATATTTTATAGTAAATAAGGACAAGTTATTACAAGTTATTTTTACTGACAAAATATTTAGCGTGAGTGCACAAGTTTATATTCGTTAGTTAAATTTAAGGGCTCGGGTAGCGTAACTGAAATTTGAAAAAAAAAAAAAAAGAAACTGTCCCAGAACATCATCAATGTGTAGTAATAATGCAGGGTTATTTCCATGCTTTACTTCTCCAAAATCTAGGCTAGCAGGTAATGAATTCCTCCACCCCTGCACCGTCTTCTGATGTTAGCAAATGTAGACTCAATGTGAAATGACTGAGTATAGCTGGCTATTATATGTATATTATATCTAAAAAGGGAAAGCCCACACTTACAACTCCACACTGTCTCATTCACAGCATTGTCTAACAGTTAAACAAAATACTTCCTCTTCTCCTCTCCTCTCCTCCCCTCCCCTCCCATGTTCATTCTGTAGAACACACTGAGACTTCATGTTGGCAAAATGTCAAGCACAAGTGCTCTGTGTGTACGTGACTAACTGTGTGTTTCTGTACACACTGCAAAAAATAATGATGGTGTGAATTAGCATTTCTGGGTCTTGAAAACTGGGAAACATTGCCAAACTGGGCTTCTAATCTAGAGTGTATTTCCTTCCCAGTCTTTCTCCAGCCCAGTGAATGCTTAGGATGCCAATTATGTCATTCATTATAGAGGCCAGTAGTCTACAGCTGACCACCCCACTCCCCCTCCCCCCATGCTGCCCAAGGAGACGCCAACAAACTGGAGTCAGGAATCTGGAGTGGAACGTAACCATAGCACCATAGAGGGGGGCTGGAGAGGGGTGATAACGTAAAGACAAAATGTTCGTCTGGAGACATAAAACTATGGTGGAACTGAGGAGAGAGGGAGGAATGTAAGAAGGGAAAGAGAAAAGCTCTACCTACAGTCAAAATCTGTGGAGCACGGAAATTAGAGAGGAAAAGGAGGGAGAATATGGGAATGCCGAGGGAGTGAAAGAAAGGGGAGAAATTAATTTGGACCAGGGAATTTTGACAGTGAGGATGTTTTGGCAGTGCCACAGTGTTTACACTGAGCGACGAGTAGCAGGAATGATGGAAACCGAGAATAAAAGATGACAGATAATAGTAAAAGAAAGAATGGAAGTAGACAAGAATGTAGCTTGGAAGTTTGCTGTGTGTCAATGGGGAATTTCTGTAGGTCTACACATATACCACTGCTGAAGCATTATTAGGAGGATGTCTTCACAACCTTTTGAAAATGTTCATACAAAAAGCCCAAAAGCACAATGTCTATTTTTAACTCTTTTAAGCTGTTTTGGTACAAACTAGTTTCAATTAAATTTGGTCTATCAAATCCATGTACAATGGGTAAACGTGGGTAGGAACAATAAAGAAAAGCACTCCATTACTTTTGATAAAGAAATATATAAATATTAAATTGGATTGGCATTTTCACACACTGTATTAAAATATTTTTGTGTGCAGCAACACATCTGATTCCATTAAAGCATTCAGCTCATCAAAATGTAGTGCCACCCCACAATCAAACACTCAAAACAGTATTTTTCTTATATCGTTATCATCCAGTTGTCAAAAGCTTACTGGTGCACTCACACACAGAGAAAGTGGTATCAACAAAGTTATGCCAAATTCTAACTGCCTGCAAAGGGCCATAAAAACTTAATGGGTGTTTTAAAGAGCCAGAGACACAGGGTGGGATTCATACCAGTGCCAAAAGCCAGACTGATTGTGGTAGACTGGCCACTGAGCTGCAGTGTCCCCTTATTTATGAATACAAAACAGAGCTGTATGTCCTAAATTATATACCAATCAGCACTATTTGTGATAAGAAAAGAGTAGAAGAGCAGAATCACTTGTTGACAAGCACATAATGTGCTTCTGATAGAAAGAGCCTGACTCCAGAGCTGCACTTCTGCCTCCCATCTCAACCATGGTGTCATGCGTCCCAGATATTGGTAAACTGTGGTTGCAATACTATTCAGCAGCTAGCTCCAGCAGATATAGTTACTGTTGCTGGGTATGTAATTTGAAATGCAACGTTACAAACTGAGCCCAACAAATATCACTAAACAGACCACACTACACAAACATACAACTGTAGTACAGTAGAAGAAATTAAATTGAGAGATATTTTTTGGCAAAGCAATGTCCCCAAGGTCAAAATGCCCAGCCCTTCTAGCTCATTCACTAAAACACACATATCACATATCTGTTATTCATTGTGAATGAGATCAGCCTCATCCCCTGCTGAGTTTAAAGACTCAAATAGCCCCCAGCAACTCTAAAGGGGAAAGTTGTGAAAGGCTCAACAGATGCATTGTGAACAACAGTTCAGACAATTACCATCATATAAATGCCAAAGGAAACATAAGCTGGAGCTGTTTACTACAACACCATACACAAAATGGAGAATAAGCTTAAGTTCAGATCTCCAGCTTTCGTATCACATGTCTTTGATACGTTCCTGACAGAAAAAAAAAACGTATCATGTGGAACAAACAAAGGGAATCAAAAATTTGCCATTAATCAGAGCAAATAATATAAGTTAAATACACAGTGTAAAACACCCCCAGAATTACCACAGTCACCATTCTTATTTAGATGCTAAATAAGAATGGTCACTATGGTAATTCCGTGATTCCATAAAGAACTAAGAAAAGGATAAAGGGAGGGATAAAGAAATGTAACAAATATGGGAGGGGAAATAAGGAGCATGGTGTCAAGCTCATCTAAGGTCTTAGTCATAAACTACTGGCAATACTCATAAAGGAAGCCATCAGATTAAACTTTAATTTAGACACAATCAGGAACAATAATATACCACAGGATAGTCATTCCCATATGACTCATTCAGTACACAGATGGCTGGGAGATAGCTTATTTTATCTGCACGTGGCTTTGGCTGATGTAAAGTTGGTCTAGTCTCTTTATGAGCACATACTGTTTAACCATACTGTAAATGATTTATGCAACAACTGTCTCAGGAATGCATTTAAGCACAGGAGACTACTGCATATGATTCATACAAGGTCAGGGAATGGACAGGAAAAAGGTTTTTAATGCATCAATATGTGGCTAAGTCAAGGGCAACTTACAACAGCAAAGTGTGATAATTCAGATTACGTGTGTTCAAAATTGAGGTTGGGAAAATTGAGGAAAAGAGATCTATTAAAGGGGAGAACTGTTATGATGGAAGATGGGATAGAAGAGGACAGGGAGAAATAAACTAGATAAAGAAACACTATGAAATATGACCAGGACAGACACAAGCTAGGGGCACTGATTGACTTGTCACTCCGAGTGGGAATAACAAGGAGAGAAGTTACTTTACAGTAGTTTTTCCTGTCACTACACTCTTACACTTCCGAAACTCTCACATAAATTTTAATAAAAGCTATGCTGTGTGCTGTTATTTTTACAGCTATCGAGAGTGATTCAAAAGGCTAATGCGTTACTAAGCTCAGAGATTGTTCTGAATGTTTCTGCTGTTTTTGTGACTACATTAAAAGAGGACTGTGATGGTATGGCACACTGGCACCTCACACTTGCTACTTGATGCTCATCTGCACAATAAAAACCCACTGCATCACTCATGTCCTACAACTGACTCTTTCCTGCAGCTAAACGAAAAACACAAACTTGGCGAGAGTGAGGTGTGATTCGAGTGGCAGTATGTGTGTGTGTGTGTGTGTGTGTGTGTGTGTGTGTGTGTGTGTGCGCGTGTGTGCGTGTGTGTGTGTATATATGTGTTTGGAAAGAAGACACGCTGAGTGGTCCACCAGACACAACACAACACACACACGTCTGACTGCAACAGTAGCAGGAGAACAGTGAGGAAGTGCAATGTGTCCTCCATAAAGTCTAAGCTGTCTCGTTGCTTCTACTGGGTTTGTAAAAACAAGGAAGAAAATACCAAGGAGAAATTAAAAGTATTTTCTTTCTTCACAGACCACACAAGTTAATATTTTATGTTTTTAATGCAGCAAAAATAAGGCCAACCATGGCACTATAAACACTTAACAGCATTAATCATTTCCAATTAATACTACTAAGTACACCATTCCTTTCTATGAGAGCTAAGATACTATTAAGCGGTCAAAATAATTTTATTATATTTGCTGAGTGTACCAAAACTCTGCTTAATGGTTCCCATGCACACACTAACAAACAAAAAGAACTGCATATTGTGGTAAGGGACCAGTGCAGGAAGTGTGTCTGTAGATGGGTGTGTGTGTGTGTGTGTGTGTGTGTGTGTGTGTGCATGCGCGCATCACAAGTTGAAAACAGATACAGAAAAAAAATACACCAAACTGGAGCCACACCGGCAGAGCTGTCTGTCAGCTGTCTGGACTAGATCCGGGCTTGTGCGAGGGAGAGGAAGGAGTAGATACAAATGACAGAGAGATGAGGGACATCCTGTTCACTACAGAAAAGAGTAAAAGACTGAAGAAAAAAATGCATGATACAGAGACACATGATGAGAGGCTGCAGTGGGGGGCAGAAAGGTCAGGCACTGAGAGAAAGAGTGATAGACAGAATGCTTTAAAAGTGCAAAAGCAACGCAGCTTTGAAAAAAAAAATACACATTTATAGACCAATTACCTGCTTTTGCACATGTTCCAAATTAAGATTTTAAGACTTGGGTTTTCTGTCTCTCCGTCATGAGCAAAGGCTGTCAGAAATATTAGGATCTAACCCTATGAAAAGAAGAACGTGATACTTCTCCGTATTCTGCAGGAAAATCCTTCTGAAGCACTTGGAAAGTTTAATGTATTCTGCATATTGAAGCCCACCTCCTCTCCAGTCCGAGGCTGTTATGCAATACTGAGGTGTTCAGTCTTTCCATTTTCCTGCTCCCTAGCAGAAAGATGCTACCGAGTTCTGAAGTAATTTGAAAAGCAGATAAAAAGGATTACTGAAACGACCAGTCTACAACAAGTCTACAAAATTTCACAAATTTATTTAGAAAAAAATGTAAGAACACAGACTATAGAGACAGGGTCGTACATTTATTAACAATGCATGCCTTGCATCCAACGGACCCATTTGTTTCTTTAAAGACACAAGCTTTATCCTGAGATCAGCTTTCAGCCAAATCTCCTACCAGACCAAGTTCTTTATGAAATGTGGTGCGGAGTGGAGCTACAAAAACCATGCCTGTAAATACTGAGCCATCTTGAATTTGTCATTTTTACAGTAATGTTTCCAATCATGAAGGCTTGATCAGATATCAAGCTGCATTCGTCTTGACTGACCAGCTGCACACAGTGGACATCTCTTCAGAGCAGTCCTTCTCTGTGCCTGCTTTGCTGCAGTTTTGTGAACTGAAAACTAATGTATCCATGATATGACATGGTATAATTCTGCACACAAGGAAAACTGGTCTTCCCCGAGGAGAAAGAGGAGAAAGATGCCCAAAAACAGAATGAAGCTCTGTGAGTTTGGTTTTTTACACACCTGTATTTTAGGGCAGCAATAATAGCTTACTTTTTGTTGTGTATACAAAAGTAAAATTAAAACATATTTTCATGGATTTGTTAGAAAAAACAAAACCCCAAGATGCAGACAGATGTTATCGGAAAAAATATTATTCAATAATTAACACAAGCATTTTCTCACTGAGCACATTCCTTAAAGATGATGTGCTATTGTGGGACATGCAAAAACATTGAAAAGTGTAACAGATTACGCGAAAAAGAGTCAGACATCCCAGTCACGGTAGTCACATCTGTAATCATACAGCAGGGATAGATATATAGTTTGTAATTCTTTGGTTCAAAACAGTTATCACACACGCACAAAGGTGTATTCATTTCCATTATAATGTAGAAACTCCAAAATGAAACTCAAAAGTAAGTGGATATACCTGTGTGTTTACATTGTTACTAGACTTAGATATAGGGGGGCTGTACTTAAGAGTGAATGAGTGTGCAGAACCAGTCAACACTGTGTGGCCAATTGAAGCATAAGTTTTGGTGTAGAGCTTTGGGCTGCACTACAAAATATTTGGTGACCCCAGGCGCTAGAGGCAAAATCAAACAGGCACACAGTCACTTACTATTTTACTACTTCTACTTACTACTTTTTCTATAACTGTTTTCTGACAAGGACTGTGCACACAGACTAATCTATTTATGCCAGATGATAATTTAGCACCAGATTCACAGCCACATGACTCAACTAAGTAATTCACTATAAATGAAACACAGGACATAAATCAGCCTAATTATTCTTACCACGTATTTTACACAAGGGCTCTTATGCATCCATAAACTATGCATAAACACTTAAAAAGAGCAAAAGTTTTTAACACTGACATACAGGCTTTCTTGTTTTGGCATTAAAATGTAGCCCATAAAATCGTAAACATTGTAAACCAGCAGAGCAAAGCAGTAATTTGTGTGCTATACATCTCACTATTGTTAAATTGAGGTCCAGAAAACACCAGAAGCTAAACTCTAAAATGCCTGCCCAATTCAGTTTTCATTGGTGGGACGATGATTAACTTGTACCAGAATGAAGGGAAGAAAGGGGGAGGAGGAAGGAAGGGAATGCCTTAAGAACTAATACCACATCATCTGTCAAACATGGTGGAGGCAGTGTTATGGCAGGGACTTGTATGCCAATGGAACTGGGTCACTGGTGTTTACTGATGATGTGACTGCTGATAGAGGCTGTATGATGAATTCAACAATGTCTGATGTCTTTCAAACAAATGTTGCAAAACTGGTTGGATACAACATACATACATACTGTGAAAACAAAACAAGGGCTCTTCGAAGCAAGAATGGTGCCATCATTATACCATGCTCAGCTGAGCAAATAATTTAAACAAGACAAAACTGAAGGCTGAGAACCCCACAAACAAGCAGAAACTATAGGCAGCTAAGTTGAAGAGCTTGAGAGCATCCCAGCAGTTCTCTGTTGTTTGTCTTCTGAACTGAGGACACAGAGGTTGCACTTGAACACAGCTGTACTTCCTGAACACTGCCAGTGAATACTGAGACAGCATCCCCAGATGAGTTCTCTAAAATATACTGTGTCCTAGTGCTAATGCTGGGCCAGAGACAGAGGCTGGATCTTTATCTTAATCACCAGCTTCCTGGCCACAGAGAAACTCCAGCACCAGCTTCTCAAAATGTTACGACACTCCAGTCTCGACTGACTATCATCCTGAAGAGCATGCAGTAACAAAATGCATTCCAAACCCTTCCACTAAACAATCCCTAATCCTAAACCCAAGTCTGAACTCTCAAAAAGTAGTCTGTTTGCACACACAAACACACCCGTGTGACGGTCGATGAAAAATGTGGGTTCCCTTGCTTGCCTGAGCGCCACACGCTCACACAATACAGGAAGAATCCAGAAATGATTCTTCCATTCTGTCTCTGCTTGCTGTGTGCCAACTGGAGACTAATGGGGGAAATGGATCACATAGACAGCCCCCCTCCCAAGCAGAAAAGGCAGCAACAGCATAGTGTAGCCAAGAGAACATACCTGAATGGGGGTGAGAGATAGATTCATCACGTTGTACATCTCATGCCATAAACCCCTGGGGAGCGCCAGATTCCATTTAGTGAAGAAAGGTGAGGGAAAACACCATGTTTTTGTCCAATTTCAGTAAATCCTACGCCAATTCTTACTGCAAAGAAACAAAGGGGGGACTACATCGACTGTTCACAGCTCTATGCAGTGTTACGAATAACAGCTCTTAAAATGCATGATTGCTCTGTGTTACAACCTCGGCAGCAAGCACTGCAGGGACACGACCAGCACACTTAAACAACATTGTTTTTTATTAATTTGAGCAACTGACTAAGGTAAATATTCCCACTTTAAGAAGGATCTCCATTAAAATGCAATGTGGGTTATCGAAACGGGATGAATACAATCACAAACCTGCAATATGCGTAAACTGACCCAATGCATTTTAAACACAGCCCTTATAAGACAGGAATATAGACCTTTCTTCCATCAACATGAAAAGTATGTTCTGTCTTCATGCCAGCAGCAAAAGAGTTCTTACAGCCAAGTCGATGTCTGTGTAAAGACAGAGTTGCTGTGCCAGAACAGACACTGATGCTGTTGTTATACGCATATCGCCTCTCATTCCAGAAACGCAGACTGTCTATAACAACACACTCTGGTGGCAATGTGCCATCTTGTTTGGTTTGGTGTTGACAAGCAAAGGCAGGGTAACAAGGGTTCTTCATAGCAGCAATATAGAATAACAGTGGGTTTTAGCAGTCGCATCTGTAAGACCAATTCTCGAGCATTTTTCTCATATGAACTCTGGACAACATCCAGTGAACTGGTCTAAGCCACTGCCTTGAGTTCTGGAAAGTAAGAAAGTGGAAATACCACTTTTTTACTGTGACTTCTATGGACAAAAGGGCAGCTCACATATAAGGAGCTTAGGACAGTTTTAAATCTATTAAATATTTGGATTACCTGATTTTGATGTGAAAAATCAGCTACAGAAAGTGTAAGTATTGGTGGGAGAGAATTTGAGGAACAAAATCTGTCAGAATTTATAGTACCGTGAAGAACACATTCAGAAAAATAAAGTGACTGGGGCAGAGCTGCCGTTTTGAACAGAAGAACCGGTGTAATCTTTTATTCAAATATTCAGATTAAAAATCTGGTCGAGACTGATCTGCTGCCTCTGGAGGGTAAGGCTAAAGTTTAAATATGAGCATTTAAGCCAACCGATTAGATAGGTCACATTTAAAAAAAAAAAAAAGAGACCGAAAACTTTTTTGTGAGAACATTTATGGTACATGAGTCTTGAGCAGACCTGGGCAAATTACGGCCCGCGGGCCACGTCCGGCCCTTTCTACGTCTCTGTCCGGCCCGCGTGAGGCCAATCATAAATTACAACATAAATTAAACAAATATCTGTGTCGTGCTTACAATACAACTGTGCTGCTTTTATTTTGAAATTTGAACTTTTATTTTGAAAAGCGTTTACATTTACGTTACTTCCGTATCGACGTATGCGCGTGCGTGTGTTGTGAGTGAAGGTGAACAGTGATAAGTGACGCTAGCCAGGTTAACGTCAAGATGTCGGCTCACACTAAGAAAAGAAAAGTTGGTAACGAATGCCGTGTTTTCAACAACACATGGACTGCCAAGTATTTCTTTCTCAGAAATGAAAGATAAAGCTTAATCTGAAGAACAGAGCGTCCGACTTTTTTTTTT